>VDFB02105785.1:410095647-410127310 GCA_007258455.2 Sequoia sempervirens
AACCAAAATCCTTTGGAAACCTTCAACTCGGCATAATTTCCTTTCCAACTATTCCATAGCATCTATAGATCAACAATCCAACTACTGCAATCATCCACATCCTAGTGTCAATTATCGAAAGGGGGTTTGAAGGGTTTTTCTTGACAGCTCCCCCTGGGCCAAAAGCCTAAAACTAGTTCCCAGAGGAATTACTAGAAGCAGGTTTTGGTGTAGACTCATTTCCTTCAACAGAGGAACTCTTCTTCACCCAATTCTTCTTCATTTGATCTCTTATTTCATCCATAGTCACTTTCCCTTTTCCTTTGTCATTTCTCTACATATTCGTGTCTTTGTAAACCGGACCTCTTCTATCCATATTCTTGTTTTTGCAAAATCTTGCAATGTGACCGTATTTGTTGCAATTGTAACATACATTATTTCCTTCTCTAGACCAATCATTCCATTGATTTCTTCTCGATCTGCATTGATTAGCAATATGCCCAAATCTTCCACAAGTATAACATTTTTCATTCCTTCCATTGACATAGTTGTTTGACACATTTCTATATTCAATTAACTTATGACCAAACTTATTGAAATTGAAACATTGACCAAAAAATGATGAGTCTCTTGATTTCATTTTACTTCTACACTGAGCAGCCATATGACCAATTTTATTGCAAGAAAAACAATATCCATTAAAATTTTGAGCACTAGGTTGTCTTATCAGATGCCTATTTGCTTTGTCCATCATATTTTCTTGTCTAAAATTCCTTTGTCTAGATCCAAAACTTCCTCCTTTCTCATATCGAAGGCCTCGCTTGTCATTTGCATTCTTCTATCCTTGAGTCAATTTTTCAAGCTTAACTAAGCTAATCTTGAACTTTTCCTTGTATTCATTTGCAGTAGCTAGTTCATCTCTAAGTATAACAATTTGTTTTTCAAGCTCTTCTTCATTGTCTCTAGATTGTTGCAGTTCCATTTCCAATTGAATAAATTCTCTATTAACTCTGTTGCATTCATCAGATCTCTTTTTTAGGGTCTGGGAAAGTTTTTCCTCATTCTTCTTTCTTTCTTCAATCTCCTTAGTCATCTTCATTGCCATAGATTACATCTCATGCTTTAGGGTAGCATTATCTTTAGCAAGCTTTTCACATTCTTTAGTTATTTCCTTCGAGGTTTGATTCAAATGATCATCATCCATCCTTTTTCTCTCTTCAATAATTTTTCTCTCTTTTTTCTTTATCTAGTCACAAAGATCCTTTCTCCTTTCCCTGGACTTAATAACCCGATCCTTCAACTTCTGAATGAATTTCTCAGCATCCTTACGATTTCCTTTCAATTCTCAGACTTCTGCCTTAGACTGATCAAGATCATCAAGAGCCACCACAAGCTGCTACTGAAGACTACCAGAGTCCATTACATTCCAAGATCCACCTCAAGCTGTTAAATTTCTTCAAGGAACTTAGCTTTGATACCAATTGTTTGACTCAAGCAACACTGAGAAGGGGGGTGAATTGGTGTTGAGCAATTTTAAACTTTATTAATCTGTCCTTTCAAGTGCTTTAAACATTCAATCGAAAGAAAGATGCATGAGCATGAAACAATAAGCCACAACACCATAACACAAGGATTTTTATGTGGAAGCCCTGTTATGGGAAAAACCATGGTGGAGGTCAATCCACAATTTTGAGTACTCAAAATATAGTGTTTAACAAAATGGGAATGCACTTACATTTAGGCACACTGCCTAGAGTTCACTGTTCAAAATAAGGAAGGCTCACTGCCTTATAAAATATTTGGATTACATCAAAATATTGAACTGAGAAGATAGCATCTACAAATTCCTCATTACAGTTTCGGTTAGGCTCATAGATTAGATTTTGGACCTTCTATCTGGTTCTACACTTCACTCTGCTCTTCTATAACTCGCTTCATAGAAATACTCTTTTGTGCAAATGAAAATCACTCAACTGCTATTTTGATATTCACACACACGTCAAAACATATCGAACGCCACATACCATACATCCATATATATCAAAATGAATTAACTGATCTTATATATATCTGCTACCAATATTTCAATCGCTTCATGTCGGCTTAAATAAAAATAGAAAATATCTTCCAACTATTGGCTCAAATCATGAATAAATTTTAATGCAGATCCATAAGAGTCGGCCACAACATAGCCAGGACCCAAAAAAAAATATTCAAATACAAAAATACTTCAGACAATTCCGCTTTAGACATCCGCAACACTTAACATTCACTTAGTCAACCTTCATACACTGATGAACAGAAAATCAAATGACCGGATCTTCCAACTCGTGCACCAGTTGATGAGACAACAAAAAACTAGAGAGTAAGACATTTCATATACCCAAAGATATTCTCTAAGATCCATAACCAAAACTGATAGCCTAATAATGCAAACCACTTGACAGATTCAACCTTCTACCAGATACCCTATTCTTCACTCTGCCTTTCGGTATAGTCAAATATTATAGTGCGGACCAGATCAATGACTTTAGTTTCCATCAAGGACAACACTAGAAGCCATATGCCAACATTTATATCATCATATCAATGGTCATTTGGGCATATGCAAAATCATTTTAACTTCTTATCACAACATTTGTGTTGGAAATATGCCTCAATCAATACAGGCTGAAACCTCTTTAGAAGCCAAGTCGGTGTGATATTCTAGATGTCTGGCCAACAAGCAATTTGTATCATCATGTTTTGTATAGGTCACTATGACCTAGATTTTGTCTCACCGAACAGTTGCACTTTGGAGCCTATCGCTGTGATAAGAAGTGTTCGGTGTGACATCTTAGCGCCCATGGAGATCTTCGTGTATCGGGAAGACTCTTGGCAACCGCGGGCTTCAGGATAACCTATGGTGGTTAGATGAAAAGTCTTATCGATGTGTTTGAGTCTCGCCGATAGGTTGTTTTGTTTTATGGTCTTCGGCATAGCTTATAATCTATCGGTAAGAAGTCTTACCGATGTACAAATGTCTCACCGACGAAGGCTCAAGTGTTAGTCATCGGAGTAACACAAAGGATCTCAGAGAGAGGTCTTAGCAACTGGAGGATTTCTTGCCAATAGCCTATGGCTATTGGGGTAACTTAATGGTCTCAGGAAGTAGTCCTGGTGAAGGATGGAATGTCTCGCCGATGATGTTGATGTCTTTGGTATAGCTCTTGGCGAACGGTGGACATCAATGTAACTTATATGTGTTCGATAAGATCTCTCAGTGAAAGACATATGTCTTGGCGACAGTTGAGGGTTTCAGAGTAACATTTGTGATCTCAGAGAAACCTCTTAGCGATAGACAAAAGTCTTTCTGACTATTCTTTGGAGCTCGATATGACTTGTGATCTCATCGGTATAATCTTTGATGACTCGATATATGGTCTCAGCGAAAGACGATTGTCTGGGCAACGAGAACACTAGTATCGGTATAATATATGGAACTTGGTATGATCTCCTAGCGACATAAGGATGTTTTAGCGATAGTCTCCTGACTTCAGTGTAACACAAGATGGCTCGTTGGGATGTTTTGGCGAGAGCGATACTCTTGCCGAAAGGAAAAATGAAGCCGATACATGTTGTAAGCTCGGTGAAACATCTTGGTGATAACGATAACTCTTGGCAACATCAATACGAAGCTTTTGTGGCATCGACGAGACCCTATTAGTGTCTAACCAAGATGCCAACACAGTGTGATCTCTTTTGACCATTTGACCGTCCTATGTGGAATCTCGTGGACCAATAGGAGAAGCCGAATCTGAATAGTTGGAAGATTGTTCATTATGACAGTTCTGTGAGGAAGCTCGACGAACATGGAACAACATGGATATACTCTGTGATTCCATATTGTGATCGGTTGGTTGATTTGACAGTTTTTTGTATGATCAGTAAATGATTTCTATTCTGTAATGACTGTAACATGAAGGTTCCTGTACAAAATTGTTCATGGTGAATGCTGCTGTAAACAGACACTAGAAAGATAAGTCTGACATTTGTATGTAATCTCCATTACTATAATACAAAGTGATTTCTTTTGGTGTGGTGGGTTTTTCTCCCGTAAGGATTTTCCCATGTATATCTGGTGTTCATGTGTGATTGTCAAATACTCTGTTTCTATTATCTACTTCATAGTGCATCTTAATTAGACTGTAATTAAAAAATTAAAGGTATATCTACATTCTTCTCTGAGGTATTGATGTTAGGAGAATTGTTTCCGCATCTAATTTTCCTTACAAGTGGTATCAGAGCCTGGCCAATTGTGTTATCCTTGTGGGTACGTTGGGTTTTTTGAGTTAATTCTATTCAGTGGGAGTCTTGTAGAGTTTGTTATTTCTGATTATAGGTTGAGATGGCTAGCACGTCTGGAAAGTTTGAAATAGAGAAGTTCAACGGTGGTAACTTTGAGTTGTGGAAACTCAAGATGGAGGATCTTCTATTTGATCGTGATCTGTGGCTTGCAGTGTCTAGAACTAAACCTACAGGCATGAAGCAAGAAGATTGGGATCTTGCAGATAGGAACTCTAAGGGGATGATAAGGCTCTGTTTGGCAGAATCAGTTCTTCTGAATGTGCATGAGGAGAAGACTGCCTCTTCTTTGTGGAAGAGACTGGCGTCTATTTATCAGGGGAAATCTTTGGTGAATAAACTATTCCTGAGAAATAAGTTGTATTCTTTGAAAATACAGGAAGGAGGGTCTATAGCTGATCATTTGAATGCATTTAATATGCTAATTTCTCAATTGACATCTGTTGGTGTAAAAATTGATGAAGAGAATCACTGTATGCTTCTATTGTGTTCTTTGCCAGACTCATGGGATCATCTCATGATGGATATTGGGAGTACAACATACAGTTTCAAGATGGAAGATGTTGTTGGTTCTTTGTTGTCAGAAGAGATGAGAAGAAAATCTTCTGAGATGGTGAAGGAAGCTCTTGCTCTCAGAGGAAGACCGAAAGAGAAAGACAAGAAGAAGGACAAGATATAAAAATTGAAATCAGAGGGGAGATCAAAGTCTCCTGGAAAGAAGTCCAAGGTGAAATGCTGGAACTGTGGGCAACCTGGTCATGTCCAAAAGGATTGTAAAGAGGAGAAGAAGAAGAAGAAGTATTCTTCCGACAATGACTCTTCTCATAGTGATGCAGACGCCTTCATTGCTACCTTGGCCACTCAGGCATCAGATGATGTTTGACTGATTGATTCAGTGCATCTTTCACATAGCGTCTCATGAGATTGGTTCTAAAGTATGAAAAATATGATGGTGGAAAGGTGTACCTGGCAAGTGATTCAACTTTGGAAATTGTTGGCCATGGAAGAGTCAAAATCCAATTTCGTGATGGCAGAGTAAAGGGAATTAATGATGTAATGCACATACCAGGTCTGGCTCGAAACCTACTGTCTGTTAGTAAACTAAATGATATTAGAGTACAAGTTACGTTCTCTAGAAATGGCTGCAAGATGACTAGAGGTTCAATGGTGCTGGCTAGAGGTGCTCGAATTTGTACCCTGTACAAGCTGGATGCACATGCTGTTCAATGTAACAGTGTCTCTGGAAAGTCACTGAAAGCTGCTCATGGAGGTAAAGAGAGAAATATCCCTAATTATGTAAACTCTATGGAAGTAAAACTTCCTGCAGAGAAGACTATGTTTTGGCATCATAGGTTAGGCCACATAGGAGAAAAAGGTTCAAAAACCTCAAAGAATTAAAACTTGGTTGAGGGGCTTGAAGATTGTAATGTTGAATTTGAATTCTGTGAGCATTGTATATATGGAAAACAACATCGTGTTTTATTTTATTCTAGTCCTCATAAATCTTCTAGTTTGCTAGATTATATTCATTCGGATGTGTTTGGTCCAGTAGATGTTCCTTCTTTGTCTAAATCAAGATACTATGTGCCGTTCATTGATGATTATTCAAGAAGAGCATTTGTTTATTTTTTGAAAAGTAAAATTGAATTGTTCAGTCGATTTAAGGAATTTAAGAACCTTGTAGAAAATCAGACTAGAAGAAAAATAAAATGCTTAAGGACTGATAATGGTGGTGAATTTTGTTCTGATGGATTTGAAAGATACTGCAAAGACCATGGGATTAAAAGACATAAGACTACACCTTATACTCCATAGCAGAATGGAGTTACAGAAAGGTTCAATAGGATAGTGATGGAGAGAGCACGAAGTATGCTTAGTAGTGCTTGCTTGGAGGAGAAGTTTTGGGCTGAGGCTGTGTCTACTGCATGTTATCTAATAAATCATTCTCCAAAATCTGCTCTTGTTGAGAAAACACCCTTGGAAGTGTGGTCTGGTAAGAAGCCCTCTCTTAGACATATTTGAGTCTTTGGCTGTGAGGCATATGCATATGTGCCGGATGTGAAAAGATCTAAATTGGAGAACAAGGTTGTTAAATGTATTTTCATTGGCTATAGTGTTGTCATAAAAGGATTCAAGCTTTGGAATCCTAATACGGAGAAGGTTCTATACAGCAGAAGCGTAATCTTTCATGCGCTAAAGCCTTCTACCCTACATCTGTAGTCAGAGACAAAGTCTGAAAACAATAAGGATGTAGTTGAAATTCCTCCTACACTTGAGAAAGAGGAATTGGAAATTCAAAATGTACCTGAAATTGAGGAGAGCTCAAGCAATTCTGTAAGTTCAGAAGAAGAACAACTTTAGCCTCAGCCATTGAGGAGGTCAACCTGTGAAAGAAAAAAATAGATAGGTATGGGTTCTCTTTGATTGATTCTACTTGTGTCTATGCTTTGATTTCTAGCACTGATGAGCCTAAGACTGTAAAAGAGGCATTTAGAAGGTCTGATTCAGACTCTTGGTTGGAAGCGATGAATGAAGAGATGGAATCATTAGAAAAGAATGAAACTTGGAGTTTGGTGCCCTTGCCTGAAGGCAGAAAACCTGTGGGCTGCAAATGGGTATTTAAGAAAAAGATTGGTTTGGATGGCAGTGTAGAAAAGTACAAGGCAAGACTAGTTGCAAAGGGTTATTCCCAGGTCGAGGGAATTGATTATGGGGAGATATTTTCTCCTGTAGAAAAGCTGACATCTATCAGATTTCTTTTGTCACTTGCTGCAGTGTATGACTTAGAGGTCGAATAGATGGATGTGAAGACAAATTTTCTTCATGGTGAACTTGAAGAAGAAATATATATGTCCCAGCCTGAGCACTTTGTTGAAAAATGTAAAGAAAAACTGGTATGCAAATTAAAGAAGTCTCTATATGGGTTAAAGCAGTCACCTAGAATGTGGTACTAGAAATTTGATACTTTTGTATTGTCTTTGGGATTTGTGAGATCAAAATTCGATCACTGTGTATTATAAAGTTGAAAGTGATCGAGTTCTTATTATTTCTCTCTATGTTGATGATATGCTATTCATAGGCAATAGTAAGCTAATGATTTCTGATCTTAAGTCTCAGTTGTCTGCTAAGTTCAAAATGAAGGATCTTGAT
Organism: Sequoia sempervirens; assembly: GCA_007258455.2. Classification (NCBI taxonomy): domain Eukaryota; kingdom Viridiplantae; phylum Streptophyta; class Pinopsida; order Cupressales; family Cupressaceae; genus Sequoia; species Sequoia sempervirens. The sequence continues at coordinate 410,103,121 of VDFB02105785.1, forward strand.
GCAGCAAGGTATATTCTAGGGATGGAAATAACCAGGGACAGGAAGAATAAAAAACTATGGCTTAGTTAGAGTAAGTATATCAGGACTGTTCTTGAGAGATTTTGTATGAATGATTGCAAACAACTAGTTGTTCCAGTCCTGCAGGGAACAAAGCTATCTGTTGAAGATTGTCCAAAATATTCTACTGAGATGGAGGGAATGACCAGTGTACCCTATGCTAGTGCAGTTGGTAGTCTCATGTATGCAATGGTCTGTACAAGGCCAAACATTGCCCAAGCAGTGGGAGTTCTTAGTCGGTTTATGGCTAATCCTGGAAGGACACATTGGGATGCTGTAAAGAGAGTTTTCAAATATTTGAAGGGTACTTTAGATTTTGCTTTGTGTTACCATGGGAATTCGGTTGAATCACAAAGGACTCTCAGTATTCGATTTTATGTGGATTCTGATTGGGCAAGGGACATTGACAGTAGGAGGTCTACCAGTGGATACATTTTCATGATGAATGGTGGTGCAGTGAGCTAGATGAGCAAGCGACAGGTTGTAGTCGCTTTGTCCACTACGGAGACTGAATACATGGCAGCCACTCACCACTCACGCTTGTAAAAAAGCAGTTTGGTTGAAATTCTTGTGTTCTAACATTGGTTTTGATGCAGGAGAAATAACAATTTTCTATGACAGTCAGAGTGCAATTTATCTGGAAAAGAACCCTACTTTCCATGCCAGAACAAAACATATTGATGTGCAGTATCACTTTGTACAAGATATGGTTGAGGATGGAAAGGTCAGTTTGGAAAAGGTTGATACTCTGGAGAATGTTGCAGATGCATTGACGAAGCCAGTGAGCACAGACAAGTTCAGGTGGTGTGCCAGTTCAATGGGTCTTAGTGCCCATGATTTTTAGTAAGTTTTAATTGTGCTCTGGAGGTGCCTGTATGATCTTCGTCAAGTGGGAGATTGTTGGAAATATGCCTCAATCAATATAGGTAGAAACCTCTTTAGAAGCCAAGTTGGTGTGATATTCTAAATGTCTGGCCGACAAGCAGTTTGTATCATCATGTTTTGTACAGGTCGCTATGACCTAGCTTTTGTCTCACCGAACGGTTGCACTTTGGAGCCTATCGCTGTGACAAGAAGTGTTCGGTGTGACATCTTAGTACCCATGGAGATCTTTGGCTGACAGGCCATTCAATCGTGTATTGGGAAGACTCTTGGTGACTGCGGGCTTCGGGATAACCTATGGTGGTTCGATGAAAATTCTTACCAATGTGTTTGAGTCTCGCTGACAGGTTGTTTCGTTTTATGGTCTTCGACATAGCTTATAATCTATCGGTAAGAACTTTTATCGATGTACAAATGTCTCACCGATGAAGGCTCAAGTGTTAGTGATCGGAGTAACACAAAGGATCTCAAAGAGAGGTTTTAGCGACTGGAGGATGTCTTGTCGATAGCCTATGGCTATCAGGGTAACTTAATGGTCTTGGGAAGTAGTCCCAGCTAAGGATGGAATGTCTCGCCGATGATGTTGATGTTTTCGGTATAGCTCTTGGCGAACGGTGGACATCGATGTAACTTATATGTGTTCGATAAGATCTCTCAGAGAAAGACATATGTCTTGGCGACAGTTGATTGTTTCAGAGTAACATTTGTGATCTCAGAGAAGCCTCTTAGCGATAGACAAAAGTCTTGCCGACTATTCTTTGGAGCTCGATATGACTTGTGATCTCATCGGTATAATCTTTGATGACTCGATATATGGTCTCAGCGAAAGATGATTTTCTGGGCGACGAGAACACTAGCATCGGTATAATATATGGAACTCAGTATGATCTCCTGGCGACATAAGGACGTTTTAGCGATAGTCTCCTGACTTCGGTGTAACACAAGATGGCTCGTTGGGATGTCTTAGCAAGAGCGATACTCTTGCCGAAAGGAAAACTGAAGCCGATACATGTTGTAAGCTCGTTGAAACATCTTGGCGATAACGATAACTCTTGGCGACATTGATACGAATCTTTTTTGGCATCGGCGAGACACTGTTAGTGTCTCACCGAGATGCCAACACAGTGTGATCTCTTTTGACGGTTTGACCGTCCTATGTGGAATCTCGTGGACTAATAGGAGAAGCTGAATCTGAACAGTTGGAAGATTGTTCATTGTGACAGTTCTGTGAGGAAGCTCAACGGACATGGAACAACATGGATATACTCTGTGATTGCAGATTGTGATCGGTTGGTTGATTCGATAGTTTGTTGTATGATCAGTAAATGATTTCTATTCTGTAATGATTGTAACGTGAAGGTTCCTATACAAGATTGTTCATGGTGAATGCTGCTGTAAATAGACACCAGAAAGATAAGTCTGACATTTATATGTAATCTCCATTACTGTAATACAAAGTGATTTCTCTTGGTGTGGTGGGTTTTTCTCCCGTAAGGGTTTTCCCACGTATATCTGGTGTTCATGTGTGATTGTCAAATACTCTGTTTCTATTATTTGCTTCATAGTGCATCTTAATTGGACTGTAATTGAAAAATTAAAGGTATATTTGCTTTCTTCTCTGAGGTATTGACGTTAGGAGAATTGTTTCCGCATCTATTTTTCCTTACAATTTGTATCACATAGTTTAGTAACATTATCCATTTATCAATATCTCCATTATCATAGCATTATGGCTTTCATCACATAGTTTCATGTAGGAACTTAGATTTCTTGCATTTAGAACAACATATCATTTCTTAAGTTGTCATTTTAACAACCATTGTGCATATACAAAATTTGAGAGCCAATATGGTTTCATAAATCCTTGAGAATAGAGAACAATGGAACGTTTTTGAAGATTTGTTTTGCTACAATTAGAGTAATTTCTTTGATTCAAATATTTAATATAATATGTCTCATTGATGTTTGTGTGCTTTAGTATTGATTTTCTAACTCTTCCAAATTCCACACACACATAAATTGGTGCCCACCGTGGGGCTAGGCCCCATTTTTAACAATATTTTGGAAAATTTCTCGTAAACAAGTTGGACATGACATTTTAGCGCAACTGTGAGTTCTTTTAGTGCATACGACAAATATTTTGGTGCATTTGACTTCTGTTTCAGTGCATACGACAAATCTTTCAGTGCATTTTGGGTTTGTTACGACGCATCTAATATTTCTTATGGTGCATATGTCAACTGTTTTAATGCATACATGGAGTCTTTCAACACTTTTAGTCAATACTTCAACACATCCATCAGTTATTTTAGTGCATTCATTAGTTTTTGCAGTGCATGCATGAGTTATTTTAGCACATAGAGTAGTTGTTTTAGCGCATTGGGATGATATTTTGGTGCATTGGATGACTGTTTTAGTGCATCTATTTAAATTTGCAAAATATTAAAAATTCGAGAACTAATTGTTGTTTTCTTCTTGCAGGTGGGTGATACGCTGGTCAAAGACAAACTTATGAATCTACTAATGATTCATGCAGGGGCTAGAGTTGTTTAATTGATTTCTTTTGATTAAGATAGGCATCTAGCTTAATTAAAAGGTTAAAGAACACCATGTTTTTTGTGCTTGATGAATGGTAGGCATATGCTCTCCCCTTAACTGGGTAACCAAATAGCTAGACCCATTCATTTTTTTTTTTTTTTATCCATAGAGGGCATGCCTTGTGGGAAAAAGTAATCACCCAAGGGAACAAACCAATCGGTAACACGCTAAAGCCAAGCGACTTCCAACCGGGATATAAATGTGGGTACTTGAGGAAAGTTCAAGTATCATGAGGATTGTTCCAACAAGAAGGGCAACAATGGTCTCTTGCCGAATGGATGATCCCCCATAAATGGAATGCCTATACTAGAACCCTTTGTTATAGCAAGGCCAAAATCCTTATTCTATTTATTGGCACAAGAATGGTCATTCTGAAGCTGTCCCACATTTTTGTGGCTTTTAGTAGAGATGATAAGTATGCCATGGGATATTCATGGATACTGATGCTTGGCTGCCCCGAGAAGTGAGTGTCGTGGAGGGGAGCCAATGGGGTCAAGCATCTAATCATCCGTTAAAAGTAGGCGTAGCTGGAGTAAAATCCAAGTGGGAATCTAGTGAATATTATCCTACACAGCCTTAAGTTGTACATGTTTGATGTGTTTTACCAAAGTGTTTTCAAACAAATTTCAAACAAAACATCACACAATGGAAGTGAAGACTTTGATTCAAAAATCATCCATTTGAACACTTGATTCTTACAACTTACAAGTTGGAAACCAAGCAAAATCCATTGTTCAACATGTAGACACTAAAAATTGTCCTAAGGCTTGCAATTTCTAAATTCTTCATCATTTCCCCTTTCATTCTTGATAATTAAATAATTTTAGTTATTTAATTATTTTCTAATGTCATATGTCTTATATTAATTAAATAATTTTAATTATTTAATTAATTCATTTTTTATCTTTATTCCTCTCTGATTAATTAAATAAATTTTATTTATTTAATTATGTCACTAATTAAGTCCCCTTCTTTCTAAAATTGAATAAATTCTTATTTATTTAATTTTGATCCACTTTCCACTCTAATTAAATTATTATTTTTACTTATTTAATTATTCATTAGCCTCTTCTCTCATAAATTAAATAAATTTTATTTATGTAATTTGGTCCACTCTCTTGAATTTTGAATTAAATCATTATTTCATTCAAAATGATTCCCTTTGTCACATTCCTCTATAATTAAATAATATTTTTATTATTTAATTATTCATTGGCCACCTAGATTAAATATTTTTTATTATTTAATTTCTCCTATCACCTCTTTGTCTGTGCCAATCTTATCTTCCACATCAAATCTTATCTCTTGACATCTCATTTAATCATAGCCCTTGATTGAATTATCTTATAATTCAATCTCAACCCTTCATCTTTATCATTGCCCTAATTTCCCTAACCATATTCCATACTACAACTTTCAAGCTTGGACATTGATTAAGACATCTTATTGATATCCAATCTCAACCGTCAATTCAAATCAAACCTTTCCTATAAATCAGCCCTCTCATAAGCCATTTGGGGGGTTGATTCTTCAAGTATCCTTATGTTGTCAAAATCATTCTTGAATCATTCATCCATTTCTATCTATCATCCACACATATTATGTAAGTACATGTTAGTGTGAGACAACAATCTTCAATATTTTGCTAGTCACTTGTCACAGGCTTATTATTGTACACTCAAATCTTAGGGTAGTTATTATATCCAAGCAAAATGGAGAAGTGCAATGGGGGTGAATCAATGGTAGCATGAAGATTTGGTAATATTGTTTTATGCTTTATGTCTTTATGCTCATTTGTGCTTCATTGTTTATTAGGGTTTGATTTATATGCTTTATTTCATTAACCATAATATTTTTTCCCTAATTACATTGGTAAAAAAATAGATTTTTGAGAGCTATTTTGTATTTTTTATTATTTTTTTGTTATATTTCATGAAAAATCAATTTTGAGAGAAAATTCTCAATTTTTTTATATTTATTCACATTTCTGGAAATCTATCTGAATTTCAATAGGGGTTTGTTCTTTATGTTTTAAATTTGGATGACAAATAATTAGTCAAAAAATAGATCTTTTAAAATTAGGGTTTTACAAAGATTTGCTTATATCTCACAAACAGTTGTAGATATTTCCACAAATTTTTTTTTGTAGATTTGGGATGATGTTGGACACCTTCAATCCAAAAATTAGAATTTTTTAAGTTATTTTTTATTTTTTATAAATTTTTAATGATTTTTCATAAAAAAATAATATTGGGTGCAAAACAATTTTTTTTTTTGATTTCTTTACATTTTTGGAAATATCTTGAAATTTTAGTAAGGGTTTATTCTTTGTATTTTTATTTTTACTATCAAAAACATTTCCAAAAATCAGATTTGTCTTGACTAGCTAACCCTCTAATATTAGTGATCAATTATCTTATTAGGGTTTTGGCTTTGTGAATGTGTAGAACAAATAAACAATTTAAAGGACAATTTTCATCAATTGGTCAAAGATTTTGGAGCTAAAGAAATTCTAGGTGCACACATTCCATCTTTCATCTCTTAATCTTGCTTGTCAACACACTTCAATTTGGGGCTTGAAAAGAACAACTTGTTTGATCACACATTTGGATTTTGGGGTCTAAAATAAATCTTGTTTGCTGTCACATCATTGAAATTGGGCTAAAATGAACCATTGTATTCAATCACACATCTTGAATTGGGGTTAAAAAGAACAATTGCTTGAACTGTTTTACATAGATTTCAATTTTCTAAAGGGAAATTAATCACTGTGAGTGTGAATCAAGTGTGTGTATCCTCCAAAACACTTCACTTGGTTTTATTTTGTCATACCCTTCTTAGGAGGCCTACTTGGAGCACACACCCCTCCAAGGGATGACCTCAATCGAGTGTGAATCCAAAGACACGCTCCTTTGGGAGTTGAAATCTTGTCACTCTTGGCTAAGCCCCAAAGAACTTTATACCTTTGGGAAGTGATGGTGAAGGGTGGGTTACCCCTTTCTCCCAGCGTATTGGTAGGATTTTTCTTTCAAATTATACCTAGTCAACCTTGTGCAAACTAGCTTGAGACCTAATTGGCCATACCCACTTGACTAGCATTAGGCTTGTTGATGTGTATTCAAGTGTTGGCTTAATCATAACATTTAATCTTGAAAGGAAAATTTATCATTGTGTTTGGTGTGTGTGTTCATGCATTTACATGTGAAATCTTGTGTTTGATATTGCCCAAGTCAAATTTTCAATAAAAAATTTCCGCATTATCCAAGTCATCCAATCTTCTCATTCCACATCATATCCTAATCATCATCATCTCTTTAATCTAATCAACATCATTTTACATCATGCCAACATTAGAATACCTAGCATCCCAATTCTAAAACCTCCTCCAATCACTTTATCAAGCACCCCAACCCTTAGACCAAAAAATTATACACGAGCTCCAAGGACTCATCCAACAATTTCAACTTCATACAAACCAATCACGTCAAATGCAAAAACTCATAGCACAATCCCAATATCTCATGGCTACTTGTCAAATCCAACAATCACAACATCAAGTCCAATCACCACATCAACAAATTTCACCTCAATCCTATGTGTCGTCTATATCATCATATCAACCTCATCCATCTACATATCATGTTACCCCTTCATTAACCTATCACACGTCTTCTAATGTCAACCCTTATCCACATCAATCAACCTTTCAATATTCATTATCCTATTCAACCCCTCCATCATTATCACAACAACAAATCATACCACAAAAAGTCCAAACACCATTCCAACCCCAACACATTCAACCACAATCCTATGTGTCACCTTCATCTCAATGCCACATCAACATATCCACCCATATCACAACAAGTATATAGGAGCCCAAGTCCACCTTGGCAACAAAATCAAGAGCCTCTAAGTCTTAATGCCACCTTGATAAGGGAAATACCAATCTAGCTCATACACCCTATAACTTTATCATACCATCATCCAATCAAAATGAAAACCCTAAGCCAACACCTTCTACCCCTACACCTACAAAGGATGTGACCCAAGGGCTACTAACAAGGAATCAATTTTTTCCATGTCATTCAACACATATACTTGAACATACAAAAGAGTCCTCAAACATCATGCCAAGTCCTTCAAGTCAACCATGTCATCCACAACCCCTTGAGCCAATTCAAGAGTCTCTCGTCATAAGTCCAAGTCACCCTCTTTCATACTCCTATGTTGTTGACCATCTAGAACATGTCAAGCCTATTCAAGAGTCATCACCTTTTGCTTCCATTCAAGCAGCCCAAGAGTTATTATCAAGACTCTACTCCCAAGCATGTGGAAACATCAAGCCCTAGTCCTAATCAAGGTCAAATCACTTTCATCCAACCTATCCATAACCTATATATTTTCTATGATCAAGATGATATCCATAATGATGAAGAGCCTATCCATGAGCAACTTGATCCTATACCTATCCAGGAGCAAGAAACCCCCATTTCTCCTATCCAACCCCTTCCTAGCCCTATCCATGATCCATCAACATCCACTTCCCTTGATGAGACATATGCCTCTCAAGCACACATAGAAGATCAAACAAATACCTTGGATCTAAGTGAATACAATGTGAATCAAGATCCTAATGATCCTTCATCACCCACTATCGACACCATTGCAAGTCCTCCATCATATCCTATTGGTCTTTCCACCCTCATTCATGAATGTTCCTCCTTAGAACAAAACAACCATTATCTTCTCCATCCAATAAGGAGCTTGTGTTTAGTGTTCCACCTACACCTAGTCCCATTTTCCATTGCATACCTCAAGGACATCAATCTCAAGATGTTGGTACTTCCTCCATGCATCCTATGTCCACCTCCTTCCATCATAAATCCTATCATACACCTAAAACATATGTTTCCATCCTTCCTCCATCATCCTACAAATGTCAAAAGCATGTGACCATACACCTTCCACCATCCACTTTGCCACCATTGCTTCCAACTCCTAATATTCCTCCATCCACTTTACCACCATTACTCACAAAACCTAATATCCCTACCATCCAATCCTCTTATCCATTTATCCATAAATACCCTAATATTCCTAATCATGACCAACAAATGCACACATTGTATAACCATGAAGCTTCCACTCATTCCACCATACCCATGGGATTCAAAAGAAAAAAATTGAATGCCTCTACCTATAAAGTACAAAATCCCAAGGACCCTCATACCTTAGAACATCAACACAAAAATTCAAAGCAAAATATATCCCAAAAGTTACATAAGCCCATACCTCCAAAATTAAAGGCCAATAATAAATTGGTTTGGGTCCCTAAGAAAAATGAAAGCAAGTCCAATCAAGCATCTACATCACAAAATCCCCAAACATACACTTCCACCTCACATTCCCACTCTATTCAAGAATCTCATATTCCATCCCACAAGCCAAACAAAAATCATAAAAAAACTAAATCTATGTGGGCACCTAAGGCACTTCATCCACCATCTCCTAAGTAAACATCTCCATTGCTTCCTACACCCCGTCCACATCAAAATATTCAATGTTTATCACAATGTGTGCAACCATTGGTCATGGTTCCCTTCAATTTCACACCAATTCCACATACCTCCATCTCCTCATCCTTCACTCATTATCCTACATATCTCCCCCACCACCTTCCTATGGTCCATGATTTTGGCTAAGCCTCCCCATTCATCTTTTGCATAAGTCCTATATAATCCCTATCATAATCCACATCATAATCCACCATCTTCCCTACATAATATGCATCATAATTCATCATCTACTTACTCCATATCCCTTTCATGCCATCCCTTACCAACATCTATGAGCATAATGACATTTGACATGTTCCATGCGATGACATCCATCTCTAGTGGTACTACCACATTTCATGGAACTAGACACTTGAGTCCCTCCTATCCATATTCCCCTTCTATCCAAAAAGTCAAAAAGTCAAAGAAAAATGTCAAAAAAGAAAAAAAAATTAAAAAAAGGAAAAAAAAAAGAGTAAAGAGAAACCCCTTTGTCCAATGGTGAAAAACTGGTAAACAGACACCCTAGATAAGTACCATGATGAAAACCTGGCAAACAAGTTGATCTTGTATGTCACTTACACTTGGGGGCACAATGTCTCATCTATCCAGCCTGTCATTTCATGTCATCATTTCCATCCTACCATATTAGCCATCATACATGCCTATCATATTGAGTCCATTTATCCACCCTTCTCCTTTTGATCTTGATGAAGATATAGGGGAAAAGTGTTGAAACATGCTTTGGAGGTCTCTTGACATACCTCATCCTTCCAAACAAGCCTATCATTATCCTATTGTCATAAGCTTTGTCATGAAAAATCCTAAGTATTGTACCTAGAATGGGGCATGCTATTCCTATGCGACATAGTCTTTGGAGATCACATCCTTGCTCTCTTATGATGCATACATCCTTTCCATCCATCCATCTATCATGAGCCTTTTATCCCTTATCCTATCACCCACCCTTGTACCTAGACTTGGGTTTCCCTTGTCATTGGTATCTAGCACAAAGGCTACCTAAATTGTCATCCATTGACATTTCAAAACATTTCAAAAAGACAAAAAAAAATCAAAATATTTCAAAAAGCCAAAAAAATCATAAAATGTCAAAAAAGACAAAAAAGTAAAAACATGTAAAAAATCCAAAAAAATCATAAATATCAAAAGTCCAAAAAAAAGTCAAAATATTTGAAAAACATAAAAAACATCCAAATAACTCTCAAAAATCCCAAAATCATGAGTCAACATTCGTCATGTCAGTCAAATTAGGAAAACATAGTCGCATCGGTCAAATAAGTTAGACAATGTCCATCTCGTCAAACATTAGGTCACATTGGTCAAATAAGTCAGACAATGTCAATATCCTCACACAAAGTTAACTTTCATCAAACATAGTCACACTCAAACACAAGACAGTCATCGAAATGTCAAAATTTAAATCGTGAACCAACAGACAACATAGTCAAGTCAATCATCTAGTCACATTAGTCAAATTGCCAAAACAATGTCAATCTCGTCACTCTTTGGTCCTATCCAAGATGTGTCCTTCTTGGACTTGGACCTCATCAAAATGTCATTTGTCATTTCAGGATGTGTCCTTCCTAGCCTAAGGCACCGTCAAACTATCAAATCCTCAAACTGTCGAGCTATCAAACCATCATGCAAACAATCTTTGGCAAACACATTAAATGACTATTAATTTTGCTGGTCTATTTTGTCTTATATTTTTATTGCTTTGTCTCTTGGTCATGTTACTAGCTACCTCGAGGATGTCCCATGAAGGATTTAGAGGTGAAATTATGTCCCATGACCTATTTTGTTTTTCTTTGACTGTTGTATGTGGATTGCCTTGGCAAAAAGACTAGGGCAACTTGGACCTTAGTATGAGCTAGGACATTCCTTGTTTGTGACTGTCTATTTTGCAAGTGGATGACCTTGCACACCTTGGTCTATGTCATACCATGGTGTTTGTTGTCCATTTGTGTCATTTTACCACCCAATGATGATTAGTACAGAGTCTTGTTTGGAAAAATATGCATCTTTAAAGTTGTCTCCACTAACAAGCATATCCTCCACACTAAAATTTCTTCTATACCACTTATCTATTTTCCTCTTATCCATTTCAGGAGCATACTCATATTTGTCCAACCCGCCTATCCTCTCAAGGGGGCATCATCATCCCACTCTTATTTTATCATCATCCTATCTTTCTATCATCATCCATTTTCCTCTATCCACACCTTAGCTTTCAAATGATGTTACTCGACATAAATCTCATCATCTCGAACATCATCTCAAAGAGTGGCAAAATGTAGACACTAAAATTTTTCCTAAGGCTTGCGATTTCTAAATTATTCATCATTTCCCCTTTATTCTTGATAATTAAATAATTTTAATTATTTAATTATTTCACTAATTAAGTCCCCTTCTTTCTAAAATTAAATAAATTCCTATTGATTTAATTTTTATCCACTTTCCACTATAATTAAATAATTATTTTTTAATTATTTAATTATTCATTACCCTCTTCTCTCATAAATTAAATAAATTTATTTATTTGATTTGGTCCACTCTCTTGAATTTTGAATTAAACCATTATTTAATTCAAAATGATTCCCTTTGTCACATTCCTCTATAATTAAATAATATCTTTATTATTTAATTATTCATTGGCAACCTAGATTAAATAATTTTTATTATTTAATTTCTCCTATCACCTCTTTGTTCATGCAAATCTTATCTTCTACATCAATTCTTATCTCTTGACATCTCATTTAATCATAGCCCTTGATTGAATTATCTCATAATTCAATCTCAACCCTTCATCTTTATCATTGCCCTAATTTTTCCCTAACCCCCATACTACAACTTTCAATCTTGGCCATTGATTAAGACATATTATTGATATCCAATCTTAACCATGAATTCAAATCAGACCTTTTCTATAAATAAAACCTCTCATAAGCCATTTGGGGGGTTGATTCTTCAAGTATCCTTATGTTGTCAAAATCATTCTTGCATCATTCATCCATTTATATCTATCATCCACACATATTATCTAATTACATGTTGTTAGTGTGAGACAACCATCTTCAATATTTTTCTAGTCACTTGTCATAGGCTTATTATTGCACACTCAAATCTAAGGGCAATTATCATATCCAAGCAAAATGGAGAAGTGTAATGGGGGTGAATCAATGGTAGCATGAATATTTGGTAATATTGTTTTATGCTTTATGTCTTTATGCTCATTTATGCTTCATTGTTTATTAGGGTTTGATTTATATGCTTTATTGAATTAACCATAATATTTTTCCCCAATTACACAAAAAATTACACCTTGGTAACATTTAGATTCACGGATTAAAAAACAAGACAGACTGCCAAAAACATTGAAATTTTCCAGAATAGAGCATTTGTCCTCTGTTCCAGCACATCCAGTCAGTTTTATAGCACATCGATGTAGTCTTTTAGCACATCAACCTTCTATTGTGGCATGTTTAGGCAATCTTATAGAACATCTTTGCAATATTTTAGTGCATTTGCCCTATGTTATAATGCATACATTGCATATTTTAGCACATTGGCATTCTATTATAGCACATCCAGGCAATCTTGTAGCACATCTGATCATTCTTTGTTTTAGCACATTTGACAAATATTTTAGTGCATCTGGGATGTTCTAGTACATCCATTAAATGCAAAACCCAAGAGTTGAATTTATCCCTTGTTTCACAGTTTGAACCAGAAATCTGAATCTTTTTCGGCCCAAAATCATTCCTTAGGTACCATAGAGTTTAAACTTGTTAAAACTGACCTCTACAAGTGGAATTCTCCAAACTAAACCTAGATCTAAACATCACAAAGTTCCAAAATCATCAAACTTATCATATCTTTGATTGTTAAGCCTAGTTTCATCATCAGGATTTGTCATCCTTTCATCATGAAACAAAGTTGTATAATCAAATTAAACTTAGTGTCATCAATAGAATTTTTCATTCTATTTGACTTATTTTTAATCCTTGGCACTCTTCCAAACAAAGATCAAATTTTAGTCAAAGTATAACACTTGTATGCTGGTTCAAACAAGACTGTAAAAGAAAAAACTCAAGGAGAAAGAATTTGAAACACAAAACATCAAAACACAAAAAAATGGAACTCAAAGCATCGAAACTCCAACCATCAAAAATAAAAATAGTGAAACTCAAAACACCATTGATGAGGTGGAAGAGAATCCTTTCCATGGAATCCACAACAATGAAGGGGAAGAAATTATTGAGGAAGTTATCCAAAATGTTGAAGAAGATCCCAATTTCCACAAATGCTTAGAAAATATTTTTGAAAGAAATGGAGAAAAATGCTTACTGATGCTAGCTAAACAAGGTGTCAAATTTCCTGAAGAATTTGATGTTAACCAATTAAAAGTACCTCCCAAAAATCCTAAAAAAGAAACAAAACAAGTGGTTGCCTCAACTCACCAAATGAAAAACCTCCAACAACAAATTCTTGACATGCAAAGGGGAACATCAAAATGATACTTGATACAAGACATTTTCCCATATCCTTTTGATCAAGATATCCACATAATTCCTTTTCTCAAATATTGTGAATTCCCAAAGTATGACAAATACAATGGGAAAACAAATCCAATTGATCATGTGAGGGAATTTAGAACCATGAGTCTTGAGTTTGCACATGAGGAAACTTACTTGATGAGATTGTTTCCACACAACTTAGGTGGATAATGCCTTGAATGGTTTTCCAAACTTGCACCACAAATCAAAACCTTTGAAGAGTTGGTCAAAAAATTCATCACCCAATAAAATTATAACATCCAACATGATATAACAATGAAAGACCTTTGCAACTTGAAACAAAAAAAGGGTTAGCCATTCCTTATTTTTCTACAAAAATGGAGAAGGTTGTTTGCAAGATATTCTTGTCTCATACTTGAAAAAGAAAAGATAGAAATCTTCATCGACAACTTAAATGAAAAGATGAGTTATAGATTGGAATTGCAATGTCCCCCTAAATTTGAAAAATTGATTGAAAATGGCATCAAGATTGAGGAAGCTTTGGTCAAAAGAGGAGTCATAAAAATTTATAATGACAACTCATCAAATTCTTCCAACAATTACAACAACGGTGACAAATCAAAGTTTTGGAAATGAAACAAGAATGTGGGTAACAATGATGGCACAGGTGAAAATAAAAATGCAAAACCTGTATTCAACTTAACAACAACTTCCACCAAAACCAATTAGAACAACAACCCACCCAACAACCAAAACAAAAATCAAGGTAATGTTGGATCTAGAACACCATCATATCAAACAACCTCAAATCGAAGAAGGTTCACACCTTTGGGAAAATCACTAGAATTGGAATTAAAGGAACTTCTCGTAGCTAAGGTTATAACATTACCAGAGGCAAGAAATTGGGAGCCACAAGTTAAGCCTCCATGGTGGAATGATGCAAATTTATGTGACTTTCATCGAAACAAAGGGCATAAAACCAATGATTGCATGCAATTGAAACACTTGATACAAAACTTGATTGACAACAAGACCATATATGTAGAAGGACTCCAAACAAACAATGATCGTGGGGCGTTCAAGAACCCTCTACCAAAATATGAAAAGAGGTAGTCCTCATCATCAAACACCAAAAGAAAAAATATGAACTACATTTATGACACCACTATTCTCCACATCGAGGTGGTTGATGATCAAAACCATGAAAAACTAGATCTTATTGCAACTGATAAGCCAATAAACAATAGAATTATTGAACATGAACAATACATCATTGAAACTGAAATTCATCACCATGATATCAATACCACCTCACATCAAATCAATGACCTTGTGCCAATAAATATGATCACCAACATTGCGTCAAATGACAATCAAATTAATGTTATCAAAATTAGAGAAGGAAAAAACAACTCACCAGTCAATGCAATCACAAGAGGACAAGCCAAGGTAACATTGAAAGGAGCTACCCCTTCAACGTCCAAAACAACCATTGTTTCCCCTACAACCCAATATAACATCTTTGATTAGTTGCAGAAGATACCTACTCAAATATCCATATTAGAGCTTCTCAAGATTTCAATAGCGCATAAAGAAATCTTAGAAAAAGCTCTAGTGGCCACCACAGTACCAAACAACTTGGAAGTTTTCCAATTTCAGACTATGGTGGGACATTTGACTGCACTGCACTGCTTATCATTTTACAAAAATGATGATGTATCTATCACTCATACACACAAGATTTCTCTCCACATTGAGGTTTTAATCCATAAACATCATGCCAAACGTGTTCTAATAGATGGAGGAGCTAGCTTAAATATCTGCACTTTAAAACTTGTCTGTGCACTTGGATATTCCGAAAATGTTATTGATCCTAGAAGGAAAATCATAATAAAATCATATGATGATGAAGAGAGATCCTCCCAAGGATTGATTGGCTTACCAATTCAAGTAGGACTAGTTGTCAAAGATATAGTATGCCAAGTGTTGGACAAAGAATTGACATACAACATACTCTTGGGACATCTGTGGATCCATGAGATGCAAGTTGTACCATCGACATATCACCAGTGTTTGAAATTTCCTTTTAATGGACAAGAGATCACTATTGCTACTGATTCTAACAACCCCCAATACCGCAACACACTCAAAACAACCCAAGACACTTTTGTGCCACACAACAAGGAAGCTACAACTCCTGGTTCATCCAACAGTGAAAAATAACTAAATGCCTTGTCAAAGTGGGTGGAGAAAAGGAGGAATTAAAAGATAAGGGTATCAATGAGTCTACTTCATCGAATCATGAAATTCAACTCAATGCCTTATCAAAACAGGTTGAAAATATCCAATTGAAAGATAAAGGCATGGGGGAATACTCATTTGAGCAATCCTTGTGTTTATCACAACTTTCATCTTCTCCTAAGTCATATGGACAACCATCAACATCAAGACAACAATCATTACCACCAACCACACTCTTTCATGGAAAAATTGTAAGAGAAGGCACCTTAGTGGACAAATTAGAAGATAAGGAGGTTTTGAATTGGTTGTACAAGGATGAAGAACAATCACAAGCATCCACTTCAAATGTACTAACAAAGTAGTATGGCAAAGGAAAGACAATCTTGGAAAAGATGGGATATGAGGGAAAAGGTTCTATTGGTAAATGAAAGGAAGGCATCATAGAACCGATACAACCCCTCACAATGAATTCTAAGGACAAGATGAGACTAAGGTATAGGGAAGAAGAAAAAAAAGAAAACAGACAACAAGTTGTCGAGAGAATCCTTCAATTGAGAGATAGTTTTGAAATAGACTCTAATGAATATGAATGGGATTCCCTCTCTAAAGAGTCTTGTCATGATAAGGAAATTGATGTGATACAAAAGTATAAACCAACACGTATGGAGGGACAAAGCTCGGACTATAGAAAACTTGAAATTAGATCACAGAATATCGATGAATCAAGTGAAGATGATCATTCTTCGAGCAAGATAGATACTTCAAAAGAGAGTAACATATTAGACCTCAATATTTCCATCAGATGCTTTGATGATATCGCTATCATGACACTTACACCTGTTGACCTTAGTCAATCTGACAATTCCTTGCCATTAGTACATCTTGAATTGATTGACTAGGACCAAAACGAGTTGCTTGACATGCCTACCTTTCCAAGTGATGATGCCATCATAAACTTCCTCTTCTCTGATGATCCCAAAATTTGTTCCATCATTAAATATCATAATGGAGCCTCAAACAAGGGGAGTGCCAAATCTTCTAGCTGCAAAATGAATATCAAAAGCAGATCTAATGGTGAAAACCATTTAATGGCACCATTAGATCTACAAAAATTAAAAACAAAGATTGTATCTCAAGGTGAAAACCTCTCTGAGGCACCGAGAGATGAAAAATTTGACACTCCCTAAACACTATCAGGGGAGATCTTCAGTGCTGATTGAACCTACATAGTCTATCAATGTTGGCACAGATGAAATAGTGAAGACCCTGCACCTCGCATCATCCATGATAGAAGAGGAAAAACCTAGCTTCACCAAGTTCTTTGAGGAAAGGAAAGTTAACTTCGCTTGGTCTTATGTTGAAATGCCAGACATTGATCCAGAGCTCATCATGCATCACTTATCACTACCACCTAGGATAAAGCCAATAAAGCAAAAGTTGAGAAAAATGCATCATCATATCGCCCTCTTGGTAAAAGTTGAATTGAAGAAGCTACTGGATGTGGGATTTATCAGACCTATTGACTATGCTAAGTGGATATCAAACATTGTGCCTATTTAAAAACCAGATAAGAGCATCAGGATATGTATAGACTTTAGGGATCTTAACAAGGCTTTCCCAAAAGATGATTTAACTCTACCTAACATTGACATCATTGTAGACTTGATTGCTGGACATGAAATGTTATCTCTTATGGATGGATTTTTTGGTTACAATCAGATAAAGATAGCACCTGAAGATCAAGACAAGAAAACTTTCACATGTCCATGGGGCACCTTTTGTTGGAACGTAATGCCTTTCAGGTTGAAAAACGTAGGAGCTACATATCAGAGAGCGATGACCACTATTTTTCATGACATGATGCATACCTTCATGGAAGACTATGTAGATGATCTATTGGAAAAATCATATACTAAAGAAGGACACCTGGAAATTTTAGACAAGATCTTCACCAGACTGGAGAAATTTAATGTGAGACTAAATCCCAAGAAATGCATGTTTGGTATGACATCAACTAAACTCTTGAGATACATTGTGTCAGCCAAAGGAATTGAGGTGGATCCTGCAAAAGTAAAAGCCATTATGGAGATGCCTCCTAAAAAAATCAACCAACTCATATCTTTCCAAGGAAGATTCCAATCCATCTGGAGGTTCATCGTATAGTTGGCTGACAAGACTCATCCCTTCAATCATTTTTTACACAAGAATGTCACTTTCAAGTGGGATGAGAAATGTGGAGCAACCTTTAATCAACTCAAGCAATATCTGATGTCACCACCAATACTAGTACCACCAACTAAGGGGAAACCATTGTTACTTTACATTGCCACAACAAAGATATCCTTGGGCGCTTTACTAGCACAAGAAGATTTAGTGGGAAAAGAGAAGGAAATTTATTATATTAGTAGGACCCTAAACGGCTATGAGATCAATTACACCTTTATTGAAAAAATCTTACCTAGCAGCAGTTTTCGCTACTCAATAGATAAGACATTACATGTTGACTCACAGCATCAAACTCATCGCTAAAATTGATCCATTAAAGTATCGACTCAGCAAAGCTGCCCTAATAGGAAGACAAGCCAAGTGGGTCATGATATTGAGCAAGTTTGACATCCAGTACGTGGACAAAAAAGCAATCAAGGGTCAAGTCATAGCAAATCAACTTGTTGAAGTACCATTGCAAGACAATCATCCAATGAATATTAAATTTCCAGATGTTGATGTCCTTACAATATCTACACAACAATGGGTGTTGTACTTTGATGGCTCTTATACACAACATGGATTAGGCACATGAATCTTGTTTATCTTGCCACAAGGACATACCATCCCCAAATCCTATAGACTAATGTTTCCTTGCACCAACAACACAACTGAATATAAATCATTGATCATTAGAATCAAAGTGGCAGTTGAGTTGAAGATCACAGAGTTGCATGTCTATGGTGATTCTCAGCTAGTCATTAACCAGGTGAACAATGATATTACCAAAAAAAATATGACAAATTAATGCCATATAAAAGAATGGTCGATGACTTCAAAAAGTACTTTGTGGAGATAAAATTTAAGCAGATTCCTAGAGGCAACAACAAAGTTGTTGATGCCATGGCTACCATTGCTTCTCTCTTGCAAATACCTAAAAAATGAGCCCGTTATGAGTTCATGGTGGAACAACTGTTCAACCCATCCTATGACAACCCTGAATCCTAAGTCATCTACCATTTAGCTGAGGTTGATGCTTCTATCTATGGGAAAATCTACACCTATCTGAAAGACAATACCCTCCCACCCGATTTATCCAAGAACCAAAAATAAATTTTCATCTGACAAGCAGCTTGACACACCCTAATAGCCGATGTGCTTTATCGACGAGGTCTTGATGGCACTCTCGTTCGGTGTCTAAAATGCAACAAGGATGAAACCATTTTACATGAGGTCCATGATGGTATCTATGTCACACATTCAAGTGGACTAACTTTAGCTAAGAAACTCCTACGTTTGGGGTATTATTGGCCAAATATGGAGGAGTCATTCCAATATGTCAAAAGGTGCACAAAATGTCAAATCCATGGAAACTTGATACATGCACCGACACAAGAGTTGCAACCTTTCACATCAACCTGGCCTTTTTTTAGTGGGGATTAGACCTCATGGGAAAGATTCATCCATCTTCATCCAATAGACACAAGTTTATCATCATAGCCATGGAATACTTCACAAAGTGGATTGAAGTGGTTCCTGTTGATGATGTTTTCTGCACAACAACAACTCAGATAGAATATGATATTCTATCTCTCTTGAAAGGTAAATCTCTATCAGCAAGCCTCAAGAGATAACCCCAAGGTCTCTAATGTTAGGTCTTGACAATGCATAAACAACTCAGTGATAAATGTGAAAATGTTGGTAATAACAAAGGGACCTTACTACAAGCAAAGACTGAATCTTTAATTTATCAGATCTGGCAATGTAATGATACTTCAATCCTAAATCTAACTAGAATGATAAAGAAATAACAAAAGATGAAGGTTTTAGAGAGATCACTAAGGTTAAAGCTACTCCTAAGATTAACAACGCAAATGATGAAATACTTGAAATGGACCAATCCCTCATAAACCAATTCTTGCTTAACCCAAATGAATTTGTAATCTTACAAGAACAGTGTAATCTTCTAAGGTATTAAAGATTTTCAGATCATGAACATTCATTCAAAATAACCTAAAGGCAATGGAAATGAATAAACCTTCACAATTGAACTAAGCACAATAGATATATGGTCCAGGCTAACTTTGCAAATAAACTAATAGTCAGCTAGCTATAAAAAGTATGGACCAGGGATCACTGCAAAACTTCAAGCATCAAACCATGAACACCATTGAATAATATCTAATCCTAAATATTAAAGATACCAACTTTATTCAAAGCAATTCTAAAGATAGAATAACAAGATCCATGCTAGATAAGAAAAACACAAGTATGGCACCAAATCACAATGTCATTGCTTGCATCAAATTATCCACTGAAGCAACAATTCCAGTTTTCTGTTACAATATTTTCTTGAGAACAACTAACTTCTAACTCTTGCTCTACTGCTTAATTCGCTCCAATATCCAAAATCTATCTATCTTTTAACTATCTAGCCCTTACAAATGAGGCAAAATTCCATATTAATAGAGACCCCCAAGATATGTCGGCCTAGTTAGGGTTTACAATAATAATAATTGGCCACAAAACAAGTCGACCAAGAGAAATGCAAACTAAAAGAAACTATGCATTAAATGATTGAACTTCATCCAGGTCAGCCTGGGATCTCCACTGTAGTTCAGACCAATGCATGCAAAATAGTAGGGAAGCACAAATTCTGATGTAGCTCAGCATTAACTACCTTCCCCTTTCTCTTTATTTTGATCCACCATATCATGCACCATCAAAAGTACTTTGTCCAAGTCAACTATAGGTGGCAGAGGCAAAACCTTAAGTCTCCTTTTGATTGATTTAATATTTTCCCTTAATTATTCCACCGACTGATCCCACTCAACCTTACTGGTTTGATATTTATCAATAACTGCAATATAGGTGGCTGCATCATCCAATTGATGTTCAGTAACAGGATCCTCACTGACTGGAGAATATACATCCTGCCACCATTTTTGTTGAAAAATGAGGTGTTTTCTTAGCTTAATACTTTGTAAAACTTTAATATTGCTGATCTAAGTAAGCTCTTTCTTTGTTACATATATTCTCTGTGGGTTATTATCTTGATTAATTCATTTTACTGTTGTAGAATGAAGAGAGAAGTTAATAGAAGAACTAGACAGGATATTAGAAAGATCACACAAGATATACCGTGGAGAAACCCTTTCGGGAAAAAACTCCACCAAGAATTATTCTATTATTCAATCTCTAAATTACAATAGATCCAATTCTTTCTTGAGAATGCTTCTTCTGTCTTCACCAATCTTCTTCACAACCTGCAATAACCACTCTCTCACAACTCTCTTCAACTTGCTTGAGATATATAGGCTTTAATCAACTTTTTAAACTCAACATGAGTTACAATTACAATGCACAAGCCCTATCCCTAAAAGGTATGCCATATCTCATGCAAATAGAGTTATCTTGTGAATAACAATGCTAAAACATGTGCTTCATCCATTTGGGCGTCCCAAACTGAAGCTACAACTCATCCTTCACTTTGGTGATAATTCCAAAGCTCTTCCTCAAAGTTGGCACCCATAAGTAATCCTACTTAACTGAGCCTTCAGAAATATCTCAACATGCATAAGAGGTAAATCCAATAAAGCATCTTGGGAACCCAAGTTTGCTTCGTGTGCTTTATAGTTAACTAAAACATTTACTCAACACCATTCCCAAAGAATGGTCATCCCCTGTTAACTAGAGGTAGTCCCTATTATATGTCATACAACTCAAGTTATTAGCCATGCATTCCAAGTTAATTGAAGCTAACTACATGCAACTCAGAATAACCAGCATGCATGCAACATGCACTTGCATGCAACTGAAGATAACTGAACCATAACTGAACTGAACTAAACTAAATTGAACTGAACTTCAAACATGCAAACATCAAATCCTAACTACTAGGATCTTTACATGCATTCAAAAGTGTTAACTGTTACTCCGTATAGTTAACTGAACACAAGGTGAGTGTCACCTTACCATGTGTGCACCCACATGCTCCTATTATTTAGGAATAACTACAAATGTCAATTTCATGATTTATTTCATCCAAATAATTAATCTCATCCTAATCTTAGTGTTGTTGAACACATTCCAAGAATCTAGGAGATACACGAAATAATTAATGTTTAGGATTTGCAATTAAATGGCATGCTATTTCCAACATTCTCCCACTTGACATTATACATTGCAATTATTCTAAACAAGGAATAAAAAAACAAGTACAAGAATCAAAGCCAATGGCCTTCTTGTACCAACTAATCAATCCATGCTAACTTCAAATGCAACCTGCATAATCATGAAGCTTCCAAGAAAATGATTAAAACAAGAACTTATCTGTATGGTTTCATAAGATAATATGTAACATTATTTAAAGTGTTAACTTTCTCAATTAATACCTTCCCATTATCAACCAAACCAATACCTTTCCCAAGTCTCTATATCCAAACCACCTCTTTAGAGGCATGCTAAACCACCAAGTGTGTTGAATTCACATTCAACCAAGGTGTAGGCTCCTTGGTCTTTTTTGTTGAAAAACTTTTCTTACAAGTAACCATTCCAACAAATGTCTCTTACCATAAGAGAACTCCAGCCTCACCTATTTCTCCAAGTATCCATGAGGACCTATAACCAACCAATCCATGCAAAACTCCAAATGCAACACAACACTTTCATGAAGTAATCAAGCAAATGATTAATGTACCCAAAACTTAAGAGAACTACACAAGATCATTGTCAAAGCTCCAATCATGAATCAAGAACATAAACATGGCATCCATGATCTAACCATCTCCTCTTAGGAGATCACATGCATCATAACATACTATACATCCTAGTCTCAAGAGAACCATGTAATATGCCAGACTCTAAATGCAACAAGAGTAAACCATGACATATTAGCAACCACTCTAAACCAAGAAAACATATCCCCAATCACCTGAAGATAACCTTACCATTGATGCATCCATGTCACTGCCAACAACTCCCACTAAACCATGGCATCGAGTCACACATGGGATCATGACTACCATCCTCTTCATGAAGATCACTATACCTTACCAAAGCTCCCACTGAACCGTGATACCAAGCTATACATGGCAACAAGATAAACATCAAACCATTACTATCAAAAGAATATGGAATTTTAGACATTTCCTTATGATCATAATTATCATAACATGTATTATGCCACAACTCTAAACCACTAATCAAGAGTATACCATGACATAATAACAAAACCATCCTACAACCAAGGATCCACTTCATTTCCAAATGCTCCCATTGAATTGTGATACTGAGCAATCCCATGGCATCATGATGCACATAATCAAAACCCCATTTCTATTATAAGCTCACACCAAACTTGTGAATCCAAGCACTTAATGATCTATGTAACAAACTTATTTTTTCAAAATCAACAATAGAAAGAATAATAAAAGCCCCCACTAAGCCCAAAAAACCTCCAAACTTTAAGAGAATGGCGTCCCAATACTCTACCCAACCTCAGCGATGATACCAAATGTTGAAAAATGAGGTGTTTTCTTAGCTTAATACTCTGTAAAAATTTAATATTGCTGATCTAAGTAAGCTCTTTCTTTGTTACATATATTCTTTGTGGGTGACTATCTTGATTAATTCATTTTACTGTTGTAGAATGAAGAGAGAAGTTGATAGAAGAACTAGATAGGATATTAGAAAGATCACACAAGATATACCGTGGAGAAACCCTTTCGGGAAAAAACTCCACCAAGAATTATTCTATTATTCAATCTCTGAATTACAATAGCTCCAATTCTTGCTTGAGAATGCTTCTTCTGTCTTTACCAATCTTCTTCACAACCTGCAATAAAAAAATCTCACAACTCTATTCAACTTGCTTGAGATATATAGGCTTTTAATCAACTTTGTAAACTCAACATGAGTTACAATTACAATGCACAAACCCTATCCCTAAAAGGTACGCCATATCTCATGCAAATAGAGTTATCTTGTGAATAACAATGCTAAAACATGTGCTTCATCCATTTGGGCATCCCAAACTGAAACTACAACTCATCCTTCACTTTGGTGATAAATCCAAAGCTCTTCCTCAAAGTTGGCGCCCTTAAGTAATCC
>VDFB02105785.1:410127410-410147127 GCA_007258455.2 Sequoia sempervirens
ATGCACTTTTCCTTGCTAAAACTCGGTGTACACCTTAGAATTCCTCTTCCCTGCACATTAGCTTGTTATATTTGTATTATATATGTTAGAATAGATCCATTTCACAAGTTACAACATCATTTCCTCATGAAATGGATCAAACATCCATGAAAACCACCAAAAAAATAGTGAAAATCTGCACTTTCTTGAGGACAGTCAATAATATAATGTAAGAAACAGATTTCTAACATCTATCAGGGCATTCAAAAGGTTAAATGAATGTAAATACAAGTCTCTACTTCATCCAATGGAACTTATCTTCAGTAGAAATCAATAGATCATCAAATGAGCACAAGAAAATGCAAAAAAAATGAAGTTTTTATTGATTTTCTGTAGCAGTCCGTACAACACTTAGAATATCAGCCAACAGCCCGTACAAATGACTTTTCCAACCTTAAAAACCCTTCCCCCAACTGTCCCAACAAATTAGAATTGGTTTCATTACATTATTAGTGCTAAATCATCAAAAACACACTTTCCCGCCAAAGTTGGAATTTGAAAATCTGAATTTTCCAACTCTTATTTTATTGATTACTACAACCTAAAAACTATTGAATCTTTAACATCCAACCTTATTTGACATAATTAAATCATTTTATACCTCTCTAAACCCCTAGGACACTATTGGTCCATTTACAATCATTTTTGGTCCTATGGTCCTTATCAGGACCCTTGGGACTTTTGATCTTCCAATTACTCCCATCCATGCCAAATGCCATTATAAGCTTCAATATGTCATAATTGATGTTCTGAGATCCTTGAAAAGTCTTCATGACCCCTGCATCCTCCTGGCTCTTGAAATGTTTCATGAAGTGCTTGGGTGCTCCTGCACCACCAAAATAATTCATCAATGCACTAAAACAAAGTTTCAATGTGCTGAAGTATCCAATGCACCATGTTTCATTTGGTCTATGTACTGGAGCAGGGTCTTGATGCACCGAAACACCCTATGCACTACATCATCTAATCTATACACTAAATCAATTCACCTACATGCTAAATTAACCTATGAAGTATTTCGGTACTTCTATGCACTAATTCAGAGAACCTAAGCTCTAATCTACGAATGCACTAAATTAGTCATTCAATGCGCTAAAATTTTAATCCTATGCACTAAGGTAGTTTATGCGCTAGAACAATCGTTCTATGCACTACTTCGGGTGTTCAACGAGCTAAACTAATAAATCTGAATTCAAACATGAAAACAAGTGAGAAAATGAAAATGCACAAATTATGAGGCAATTTTGAGGGGTACATATTGGAGGTCTGTACGTTGTTGGGTGGTTGTGCCGTCACACACACTCAAATCAGTGTGTGTGGTAAGGGATCACCATTCTGCTCCAAAGTGTTAAATTGCTAATCACTCTCAAGTTTTCAAAATTGCAAATTCTCAAATGAACTTCTAATCACACTTTTTAGCCTTTTTAAGGTTAATTAAGTGGAATTTTTATGGGGTTGTTTTATTTTATTTTCAAAGGGGCTTTAATTCATCAAATCATCACTAGGTGACTTTAACATCATTTTTTCGGGAGATAAATCATTTTTTAACAACAAAATTTTGAGATCATCATCAAACCATTGAATAATCATCAAATTTTTTAGAAATTCCAAAAAATCCTAAAAATTCAAAAATCCACTGATTTATCTCCCAAGGGGGCATATATTTGTCATCACCTGAAAATCAA
Source organism: Sequoia sempervirens (assembly GCA_007258455.2). Classification (NCBI taxonomy): domain Eukaryota; kingdom Viridiplantae; phylum Streptophyta; class Pinopsida; order Cupressales; family Cupressaceae; genus Sequoia; species Sequoia sempervirens. The sequence continues at coordinate 410,129,135 of VDFB02105785.1, forward strand.
CGTCTGGGGCATCCAAATTTTTTTTTTTTACATCAGCAACAAATTTTTCTTTGAAGCAACATGTAAACACATTACTTCAAAGAGGGGAAAAATGTATACACCTAAAATTGGTCAAGACATTTAATTAATTAAATACTAGTTATTTAATTAATATTTCATCTACTTATAAATAAATTCTCAATTTATTTATATAGTTCATATCTTCTAATTCTCCAAATCTAAAATCACATTCCTCTAATTTTAATTAAATAAAAAAAATTCTATAGTTTGTTTTATTTAATTAATTTTCACTAATCCCAAATTTGGAATTCAAGCACATGTTACAAATTTTCATGCCACCTCACCAAGGTCACATGAAATTAAATAATTCTAATTTAAATTAGAATTATCTTCAACAAACTTTGAACACATGGTCTTTTTCTCACACTTTATTCCTTCATCCATTTGGCACTACTGAATTTGACTCCATTTTCTGATGAATGTTTGTTGGTTGTTTGACAAATATTTGTCGGAAAAGCAACGAAATGACGAAAATAATTTCGTCGCTATTTTTTTGTCAAAATTTTGATGATGCATTAAACGTTGAAATAACGACGTAGATTCGTCGGTCGTCGACATCATAAAATGACTTGGATGTTCATCGGAATATTGATGAAAACTCCGTGTATCCACCGACGAATTACAACCAAAATGAAATTGCAATGGCTCTTCCGAAGTGTCAAAACAAAACTAGAAATTTGTATCCATTTCAACGAAATGGGCAAGGAGTTACGACAAAGCCTTCATCGCAGCTAAGCAACTTCATTAGACCTTTTATGTGATTTGTCGGTGGATTTCATCGAAATGGTTATGAAATGGGCAAGGAGTTATGACGAAGCCTTAGTCGTAGCTAAGCAACTTCATCGGACCTTTTATGTGATTCCTCGGTAGCCTTCATCGACATTGCAACGAAATGGGAAAGGAGTTATGATGAAGCCTTCGTCACAGCTAAGTAACTTTGTTGGACCTTTTCTGTGATTTGTCGGCGGCCTTCATCAAAATTGTGATGAAATGGGCAAGGAGTTACGACGAAGCCTTCATCACAGCTAAGCAACTTCGTCAGACCTTTTCTGTGATTCGTCGGTGGCCTTCATTGAAATTGCGATGAAATGGGCAAGGAGTTACGATGAAGCCTTTGTCGCAGCTATAGCAACTTTGTTGGACCTTTTCAGTGATTCATCGGTGGTGTTTGTCGAAAGTTCGATGAAACAATGCAATTTTTTTAAAACAAATATTCGTTGAAATTTACCATCGCGGAGACTCTTGGTGATGACCACCGAAGCCAACCCATCGGTGAGAGATTATTCATCAGCACAGGATATAAAACTCACTTTGATAGTCCATGTCTTGCCAATGACTTCCGTTGGCAAGACAGATCCAATGTCACACTGATTTACAAGGAAAAATTTAGTGGTGAATCTTTGCCAATTGGGGAATAATTAAAATCAAGACCTCCAAAAATGGTGAATAGTACAAGCTAAAAATGATGTAGAATCGCCAAGTTTTTACAAAAAATTAATTTCATCTCAATTAATTCGCCTCTATAAATGATGTGTCATTGGAACCAATTCGCTAGTAGTTTATACTATAATTACAAATATTAATTAAATTCGCTAGTAATATTATATTACTACCATTAATTTTGGGGAAATATCGCCACAATGATAAATTAGCATTTAATTTTAGGGATACTTTATCCTTGAATAGGGCTTTTATTTATTGTCATTGAATCATCAATTATCTTTTTAATCAGATGGCTACAGGTTGATTTCGTGCCCTAATACACACATTCCTTTTAAAAGGCTTGTTGAGGCTTGGAATTTATTTTGGTCCACACAATTAAACCTAATCGTGTGGCCCAAAACAAATTCTAGGCCTCAACAAGCCTTTTAAAAGGCACGTGCGTATTAGGTCACAAAATCAACTTGCAGCTATTCGATTAAAAAGCTAATCAATGGTCTTCATTATCGGCCTATCACCCAAAACCTGAACCTTGTAACCTATGTCGTGGGGTTCTAGAAGTTTGAAACTGGGAAATAGTGTGTTGGTTGAGGGATTGTTGACTTCTCTAACCTTGGAACCTTGTTGCGGTGTTCAGAAGTTTCTTAACTTCCTGACTAGTCAATCTTCTTTGTTGTCGCGGCGTCTTGGAGTTTCCTAACCTCCAACTGGAGGTTGTTAAGTTTGTGGTTTCTCTGACTGGGTGACAAGTCAATGGATGGTGGGACTGGTCTACGTGGATGGTAATGGTTGGGTATGGCAGTGACCTGGATGTCGACAGATGTGGGGACCACTTGGAGGTTGGGTGTTAAATATTTAATTTTTTTTGGGAGACTTGTTGCGAATATTGTAGATTCTCATCTTGATTCTCCAAAATTGCACACGTGGTGTACGCGTGTCTTGGTGGAGACCACAAGGAACAACCAATAGTTTGGTGTGATAGTCAAAGGCGATGGACGAGTGATGTGTCATCATGTGGCACAATTTCATTTGTTGATTTTACATCACTATTGTAAATCAACAATCATTAGCAAATTTTAAAAGGAGATATTTGTCATTGTAATTAATCTTTATAGAGATTATTCACTAGGATTCGCCACTGTGATTATTATTTTTACCAATTATTCATTAAGATTCTCCAAGATTTTACAATTTTTTTTAATAATGTGCATAGATTCACTAGGAAAATTAATGTTTTTTTTCAAATAAAAGGAAAGATTCACCAGGATTTCACACCTTTTCCGAGGGGGGGTTTCTTAAAGTTATCCCTATCGATCTGACCTCTTCAAGAGTTTTGAACACTGTTGGTTATTAGCAAGACATTCTGAGGGTCTCGCCGATTAAACAAGTGTCTAAGAGCAAGTAAACAAATGGAACCTATTAATTTTCTTATTTTGCGGTTCTTTAAATCATAGAATAGATACCATCTTCTTGTGTATAATGTACTTATATTCAGATTTGAATTCGAGACCAATTGTCATTCCACATTCCATTTTACTTGCACAAAGTATTCTATAAGCAATATATTGATAATGCCAAATGATTTATGGTGTTGTACAACTCTACCTATCATCACAGTTCTGCTGTTCCCCCTGAGAGAATCCTGCAAAGACAAGTTTATAATACCAAGTCAAATAATATGAAAAAGACTTACTTCCATACAAATTAAATGATTATTCTCAGAATGGCAATTGTCTAATTACAACAAAAATTTCATGAAAGGTTATCCATGCTTGATAGGTTATCCATGCTTGATAAGAGATGACTGATCATACATACAAGTTGCAAGATGCATAGAAAAAGCATTACACTTGAGAACAACCAAGGGCTAACAAGGGAAGGAGTTAAGAAATGTCTGGATTGAAGAGAAAATGTGTAGGGAAAATGTTGAGCAGTGTCAAGAGAACAGAGCTTGTAGAACATATTATTGACCTAATCAAGCTCTTGAACAACTTAAACAAAATTAAAATACTAACACATACATGAGACATGTAATGAAAGTCCAATAATAACTACTATCTTTTTCATTAATGCGAGGTAGGTAAAGGAGAAATAATTATAATTGTAACACTATTCATAGTCCAATAAATTATGTTCATAATTTGTGTTCAATGGACCTCAGTTTTATCATTATACTACCCATCTAATACCATATTTTAATCTAGGGTTCAACTATCTCAGATCTAAAGAAGCACCTTCAATTAACCATTTAAAGTACTATAAAATAAGGTAAGACTTTTACTTGAGAAATATTGGGTACACTTGTAGGATTAAAGTTCTCGTAATCATTAGGATTTATTAGCACACAGACACAACTTTCAACATATGAAGTAATGGATGACTACAAGTTAGTGAAATGGTACTTAATATGTGTCTGGTTTGCAAATTGATTGGTAGAAAATAAGGTTACAAATAGATCTACATTAAAAATTATGAGGACAATCTACTGTAATCATCAAAATAGATGAAAAGTGCAAAGGAAAGAGCCGAGCTAAATCTCTAGAGCCTAAAAAAACCACATGCAAGAAACATACAAAAAAGAACAAACCAGTTTTTGGATTAATACAAAATGGTGCCTTCAGCAAGTGATTCATATGCTTTCACACCTAACACAGGACATTAAGAATATTTTAGTCTTCCTCTCTAAAACTAACTACTTATAGAATAAACCTGGAAACCAATATTATATAACTCCATGTCTAGCCGAGGGTAGGTATAAGAGAAATTTTTTTATCAATGCAATGCCGAAAAATATCAATGTGTGTGTAGGTTTGTATTACTCAAAATATCATTTCACTACCTAAGGAAAAATACCAAAGTGATTTTTTAAATTTCAATCTTCACATAGGCTCCCTTATTGCTACACATGCATATACAAGCATTATTCGAGCTCTAAACTATTCAAATATTAAGGATTTAATTAGCTATAAGATGGAAAGTTGTTGTTTAGACATAATCCATCATCTTTTACATATCTTTATTCACTCCTAGCGCTTTAGATAAATTGTTGGAAATATGCCTCAATCAATACAGGCTGAAACCTCTTTAGAAGAAAAGTCGGTGTGATATTATAAATTTCTGGCCGACAAGCAGTTTGTATCATCATGTTTTGTTCAGGTCGCTGTGACCTTGGAGGAGTCTCACCGAATGGTTGCACTTTGGGATCATATCGCTGTGACATATTGTATTTGGCATGACCTCTTACCACTCATGGTGATCTTTGGCTGACAGACCATTCTATCATGTATCGGGGAGACTCATGGTGACCACGGGCTTCGGGATAACCTATAGTGGCTCGGTGAGAAGTCCCAGCGAATTTTCAAAGTCTCGCCGATAGTGTTTGGTTTGGAGTCATCGGGGAAACTCTCATCGGAAGGAATACTATCAGTAAGAAGTCTTACCGATGAGAGAATGTTACACCGACAGTATTCCTTCGGGGAAACTCAAAAGGTTCCTGGAAGACATCTTAGCGAACGTTGAAGGTCACACCGACAGAAACACATTTGAAGTCTTCAGTGTAGCTCTTAGCGAATGACGGTCTCATTGTAATCTTGAGATCTCAAAGTGAATTCTTAACGAAAGACATATGTCTTAGCGACAGTTGATGGCTTCGGGGTGACATAAGGAGATCTTAGAGAAACCTCTCGGCGAAGGTGTCAAGTCTTGCCGACTATTCTTTGGAGCTTGATATGACTTGTGATCTCATTGGTATAATCTTTGATGACACGGCATGAGGTCCTGGTGAGAACGATATGTCTTTCTGATAGAATGTTTCTTCGGAGTGACTTGTGACATCAATATGAAGTCTCACCGAAGCATGATACTCTTGCCGAATGGAAAACCCACATCTATGTGACTTGTGGAGTTTCAGAGTAACGTCCTAGCGAAAACAATATGTCTTGGCGACATGGCGGAAGCTGAGTGATAGTCTTCTTAACTTGACGTAACATCTTGGTAAAAAGGATAACTCTTGCCAATATCGATATGAATGTTATGTGGCATCAGCGAGACACTGTTAGTGTCTCACCAAGATGCCAACACAGTGTGAACTCTTTTGAAGCCATTTGATCGAGTGAGACTTTCTGATGTGGCATCTCGTGGACCAATAGGAGAAGCTGAATCTGAATAGTTGGAAGATAGTCCATTGTGACAGTTCTGTGAGGAAGTTTGACAGATAAGGAATGCCATGAATATAGTTTCTAGTTGCAGATGCTCAATGGTTCGATAGTTCGATGGTTGGTTGATTCGATAGATTGTTGTATGATCAGTAAATGATTTCTATTCTAAAAAGATTGTAACGTGAAGTTACCTGTACAAGATTATTCATGGTGAATACTGCTGTAAATAGACACCAGAAAGATAAGTCTGACATTTGTATGTAATCTCCATTACTGTAATACAAAGTGATTTCTCTTGGTGTGGTGGGTTTTTCTCTCGTAAGGGTTTTCCCACGTATATCTGGTGTTCATGTGTGATTGTCAAATACTCTGTTTCCGATATTAACTTCATAGTGCATCTTAATTGAACTGTAATTGAAAAAATTAAAAGTATATCTGCATTCTTCTCTGAGGTTTTGTCATTTGGAGAGTTGTTTCTGCATCTAGCTTTCCTTACAAGTGGTATTAGAGCCTGGCCAGTTGTGTTATCCTTGTGGGTATGTTGGGTTTTTTTTTAGTCAATTATGTTCAGTGGGAGTCTTGTAGAGTTTGTTATTTTTTATTACAGGTTGAGATGGCTAGCACATCTAGAAAGTTTTAAATAGAGAAATTCAATCGCAGTAACTTTGAGTTGTGGAAACTCAAGATGGAGAATCTTCTAGTTGATCGTGATCTGTGGATTGTAGTGTCTGGAACTAAACCTACAGGCATGAAGCAAGAATATTGGGACCTTTCAGATAGGAAGTCTAAGGGGCTGATAAGGCTCTATTTGGCAGACTCAGTTCTTCTGAATGTGCATGAGGAGAAGACTGTATCTTCTTTATGGAAGAGACTGACGTCTATTTATCAGGGGAAGTCCTTGGTGAATAAACTATTCTTGAGGAAAAAGTTGTATTCTTTGAGAATGTAGGAAGGAGGGTCTGTAGCTGATCATTTGAATGCATTTAATATGTTGATTGCTCAATTGACATTTGTTGGTGTAAAAATTGATGAAGAGGATCATTGTATGCTTCTATTGTGTTCTTTGCCAGACTCATGGGATCATCTGGTGATGGCTATTGGGAGTACAACATCCACTTTCAAGATGGAAGATGTTGTTGGTTCTTTGTTGTCAGAAGAGATGAGAAGGAAATATTCTGAGATGGCTAAGGAAGCTCTTGCTGTCAGAGGAAGATCAAAAGAGAAAGGCAAGAAGAAGGACAAGAAGTCCAAATCGAAATTAGAGGGGAGATCAAAGTCTCCTGGAAAGAAGTCCAAGGTGAAGTGTTGGAATTGTGGGCAACCTGGTCATGTCCGAAAGGATTGTAAAGAGGAGAAGAAGAAGAAGAAGTATTCTTCCAACGATGACTCTTCTCATAGTGATGCAGATGCCTTCATTGCTGCCTTGGCTACTTAGGCATCAGATGATGTCTGGCTGATTGATTCTGGAGCATCTTTCCACATGACGTCTCATAGAGACTGGTTCACAAAGTATGAAGAATATGATGGTGGAAAGGTGTACTTGGCAAGTAATTCTACTTTGGAAATCATTGGCCGTGGAAGAGTCAGAATCCAATTTCCTGATGGCAGAGTAAAGGGAATTAATGATGTAATGTACATACTAGGTCTGGCTCGAAACCTACTATCTTTCAATAAGCTGAATGATATTGGAGTACAAGTCACGTTCTCTGGAAATGGCTGCAAGATGACTAGAGGTTCAATGGTGCTGGCTAGAGGTGCTCGAATTGGTAACCTATACATGTTGGATGCACATGTTGTTCAATGTAATAGTGTCTCTTGAAAGTCACTTAAAGCTACTCATGGAGGTAAACAGGGAAATATCCCTAATTATGTAAACTCTATGGAAGTAAAACTTCCTGCAGAGAAGACTATGCTCTGGCATCAAAGGTTAGGCCACATAGGAGAAAAATGTTTAAAAACCTTGAAGAACAAAAACCTGGTTGAGGGACTTGAAGATTGTAATCTGGAATTTGAATTTTGTGAACATTGTATATATGGAAAGCAGCACCATGTTTCATTTTATGACAGTCCTCACAAATCTTCTGGTTTGCTAGATTATATTCATTCAAATGTGTTTGGTCCTGTGAATGTTCCTTCTTCGTCTAAATCAAGATTCTATTTGTTTTTTATTGATGATTATTCAAGAAGAGCATTTGTATATTTTCTGAAAAGTAAATCAGAAGTGTTCAGTCGATTTAAGGAATTTAAAAACCTTGTTGAAAATCAGACTAGTAGAAAAATAAAATGCTTAAGGATTGATAATGGCGGTGAATTCTGTTCTGATGAATTTGAAAGATACTGTAAAGGCCATGGGATTAAAAGACACAAGACTACACCTTATACTCCACAACAGAATGGAGTTGTAGAAAGTTCAATAGGACGGTGATGGAGAGAGCACAAAGTATGCTTAGTAGTGTTGGCTTGGAGGAGAAGTTCTGGGCTGAGGCTACTGCTACTGCATGTTACTTGATTAATCGGTCTCCAAATTTTTCTCTTGTTGAGAAAACACCTTTGGAAGCATGGTCTGGTAAAAAACCCTCTCTTAGACATATTTGAGTCTTTGGTTGTGAAGCATATGCATATGTGCCAAATGAGAAAAGATCCAAGTTGGAGAACAAGGCTGTCAAATGTATTTTTATTGGCTATAGTGCTAACAATAAAGGATACAAGCTTTGGAATCCTGTTACAGAGAAGGTTGTATACAACAGAAATGTAATCTTTCATGAGATGAAACCTTCCACCTTGGATCTGCAGTCAGAGACAAAGTTCAAAAAGAATAAGGATGTAGCAATAATTCCTCCTACTCTAGAGAAAGAGGAATTGAAAATTCAAAATGTACCTGAAACTGAGGAGAGCTCAAGTAGTTCTGAAAGTTCTGAAGAAGATGAACCTCAGCCTCAGCAAGTGAGGAGGTCAACCCGAGAAAGAAAACAACTAAATAGGTATGGATTCTCATTGATTGATTCTACTTGTGCCTATGCCTTGATTTCTAGCACTGATGAGCCTAGGACTGTAAAAGAGGCAATTAAAATGTCTGATTCAGATTCTTGGTTGGAAGCCATGAATGAAGAGATGGCATCACTAGAGAAGAATGAAACCTAGAGTTTGGTGCCCTTGCCTGAAGGTAGAAAATCTATGGGCTACAAATGGGTATTCAAGAAGAAAATTGGTATCGATGGCAGTGTAGAAAAGTACAAGGCAAGATTGGTTGCAAAGGGTTATTCCCAGGTAGAGGGAATTGACTATGGGGAAATATTTTCTCTTGTAGCAAAGCTGACATCTATCAGATTTCTTTTGTCACTTGCAGTAGCATATGACTTAGAGGTCGAACAGATGGATGTGAAGACAACATTTCTTCATGGTGATCTTGAAGAATAAATCTATATGTCCCAGCTTGAGCACTTTGTTGAAAAAGGTAAAGAAAAACTGGTATGCAAATTAAAGAAGTCTCTGTATGGGTTAAAGCAGTCACCTAGAATGTGGTACCATAAATTTGATACTTTTGTATTATCTTTGGGATTTGTGAGATCAAAATATGATCACTGTGTATATTATAAAGCTGAAAGTGATCGAGTGCTTATTATTGCTCTTTATGTTGATGATATGTTGTTCATAGGCAATAGTAAACTAATGATTTCTGATCTTAAGTCTCAATTGTCTGCTAAGCTCAAAATGAAAGATCTTGGTGCAGCAAAGTATATTCTGGGGATGGAGATAACCAGGGATAGGAAGAATAGAAAACTATGGCTCAGTCAGAGTAAGTATATCAGGACTATTCTTGAGAGATTCTGTATGAATGATTGCAAAAAACTAGTTGTTCTAGTCTTGCAGGGAATGAAACTATCTGTTGAGGATTGTCCAAAATCTCCTACTGAGATGGAGGACATGACCAATGTACCCTATGCTAGTGCGGTTAGCAGTCTCATGTATGTAATGGTCTGTACAAAGCCAGACATTTCCCAAGTAGTGGGAGTTCTTAGTCAGTTTATGGCTAATCCTGGAAGAACACATTGGGATGTTGTAAAGAGAGTTTTCAAATATTTGAAGGAACTTCAGATTTTTCTTTTTGTTACCATGGTAACTTGGTTGAATCACAGAGGACTCTCAGTATTCGAGGCTATGTGTATTTTGATTGGGTAGGGGACATTGACAGCAAGAGGTCCACTAGTGGATACATTTTCATGATGAATGGTGGTGCAGTGAGTTGGATGAGCAAGCGGCAGGCTGTAGTCACTTTGTCCACTACAGAGGTTGAATACATGGCAGCTACTCATGCTTGTAAAGAAGCAGTTTGGTTGAAACGTTTGTGTTCTAACATTGGTTTTGATGCGGGAGAAATAACAATTTTCTGTAACAGTTAGAGTGCAATTTGTCTGGCAAAGAATCCAACTTTCCATGCCAGAATGAAACATATTGATGTGCAGTATCACTTTGTATGAGATATGGTTGAGGATGGAAAGGTGAGTTTAGAAAAAATTGATACTCTGGAGAATGTTGCAGATGCATTGATGAAGCCAGTGAGCACAGACAAGTTCATGTGGTGTGCCAGTTCAATGGGCCTTAGCACCCATGATTTTCAATAAGTTTTAATTGTGCTCTGGAGGTGCTTGTATGATCTTCATCAAGTGGGAGATTTTTGGAAATATGCCTCAATCAATACAAGTTGAAACCTCTTTAGAAGCCAAGTCAGTGTGATATTCTAAATGTCTGGCTGACAAGCAGTTTGTATCATCATGTTTTGTTCAGGTCGCTGTGACCTTGGAGGAGTCTCACCAAATGGTTGCACTTTGGGATCATATCGTTGTGACATATTGTATACGGCGTGACCTCTTACCACTCATGGTGATCTTTGGCCGACAAGCCATTCTATCATGTATCAGGGAGACTCATGGCGACCACGGGCTTCGGGATAACCTATAGCGGCTCAATGAGAAGTCCCAGCAAATTTTCAAAATCTCGCCGACAGTGTTTGGTTTGGAGTCATCAGGGAAACTCTCGCCGGAAGGAATACTATCAGTAAGAAGTCTTACCAATGAGGGAATGTTACACCGACAGTATTCCTTTGGGGAAACTCAAAAGGTTCCGGGAAGATGTCTCAGCGAACGTTGAAGGTCACACCGACATAAACACATTTGAAGTCTTCGGTGTAGCTCTTAGCGAACGATGGTCTCGTTGTAATCTTGAGATCTCAGAGTGAAGTCTTAACGAAAGACATATGTCTTGGTGATAGTTGATGGCTTCGGGGTGACATAAGGAGATCTTAGAGAAACCTCTCGGCGAAGGTGTCAAGTCTTGCCGACTATTGTTTGGAGCTGAATATGACTTGTGATCTCATCAGTATAATCTTTGATGACATGGCGTGAAGTCCTAGCGAGAACGATATGTCCTGCTGACAGAATGTTTCTTCGAAGTGACTTGTGACATCAATATGAAGTCTCACCGAAGCACGATACTCTTGCTGAATGGAAAACTCACGTCTATGTGAATTGTGGAGTTTCAGAGTAACGTCCTAGCGAAAGCAATATGTCTTGGCGACATGGCGAAAGCTGAGTGATAGTCTTCTGAACTCGACGTAACATCTTGGCGAAAAGGATAAGTCTTGCCGATATCGATATGAAGGTTATGTGGCATCGGCGAGACACTGTTAATGTCTCACCGAGATGCCAACACAGTGTGAACTCTTTTGAAGCCGTTTGACCAAGTGAGACTTTCTGATGTGGCATCTCGTGGACCAATAGGAGAAGACGAATTTGAATAGTTGGAAGATAGTCTGTTGTGACAGTTCTGTGAGGAAGTTCGACAGATAGGGAATGCCATGAATATAGTTTGCAGTTGCAGATGATCGATGGTTCGATAGTTCGATGGTTGGTTGATTCGACAAATTGTTGTATGATCAGTAAATGATTTCTATTCTTAAAAGACTATAACGTGAAGGTTCCCGTACAAGATTATTCATGGTGAATGCTGCTGTAAACAGACACTAGAAAGATAAGCCTAACATTTGTATGTAATCTCCATTACTGTAATACAATGTGATTTCTCTTGGTGTGGTGGGTTTTTCTCCTGTAAGGGTTTTCCCACGTATATCTGGTGTTCATGTGTGATTTTCAAATACTCTGTTTTTGATATTAACTTCATAGTACATCTTAATTGAACTGTAATTGAAAAAATTAAAAGTATATCTGCATTCTTCTCTGAGGTTTTGGCGTTTGGAGAGTTGTTTCTGCATCTAGCTTTCCTTACATAAATTTGTGTAAATGAGACAAAAATGTGAATCTTTTATGACAAAAAAAATTCTAAAAAGGAGGGGGGGAGAGCAAAGGGTAGGGGGCAAGAGAATGAGTGAATGTATAGCAAAGCATAACTTTTTGATCATTATAACAATAAAATGAATCTTAAGTTTGAAGCATTAATATCATTTACAACATTTATGATCAAGAATGAATGTAAGTGGAGAAACTTTTGCATACCTACAGATGGTACAAAATTTCATGGTTAAGTCGAAGCCTCCCATCAACAACAAGATCCAAATATCCATGTATCTATCTCAATCGAGCCTCTAAAGCCTTCAGAGCTATCAATTTTTCCACTAACCTGTTATGTGCAAAAGTCAAATTTTAGAGTTATGTCACCACTAAAAATAGAAGAAATAGAGCTTTCAAACCAAATCCACACACAACACAATGTGGTATTAATACAAAGCTATACAAACAAACTAAACTTAGAACATTGGAATGGAAACAACTTCAAATTATGATGTAGAGCATGGATTCGGGGTATAAAGAATAATTTTTCTGCCACCATAGTGAAAAGTTAGCACTTTCTTTCATCTTTGCATATTGGTTTGATGCTTTAAACGATGCATTTCTTATATTGAAAAGTGCATTACCTTATTGAGCTTCTCTTTGTTTCGAGAATAGTTTAATATTCTCTACTTAACAGGGCCAACCACGTGATAGTGGAAGCTCATTTGGCCCCTCCCTCCCCCTCACATCACTCTCAATTCCCCATACCCAATCATATAACATTAATCATTCATTCATCCATTAATAACATATAACATTCATTCATTCATCCATTAATAACATATAACATTCATTCATCCATTAATAACACATAAATTCATTAATTAACATATAACATTCATTAATTAACATATTCACATTCATTCATTAACATATAATATTCATTCTTTTAGTTTTTACATATTATCAAAAATATGGTTGTCATGATATGATTACAATCACTTTTTTTGTTTCTTTTTTAAAGCTACAATAAAGCTGAAGTGGAGTATTATTTTCTAAATCAATATATGTCCCCCCTTTAGTTGTTCACTTGCTCGTGATCTTAATGTACGCCTAATCATCTGCTCATGGCGTGGACGCTGCAAAGGGGTTTGCTGCAATAACAAAGAAATGTTAAACTGATTGTTTTATTATTATTGTTACAAGTATTTTATTAATTAAAAGAACATTAGAGTGGTCCTCTTTGCTTGGGCCACATCATGTTCCTGATCTTCTCTAGCTTGATCATGCTCAATACGTTGATCATGCTCTACATGCTCTAAATTTGAAACTTGAAAGGTTACATTAATTAATACCAATTGCAATTAAATATGTTTAAAATAACTTTAGAGTGGTCCTCTTTACCTGATGGGGCCACATCATGTTCCTGATCTTCTCTAGCCTGATCATGCTCAACATGTTGATCATGCTCTACATGCTCTAAAGTACCGGGATGCACACCATGACCTTCATTTGTAGGTTGTGCTCCACCCTCACCAGGTTGCATTCCAATGTCATGTGCAGTATTATCATTGCTTGAATGTTTAAAACAAATAGGCATGTAATTACTTTATGGTGGAAATTAATATTGAATAGATTGCACAAGTATTCAATTTTAAATAAAATTTATTGAGTTTATTTATCTGCGTGTTAGATGCAGTGGAAGATTGTGTTTGCCTAGTCAAGACTCTTAGGCATTCAGCTATGGCTCCATAGCCTTGCTGGAAGGCAATCTTTAGGTCATCTTCTATGGGAACTCTATTTAATTCAAAGCCCTACATTTTTGCATACGATCATGAATTTTGCTTCTATGGTGTGATAAAATCAAAATTGTTTTCAATTTATTATTTGGATACTATATTTCATTTATTGATACTTACAATTCATGCAACTAATTTCATATGACCACCAGAGCCAATTTTGTGCTGCCCATGTTTTTCTAGTCTTTCCTTTATTGCTTTCGATGTGTCAGGCAGCCTATGAAAAGTTTTAAATACATTAGATTATGTAAAAAGAAAGAGTAATCAGTATATAATTACATTTTTGATAGTATCACATACCTTGGCCTGGTGGTGTCTTTCCTTTTTTCTTTTCAGCCTTCTCCTTTCCATCTGACACCAGGTCCTTCCACTCCCTCTCTGGAATCATGGGGGGACGCTCATACTTTTTTTTCTTCTCTAAATGTGACCTATATTGGTCCCTCACATACTTTAGATAGGTACCAACTTTTTAAAGGACCTTGGTTCAGTTGAATGTTTTATCACCGAAGAGCACAACTAAATGATTAATGAGCTCATCTTTTAAATCTTGATTTTGGGCATTCCACCAGGTACGTATGGTGGGCCCGAAGAGATCCAATGTAATATCACTTAGATGTTTATAAAAAACATCATTTCTTGCAAAATGATCATGGGATCAATAGTCTAAAAAGAGCGATCAATAAGTAAATTTCAATTGGATTATATATAATAATAATTAAAACATTTTAAAGTACCTGGGACCTTCTCTATCTTTATGGGAATGAAATCCTCGGTCACCACAAATGTGATCGGAAATGTTACCATACTAGTAATACGGGAAGATCCAAGAAATGCTACTAAAATATCATCAGTACTAGTGGCCTCTGCATCCCCAGGTACATGTCCTGACACATGTTCTGACATGTGTTCGCTGCTAGAGGGTGCACTAACAGATGCCTGCATGGTATGTGTTTCTGACATTTTAGATGAAAATATAGGCACAAATGATGGGGTTAGATGATGTGGTGTATGCACAGGAAGATCAGGATGGACACTTGTACCAACCCCTACTCCTGGGTAGCACTTGCAGTACCTTGATCATGGCCATGAGCATCATGAGGACACAAAAAATCCTGTAAAAACAACACATAATTCAGTTCATGACATAAAAGAGTACAAAATATAAAACCATGAATGAACTTATGTTATAATTAAAGACCTCATGATAGCTTACTTGCAAGTTTTGTGATCTCTCAGTCAATATTTTAACCCTCTCTCTTATCTCATCTATTTGAGGTACTATGAATAACAACTTAAGCATTTCTTCATTGCATTGTTTTGGGTCTTCCTTATCATATCGAGAGGGTTTGTTGAATAAGCAATGTCATCATCACATAATATTGACTGCACCTCCCTATGGATGCTTTCGTATACTACTGGTGCCTTTCCCCGATTAGTCAACTACAACAAGAATATTAAAAACATTATCTAAATTAACCCAATAAACTTATCAAAACAACATAATAAATTTTTTTTTTCTCATATCTAATTTGTACAATTACAATGAGGTAAACCTGTCGGGTAGAAGTGCATGAAGATAAATCATGATTTGTGCTATGGGTCGGAGCCTTCTCTATATGATCAATGTCCTGCTATGACAAAAATTAAATATAAAAACATTACCGAAATGAAACCAATAGACTTATGAAAAAAAACATAAGAATAAAATGGTATATTGGAGTTATTAATTGGGGGTTGGGTAAAATGGTACATAGTACGTACCACCCCCATAGTAAATGTGTTTGTAACTAAGCGATTCAAATTGTAATCGATTCGCAGCTCTTCCCCTGCAATTATTGATTTTATCACACATACAAATACACGGTTTCCCTCGGACACCTCGAATATGCGATTGGGTTGCTTATTTGTTGACCCAGGTCATGTAGTATTTATAAACCCTGCAATATTCCCTGATGCTTTTGGCCTTTCATCAATGTACATAGCCACTCCTTTATTTTGATCCTTATCTTTTAGCTGTATATAATTTGCTGACAGTGCATACCTACACATACTTCATGTATATATCGAACCAGTTGCATCCAATCTTTGTAACTGTAACAGAGTCTGACATACTCCATCAATTCAGTAACTTTGTCGTAACAAACCTTTATGCTGTCCATGTAAAATAGGCCCAAACCATGTATTGATGATAGTGTTATGCGATATATCCTCTTGTTGACAAAAAAATTAGTGTTTATTGGAGGAAGTTCCTTGGGTACCCATTGTTTCTGTAGATGTTTGTACATCAAGGGAACCTCGACGTTGCCTATGCTCTCATCATCATAAGAACATGACCCCCCTTCAGCAAGAAAAAATTCCATGTGTTTACAAAATTTTCTTCTAATCTTTTGACCTCTAGTTGATCTCCCTCTTTTAGACATACTACATGTCTCGCTTTCCTCTTCTCTTCCTAAATTTCCCTTGCTCGAGGAAGACATATCTGACAAATACCTATTTGGTGGTACCTGCACTCATAAGGATGTTGGATGAAGTTCTTTCATGGTGATGTGATCCCAAGGTGACATTATGATTAATCTATCATTTCATCGCTAGAATTTCACAGGTTATAAGGTAATCAAGTCTTGATAGATTGCAAGCTATTGTTACTACCGTCCAAATGTGTCCATCACAAATCAAATCTACTTAAAATTTTAACTCCCAAACTTTGTAACAAGTGTTAAATGTGACTATGGTCCACCAGTTACACAACCAAGACCTCAAATGTATTCTCTAATTGTAATCAAAGGACTTTTTCTCTTCATTCAAGTAAATAAACTTGAAGGGAAACACCACCAAGTGGTTTATTGGACACCTACATGACTAAAAAAAGTAGCAAATTTACATTTATTTTCCATATGTATAAGTGGTTAATGGGAAGGGAGTGTGTACTAGGCCTAGTTAAATCATCATAAGTTTATGCTTTGGCAATAATTTTTTTAAGTCATCTCAAATCTTCTTATGTCTAATTGCTAGAAGATTTTTGGTATGTTTTAAGGTAGGATGATTGATGAAAGAGCCCAAAGAGCCTTTCTCCATGGTATCCAGGTACACATAGCAGTGGTCTTCTCTTATACGGTTGGACATGATTTAAAGAACTTAGCTAGGAATTATTCATTTAACCTAAGGTTTTCTCATAATCATTGGAAAAGTATGATCAAATTCTTCTATTATGAAGAATTGGTCTATGTGCCTCTAGTAATCACTATAAATGTTTGTAAGTATAAATGACTAATTGCATCAGGTAGGAGAGAATCAATTTTGAGTTCTTCAAAGATTATATTCATCTATTCATAATTTTTAAGGGTTGTGTGTGGAGGAGGTTATCACTACCAAGAAGGGAGGAGACCTTTCCTTGTATTCTTTTATAATTTTCATTATTCTTATTTTTTTTACACTTACATTTACAAATACACATACATATGCATTTACTATTTTCATTTATTTCTCATGTAGTTTAATAGTTTGATTGATTTCATATTATTTCATATTATATGTGTTGAATACTTTAGAATTTAAATTACATTAATTTATGGATATGTTGTATCTATAACACTACAAAACCATATGCTCTTTGCATTTACACTTGCATATAGAAATACACATTTATATACATAGATATAGATTTCTTTAATGATACGTTGCATTTATTGTTCTAGGAGAGCATCCAGTAATTGCATTTACATTTACATTTAAAAATACATATACATACATACATACATATATATTTGTGTGTGTGTATGTATCTCATTTATATTCAGTGTTTAGAAACAACCCATTAGGTCTGCACATGGATAAAAATTCATAAAATCAGGTCTCTCATACATGTTTTGTTGAAACCTAGGCTTGAACCTCTCATTTCACATGCTTTTCTTCACAAAAATATTGAGGACAACAACTATACCTTATTTATTTTCATCCTATTTTATTCATATGCATCCTATAATTAATAGTATCCATGGGGCCTCTACACGCTGCCACAATAATCAAAAAAGTGTAAGAGCCCCATTTATATCATGTTTGGACTCCAAAACCCTCAAAAATAAGGTAACTCATATTATGATTTGTTGGTGAGCTGTATGGACAAAATCACTAGCACCAGCTCATTCTTGGAGTCTTTTGAAAGAGAAGCGAATCAGGTGGCAGTTAAGTACAAACCTTATAGTGTCAAGGTAAATGAGGTGATCAATTTTGATTGACCAACTAATGAAGAGTAC
>VDFB02105785.1:410153876-410175308 GCA_007258455.2 Sequoia sempervirens
CTCTCTCCAAGTCTCACCCTCCCTACCCCCTCTTCCTCCTCATTCTCTCCCTCCTGTATCCTCCCTCTTCTTTATAACCCTCTATCTCTCTCCCCCTCCCTCCCTCTCTCTCTCACTCAATCCCTCTATCTCTCTCCCCTCTACCTATTGGTTGTTTTTACTGGAACTAGGTTGGTTTTCTAATTTACCTATGGAATTTCCAATTCCAATCAAGGATAGCTTGAAAGACCTAGACCAACTGACCAGGATTTTAAAGACCTCCTAAACTTTGGGCTCTACAAGACCTAGGAGGGTGATCCCTTAATGCATTTAAAAACTTTGCACCATTATCATAAACAACATTAACAACAACAGATAATCTCATTTAATAGCTCAACATAATAGCATAATACTTAATAGAATTGGTTGTTCATCAGTAATATCAACTATTAGAGCATGAGATAACTACAACACATTCCACAGTGTAAAATAGTCATTGATTTTCAATTTTTAGCAAGTGCTAGGTAAAGAGAAACAAAATACTAAACCATACAAATTAGTACAACTTACATCAGTGCCATATATCCATTGAGGGAGTCAAATTCATAAACATCTAAGGGTTTATGACAGATTTAACACATAACATATAAGATCCTTGAGAACATTACTTTACAATCTCATCAACATGTATTCTAACCCAATACTACTTATCAAATCCTTATACATAACATATCCACCTACAATCCCTTCAATCATTTTAATTAATTCCTTGAATTAAAGCCAAAACAAAAATCATACACACCATAAGAGTGAGATGAATGATAAAACCCTTGATTATCTTATTCAAAATTCAGATATGCATGTACAATGGAGAGACATGAGTTTGAATTAATCATTTCAATTCAAATGCCAGTATTGTCATAAAATATCAAATCCCCATGAATTCAAAACCTACTACAGAATGACTCAAAACCTAAATTGCATTTTCCTTAAAACCATCAAACTTTACAATTTGCTTTGCAACTCTACCTAGACTTGACCAAAAAATATCTAACTTGCTAACCCATACTTCTAGCCTTGAAATCCTTCTTATAGAAAATGAAGGAGCAAAAAAGCATCGGGCCAGAAAGTACCTCTCATTTCACATGATTTTCTTCATAAAACTCTTGAGGACAACAGCTACACCTTCTTTATTTCTCATCCTACGCCCTATTCATGCATCCTAAAATTACAACAATATCCATGGGGCCTCTTACACGAGCTACAGTAATCACAAAAGTGTAAGAGCCCTTTTATATCATGTTTGGACTACAAAACCCTTAAAAATAGGGTAACCGGGCTGTATGCAAAGAAATGAAGCTTTCTAACTCAAATCAACACCTTAAGCCATCAAATTAGTTTCAAATCAAAGCTAACACATATATTCATGACCTAGAATTGATTTCACATCAAAATATGGCTGCATGTGACCATACAGTGCTGGATAACAGGAAAAATACATAAATTTTGAAGAAAAACACAGATTTTTGAATGTCAAGAGCTTGTATTTTAAATCCTCAACCATCAATAACCATTACAATGATCACTTTATTCCTTTTAAAGGCCTTTACACGTCAACCATTGAACAACCACCTCTACAACTAACTTTTTAATCTTTTATGATCACATGAAACCTAAAACACACTAATTTCAAGATTGTTAACATCATTATTGAAATGTTTTAATTTTTTGACCTTTTAAATATTAAAAATTACATCATTAAATTAATTGTGTAATGGCATAAAAATTAAAAACATCATGAATTAATTATGTAACCACATAATTCAAATATAATTCTATCAAGAAATTAATATCAAATAGATAATATAATCACATAACTCATACATTTCAATATCATTGATCTTCTACTTCATCCAACTCTTTGTCTGTATCATCCGATCTAGATTCGACATTGTAAGGATTGGTCATATCATCATCATCATCATTAATATTAGTTTCGATAATGTCATCATCCACACAGATATCATCTTCATGAACATTAACTCCTACATCATCATGATCAAGTTCCTCCTCTTTGACATCTTCGTCAAGGACATCATCAACTAACTATTGATCCTAATCATCATCTACATCATCTTCTAGTTCTTTGGTATCTTCTTCGTCCACCACATTATACTTTACCAGACTTCCTCTTGGATCATGTCTAACAACAAATGACCAACCCGGTTTACTTGGAACCTCTGAGTAAAATACTTGCTCACATTGGCTTGGAAGAACATAGGGCTCATTTCCAGCTTGCTCGATCAACCTTGTATTAACCATGGTAAATCCATTATCATGTTCAATAATAGTTCTCCCAGGATCATTTTCATTCAATCGTAGCATGTACCATAGGATGACGAACATAATTAATCTGAAGGACTTACAGTCACACTCAAGTATATCATCCAAAGTCCATAGTATTTATATTCTGAGACTTCTGGATGTATGCCGCTTCTAGATGAAACATTAGTCACCTGAAAGACTGTAGTTATACCAGAATCACAAGTTTTCTTCATGTCATCCAACATTTTGATTCAAAATTTATGACCATTGTACCACATAGCCTTGTGGTGTTTCACCTGCAATATGTCAAACATGTAAAAATTATTGCAATATCGTCAGTTGATAAACATATTTATTCTTGGCTAAATGTATGCAAAGAAAACAATCTCAACATATATATACATCAATATAATTGAAAATAATTAAATAATATGGGTGATTAATATATTTATACGTACCTTTTTATCTCTTAAACCATATGCTAAATCAATTTCCCTTTGTGTAACATTGGAATCTTCATTATGATGAGCTTCTTTAACCAATGAATCCACACCTTCCCATGTTAATGTGCGACTAGATTGTTGACATCGTTCAATCCATACCATCATCCAATCAAGATTGTTTGTGACGTACAAATGTAGTGCATCCCACTATTGACCAACTATATCAAAAAAAAAAAATCACAAATGACGTATAATTAGTTAAATACCACAATATACAACCTTAATTTATAATTGATGTATATTGAAGATTAAAAATTAAATAATTAAAATATACATAAAAACCATATGTAAAATGTATTCCAATTAATCTCCATGACCATCTTATAATTACCTCTCACTTTCCTCAATCTACTTTCCCCATCGGACACTCCCCTTCGAATTTGTTAATGGAGTTGGGATCCTAAATGCGATCTATATGGATCTTTGCTACAAAATTAGGAAGATATTCACTAATGTACACCATGGTTTGGTATACCATATATCCCTCCACCATAGAACCCTCAGAATGTGCTATTTGTCTAACCAAATCCTTCAAAAATTGTAAGTGCCTCTCAACCATCCACATTGACCTTGTGTGTACAGGTCCACACAATTCAATCTCCTCAACTTGGTGTATGAGGTAGTGTTCTTTTGCATTGAAAAATGTCGAAGGTAGACACTTTTGCATTTCACATATTACACGAAGAATTTTTCTCTTCCAATAATTTATATCTTCTTTATAGATTTCTTTAGATGAAACCCATCTACAAGTGATTCGAGGCACAAATATATTAATGAGATTTAACAAAAATATACAGTATATTACAAACAAGTTAAAAAAATGGTAATTATAAGATGTATACAATGAATTAAACAAATATTGCTACTTGTCTCATGTATTTTCCAAGATCATATATAACTTGCTTGACATTGTTGTCAAAGTTATCTGGGAGAGATAGACGTAGAACATACTGCAACAATTATAAAATGATCTTTTCATATTTTTCCAAAAGTAGTAAACACAATACACTAAAAAGTACATGCATTATACAAGTGTATATAATATACTACAATAATTACCTTAATGAAGGTATGGCAATTATGTGTTTTCATCCCTGACCCAAATTCACCTTTCTTTGTTATTATATTGTTTATGTTCGTAGCAAATCCTATGAGAAATTGAATTTTTTGTATGACTTCTTTTATAGCATTGCTTTGCTGCTCTGTTAATAACCAAGGAAGGGCACTTATATTAATTTGGTCTCCATCGCTATTTAATTGAATGACATTTTTCATTGGATGATTGGCTTCCTGAATGTCACTACAAATTTTGACAATTTTTTCTTTGTCATGCCTTCCATCCAATATTTTCCATAACGTTTCTATTATATTCTTTCTGATATGCATTGTATCAAACAAATGCACAATTTGTAGTTGCTCATAGTAGGGCAACCTACTAAATTGTGCGGGATAACTTTTTCCACATGGAAGTCATTAATGCCTTGGCGACCTTCATGAAGCATATAAGTTAAACAAATTAACAACGACAATCATTGTCAATTACAACATGAGTAAACACAACACAATATAAAAATATAAATTCAAAACATATCATATATGATAGATAAACAATTTGATCTGATGTATAACCTTGATGATTAATTCTATTATATTCCAACTTCTATAGGTGAGGTGTCATTCTTCATGGTTTGATGTAGTCTCCTCTTTCCCATTGAAAATATGTTTTTCAGTAGTTCGATACTTATGATTTCTGTGGAGAAAGTGCCTATATTCATCAAACACCTGTTTTCCTAAACTTGTTGAATGAAGAGATTTCATCTTTGGACCACAAATTGGACATGCAAATTTTCCCTTTGTTTGAAGATCTGTAAGATCATATATAATTGGATTAAATATGTCAATTTTTATAATTATATATAATGAATAAATTATTTTAAAAATATGCATGATATCTACTTCATCAAATTAAATATTGTTAAAGTACAGTTGAACGTTATAACATACCACAAAAATGTGTTAGCCCTGGGGCATCATAAATTTTCCATACAAGCATTGCATAGAATTGAAATTGTATTTGTCCTATTGGTCTAGAGATGTCATACATAGTGATGCCATTCCATAACTTTAGTAACTTTTTGATAAGAGGCTCGATATATACATTCATATCTTTAAATTGGTACTTACCTAGTTGAATGAACATAAACATTATATAATTATTATAACCGTTTTACTGCAATATATATAAATTAATGTACATGACTATTGAATGAAAAAAATATAAGTCATTATGCAACAAATTAGAAAAATGAGATGCTACTATGTTAAAGAAAATTGATGTAAACAAATACCTGGAACAATCATTGACAACATTATGTGCTCCCACTTTATTGACATCCATAGAGGAATGTTATTGTTGATAACAAAAACAAGCCACACTGAGTAAATAGATCTCAACTCTCTAAATGGATTGACACCATTCGCTCCCAATGAAAGCCTGAGATTACGAAGTTCTTCATTAAAGTGTGGCCATTTTTCCTCCATGTCCCTAAATGTAGAACCACCCACAATCATTCAAAGAAGAGTTGTTTGGGAGCCTTCATAAAGGGGCTCTTATGCCTTCTCAAGTATAGGTAAATCATGAACATCATCAAAGTCATCTCGATTATCATGATCAACTCTACCACTAAATGTGTCATGGATCAATGTATTTGTACCATCATCTTCAACTGTGTTTTCTAGCACACGATCATCTTCTTCCATAGGATCATTAACTTCAACTTCGATATTCATAGCTCCATGTTCGTCCACTTACAAAACCACATTCTCTAGGCCGTGATAATCCATATCATCTGCCCTAGGGTGCCCCACCTTTATAATAATGATAGACACAAATAAACCATGATCATGATCAAGTGATTATATATATATAATGTTAAAACGATATAAACATTTACAAATTCAATCAATATAAACACATATAATAAACAGCTTACCAATGGATGATAATCATACCCC
Source organism: Sequoia sempervirens (assembly GCA_007258455.2). Lineage (NCBI taxonomy): Eukaryota > Viridiplantae > Streptophyta > Pinopsida > Cupressales > Cupressaceae > Sequoia > Sequoia sempervirens. Next base: position 410,159,699 of record VDFB02105785.1, read on the forward strand.
CCTTCAACATGACCATGTTTCCTACAATGTTTCTCAGCTGTTGTGATTAAAATTCATCTCATCTTTAAGCCCTTGCAATTATTGCAAGGACAATAACATTTCCCATCACTCTTTCTTTTCAATCTAGCCCACAATTTATCAAGTGTCTATTCATTTTGTTCTGGAGTAATATTATCTGACATGATTTTTCTTTACCAAGCTTGACTATTTAGATCTTCAAAAAATATCAAACTCACACTCCAATAATTTTTATTCATAGATAGGTAACAAAATCTAATAATTATGATATTTTACACCAAAAAAATTTGGCATGCAACCACCCCCAAAAGAGAAGATAGTCTAAAGTTAATGACCCCAAAAAACACTTTAAAATGCTAATTCCAAAACTTATTAAATTCTGATTTTACTATGATTTCCAACCGTTAAGACTCCTAAAATTAGAATATTGAACTTGATAAACTTCCTACAATGATGGAGGTAGCGAGCTAGTAAGAGCAAGTGACCCATTCCTAAGGAGCAACAAGTCGGAATCATCATTGCTAATGTCAATACGGATTTATCCTTTTAGTTAAAGATGCAATGTGTCACTTCTTATGACGAGCTTATCCCTAGGTCCCTCAACATTGAGAGAGCCCTAATCACACAAGGAAGCACACACTAGTAGAATTTGGCAAATAAATGACTAGGTGACTAAAACTTTTAGTCACAACAACTAAAAATGACTAAATTATGCTCATTTTTTGCAACTTAGCTATAAATGAGTAAATAAATTACTAGTTTGGTCATTGATTAAAAATTATTTAGTCACACAAATTAAAATGACTAAATAGTTAGTAATTTATTTAGTCACAATCCATTTGAATAAATCATTTAAGGAATCAAGAATATAGCTCGCCAAAATACTCTAAAACTTTAATAAACATACCCTTAAACTTTTGCCAAAATCTTATTTTCAGGCATAGCCCACCAGAATGGAGTTTTCATTTTAATAAAAATACTCTAAAATCTTCATCAAAACATTATTTTCAAGCAAAGACCACCAAAATGGAGAAGTGTTTCCATAAATAATAATAGATAATGGTGAGGAGATGTGTGTGAAAGGAGGCATAGGATTCATTGTTACTTATCTCATTCCTGCTCTGTTCAACAAATATTACATTTTTCCCACTACTATTTGTAATCTAGGTACTTACTTGACATATATTTGCATAATCTCAAATTCCTTCAGAGGCTTTTAAAGTATCAATGTATCCTATATATGGTTTAGAATGATTTTTTTTAATTAAAAATAAATAAATGATGTATTTCCCTGTAATTAGATAATGTGGAGATCTCCTAAATTTGCCCTAGTACACTATCCTCTTTGGCACTGTATTCATTACTCTAGCTACTAGGGTTTTGCATGTGACATCTTTAATATCTTCATGACCATGGATTTTAAATACTTCTCAGTCTTTTCTTTAATCCTTTTCATGGTAACCCTTGAGTTCCATAATCCACCTTCAATCTCTTCTAAGAACGGTGTCTTAAGTTAGACTGCATAGTATGCATATAAAGCAAGTCCTTCATACCTTCCATTGTTCCAAACCACCACTCACTGCCTTGCTTAAAATGTTGCCTCCATAAGCACAATAGCATGTTTTAAAATCATGGTTGCCAGTGATTGACCATTAAGGTCACCACTTTCACCAAGATACAATGAGATTTTTTTTTTCAAACTCAAGGTATTATGCAAGATAACATTATGAATTGTTTGTTGTGTACAATTTAATTTTCTTGCACATTTACTGCTTTTCTAACTTTCTTTAAGACTGGGTATTGCACCCTCAGTTGCAATCTCAAACAACTCACTCACTATCACTTGAAGATTCCTTTCATGAGCATCATTCTATAAAATCAAACTATGCCCTATAGATTGCCTACTTACTACAGGGGACTCATTGTTTCATGGTATTGTAGATCTTAAGATCCTTCAACCTTATTGACACTACTTCACAGTCCACAAGGTATTATTCACTATTCTCCCATCTTTGATGAGTCTCAAAACACTGCTCAAACATGCAATCCACTACATCCATTATACATTAATGGCTAAGAAGAAACATTGAACCTATGATTACCACTGTTACTTCATTTGGACAGTCATTCCCTGATTGCATTTGCCTTGTCTAACACTACCAAAAGCATTTGAAAAACCCTTAAGGTCAGCAAGGGGGTAAGGAAACTCACTGTTAAAATCTCCACTTTACTATGCAAGGTTTGAGCTTTATTATCTTGTCACTACTTAGCCTCTTTTTGATTGTCACATCTCAAGTGACTATCATTCTTCTTACCGTAGATTGCATTTACAAATGTCACTAAGCTACATAGTTATTATTATTGGCTACAATCTTAGATTGCAAGATTTTGTTATTAGCTACAATGTCTCAATCTTTCTGGTATTGCAACCTCACTAATCTGATAGAGTTATTGTTTATGTTTCTACTGAGGCCTAGGGTTTGTACCCTAATCATGCTCTTACCAATGCTTCTGTTGGTATTAAAAAACAACCTTAAATCTTGGGTCAGAAAATTAGTTGTCTTGACAAAGTTGTGGTATGATCTTGGATTGTATCCTAGAGTGTGTGGGAAGCTTGTGTTTGATCATTAAGGTATGTAAACCTAACCAAGGAAATGTATCCTATATAGCATGGGTCTTGCTTTAATACTTTTCATAATGGTTATTAGCAGATCACATTATTATAGTTTGCGGTAACCCAAGATTTCATTCAAGTATGTAACAAACTTGGTTTGTAGTTTAAGCTATACACTTTTAAGTAACATTCATAAGGTTTATAAAATCATGATCACTCTCTAGAATAGCCCATTAAACATGGGTTGTGCTTGAATGCACTACATAATTGATATAACACAACCACTCTGCATATCAACCAGAGTTATAGGCTCTTTATTGTAGCAAGAGGTAATCACTCTTTGATCATGCTATAATTACATCCTAACTTATTAAACTTGAGACAACCTGAATGGACCCAATGATGATTGAAACCTAAATTATACAACTTGAATTAACTACATTAAACTTGGGTCACACATGAATGCATCCTGTATTTGTTATAGCACAACTATGCCACATGACCAATAGAGTTATGGATCACATAATTATAGTCACAAGAATTTGTTCCTTGGTTGTGATCTTATGGTGATTCCACACAACTAAATCTAGACATGAAATTCTCGAAACCCTAAACCTCTAAAAATGAAATCTGATGAGAAACTGCTTTAAAATATGATTTTCAAACCTGGAACTACAAATCTAACTTCACAACTGAATTCTGCAAAAAGACAATGACTACCCTCAACCTGGCGATATATTCTTGAATTTTTTCTGATTTTTCCCAAGAAAATTGTCCTTAGTTCTCCACAAACTGTCTCAAATAAAGCAAATTAAAACACTGTTGCAATAAATCGGCGAACTCACTTTTCTTTATGTCGGCCACAATTTGATTTTTTTTCTTATTTTTCATGTTATTCAAAATTTCGACGAAACTGATAGTCAACATTTCGACCAAACTCAAGTTCGTTGAAATTGTGAGGAACGTCGGGGATAAACTTTTAAAATTTTGAAAATTACACACCAAATTTTACAAGCACCCGACGATACATCAAATTATACATATTTCATCAGACATTTTCATCAGATTTTGTATTCAAATGAGTTAGTGTTGTATGTTGTATTTGGTCAAGGGAATATCCTTCTTGATTCTCTCCATCTCCACCATTCATCCCTCATATTTGACTCTGGACCATCGATCACTGCCACATCACAAGATGCTTGGAAAATCCTATAAGTACAACCCTTTGATATAGTATTTGGCATCCACATTTGAATAGAGTTATCATGCAAGAATATCTTTGGAGCATTGGATCATTTGGAGTTTATAGTTAGCATTGTTTAGCATTTTAACATGTTTGCATTGCAGCATCATGTTAACTTAGAATTATGTTTTTCTTTATAGTTGCATTTTATTTCATGTCTTGCTTATCATAGCATCATGGCTTTCATCACATAGTTTCATGTAGGAATTTAGATTTCTTGCATTTATAAAAACATCTCGTTTCTTAAGTTTTCATTTTAACAACCATAGTGCATATACAAAATATGAGAGCCAATATGGTTTAATAAATTTTTGAAAATAAAGAACAATGAAATATTTTTGAAGATTTTTTTTTTTGGAATTAGAGTAGTTTCTTTGATTCAAATCTTTAATATAATATGACTCATTGATGTTTGTGTGCTTTAGTATTGATTTTCTAACTCTTCCACATTTCACACACACACCTACAAAACCTAATAATGCAAACTAAATTAAGGATGAAAATGATGAAATTATGCAACAGGGAGTTAGGATATGTGTTCCTTGGAAGTCATGAAATGTGATGAGGATTTCAGAGATGCAAAGAAGTTGTCAAAATGTGCTACGGAGGACAAAGATTCCCTTACTATTGCCTTAGTCTCACTGCTACTTTTTGAGGAAGATGCAGAATATTTGGATGCTGGAATAGGATCCAAGAGAATCTCTGCATAATTCCACATGGAGGACTAAGACGCCCTTACTACCATCTTAGTCTTGATCTGAATTTCTAAAATTTCTAAGTGTGATCCCGAGGTTCAAGGTTTGTAATTCCTTCTCCACCAAGTCTTCAGATCTAAACCTACAAAATGACCTACAAAACAAAGGAAATTGGATTAATTGTTTATGGGGGTTTTCCTTGGTCAAACCCCTTGTTTGGTAATTAAACCTTGATGAAGAAGCATATATATAAAAATGGAAATGTGTCTGTGCCCTAGTCTTAAGTGTGTCTAAGATTATGCAAGCTAGAACATGGAGAAACCCTATTCACATGTGTTATAATAGAATTACTAAAATGCAAATGAAAATGACCTATAAAGGAGATCTCTAATCACCCTAATATGCTATAAGCATGAAATATACCTTCCTTAGGCATAAAATAGAACAACAATGGAAGATAGAAAAAATCAAGAAACAAGTCCTTCAGCTTGGAAGAATGGCTAGTTGCATCTCTAACCTAGAATCTCTTATGATCCTCCATAGGCATCCATTATTAGTCTTTGGCAATGCTAGATCTTAACTTGAAAATAGACTTGAAAAACTTGCAAAAACACTAGAAGTTTGCTCCAAGACTTGAAACTCTCCTTCAAATTTGCTTCACTTGTCTCGACTTATCACTCGCTTCAACTTGTTTTCAACTTAGGTGAAAATTGGGTGTGAATCTTACTTTTATAGGAATTCATATCTAATAACCTGATTATTAGATCCTAAAGGCTAGAAAAATGCTAATTTAAATCAAATATTTTCATTTCCTTCTCTTAATTCTTGAAAATAACCTAGAGGGAATTTAATGCAAGGGGTGCCAAAATAGGTCCAAATTAAGTGTGAAAATGCAAAGGTATGCATTTTTCTACACTACATTTAGCCCCCACTTTAGCACCCACATGACTACGTGCATATGCAAGCTAAAGTATTTCAACAACTTTATAAAAGGATACTCATATGGATTTGTTAGGGAGAATGAAGCCCCCACTGTAGTTACCTGCAAAACCACAATGTTAGGAACCGCATCCTACATCACAAATTCATTAGTAGCTCAAAAATAATCCTCTTATCTAACTTGCCTAGAAAATTACATTTGAGGGTAGATTTATGCCCCCCCTTGATTTTGATTGCTTTATGGAGGTGGAATCAAGGTAGCAATCTGACCACATTGAATTGGACAAGTCCATCATAGGGAATTTCCAAGTACCATGCCACCTGATAATAGACATTTGATAAGAATGGGAGTGAAATTATGATTCTGATGCAACAAATGACATTGAAAATGAAGTTTACTAGCTCCAAATATGTTAGTTTAAATAAAAAGCACTTCTTTTATTTTTAACAAAAAGTGACCTAAAAATGCATGTATTTAAAGATAAAAGAGAAGGTAAATTACATTAATTTTATCTTTTACCTTTTTGTAGAGTGAGCTTGGAGTAGAGTGAACTACCATGTCAAGTAGGTGTCCATCCACCCATCCATAGATCGAGCTTCTACAGGAGGTGGTCGCACGGGGCGAGCTACAGTCTATTGAGTGGATTTCACCTTCTTTGTACTTCGATTTCATCAATTTTTTATGTTCTATGAAATTTTTATATGAATTTATAGACTAGGGAGGGTTTTTCTTTCATTTTTTTATATTTTGCAAAGTGTCCTAGTTAAGGAATAAAGTTTCTAGAATCCTTAATTAAGATATCCTAGAGCAACTTTAGCACACTTTTTGACCATTAAGGCACAAATCTAAGATTTTAAGATGTTTTAAATGACATTTTGCTTCTTTTCATATGGCAGACTATACCCCGGTCATGCCAACACCTAAGTAGTTGCATGTTTAGCCATCTTCGAGAGCTTGTTGATTAGATACCTGAGGAGGATGTGTAGATCCTCTAGGAGATGGGTTTCTACTGGGCCTATATCTCGTCATCCATCCAATATCATGATTCCATGCTAATGGTACTGGCAGAGAGATGGGACGTAGACACCTACACCTTCCATCTACCGATAGGAGAGATGACTGTCACATTGGAGGACTGCACCGTATATTGCAGTGCCTATCTGAGGAGAGATGGTATTCCTAGCATAGGGTAGGAGCTTTAAGGAGATGTGATCTAACACTGAGTATTGCCTAGGAAAACTGGTTCACCGTAGGATCATGGGGCCACACATTGAGCTGTCATGGCTTCTTCATGCACATTCACCACTATTGAGACACATCTTGATTTTCATAGTAGCATTGGTACTAGTCCTAGATGGTCACAGAGCACATCTGGAGGGGGGCTAGTGCACATGATTCAGGACATGGAGCACTACTGTGTTGCCTTTGCATGGGGTTAGAGCATACTGGCACACCTATACTATGACTTGGGTCAGTTTACTTATGGAGAGTTGTACAACATGCTACATTGCAACCTTTTATAGATCTAGATCCTAGAGCACATTATCTACACTAGGCCTACATGATTCCTAATTGCCACAATGGTAGGATACCCACATGCCTTCAATTATCCCCTTAGGCAGGAATGGAAAAACAATGATGTACTATTCTGGAGGGTTAGATTTGATGGACTGAGCGAGGAGTAAATTGTATGGAGATCCTATTTGATGTAACTATTCTAGCTAGACACTATAGGACAACTGAGGCAAATGTAGAGGGACAAGCTTTTTCTAGGACAATGCAATCACATAGTGAGACCCTTCTACTATGATTTCATCATGAGATAGTTCTGGTAGGTACAACAATGACCACAGCTATAGGATTCATATAGACGGTCAGTACAAAGCGCCCGCAAGCTAGGGGACCTCAAATGATTGACAGAAGATGATGTCATCCTAAGTGATGTAGAGGAGGAGGATACAAACATGAACCTAGTCTTTGACACAGACTATGTCAATATGACATAGGAGTATGATGAGTGATGGGAGGTGGTTTGGCTAGGAGCTATCTTTCCTATGGACTATCCTATGGGCTTCATAGGACCTTTACTAGATCCAGGGGAGGACGATAGAGAGTGAGGCAGGAGGGTAGATCTAGTAGATCTATTCCTAGAGGGGGATGAGGAGTCAAAGGAGGATAGTGACTATGAGGGGAAGGAGGAGGATGAGGAGATAGAGGATGAGAAAATCTAGCCAATGAGCGAGGATAGTGACAGAGGTGAGGCTAGTCCTCCTAGACTTGAGTGGAGAGATACTATTCCCACATAGGTTATGAGGTCACAATTTGCACGTGCCAGTGTCCAAGACCATGGGAATAGTAGGGCATTCGAGATCCCTACGGATCATGCTACAGACCTAGGTGATGATAAATTTATTGTTATGCTTTATGTTTTTATGTATATCATTCTCATGTATATGTATATATTATGATGATGTATATTGATTATTCTTATGATTTCTATCTTGCAGGGCCTATGATAGATCTTGAGGACCTCTTCCAATGTGCAGCTGCATAGATAGTGCCACTCCTTCGTACATATGAGGCTACAACCATAGAGTACATTCCCCCACCTATCATGGTAGAGCATATGGATCTGTTTGAGCCTTATGTGAGGCTAAGGGGAGCATATGATGGAGTATCCAGGTGCATTGATCAGGCTGAGGGTCAGGTATCAAAAATGGTAGTAGAATTAGATGAGGATCAAGCATTTCAGCGATATGAGAGAGAGGCTATCTTACCATTAGAGGTCGAGCAACTGCAGAGAGAGAATTTTAGAATCCAGGATGATAAAGACCATGTAGAGTGAGAGTGTGTAGAGGCACTAATACACAAGGGTGAGTTACACAGGTCAGTACGGACTATGCAGGAGATTTATAGCATGAGTAGATCCTGATCACACACCACCATCTCTCGATGGGAGTAGACACCACATCCTGAGGGATCCATTAGGCATAGGCCATAGTGACATTGTACTATTGATGAGATGTATTTAAAATTTTGATATATATATATATGAGCATGTTTGGATTTTATGTTTATGTGTTAGATGGCAATGTGATTTATTAAATAATCTCTGATAGACTATTCAATAAATATCTCCATGATCTAACATGTCTTAAGTTTTATGATGTAGTATGTTATGCTAAATTAAATGCACTTATGATTTAATTATAAAACATTAAATACCAATAAGGATTTACCGTAACATAACATACACCATAAGGTCTAAATAGCATGATACCTAAAGTAAGAATCCAAAACCACATTGGACCCACTACCCCATAATTCAAGACACAAAGAAATATGTGTCAGGAATGAAGTAAGTGTGAGAGACAATGGAATACTATCCATTAACTCTAACAAAACTGCTTTAAAGATTCACACTATGCAAAAAGGCTAGGTTTAGTACCAATGCAAATGCATGACATTGATAGGTTCCTGAAGAGGTGTACCATCCATTTAAGATATTAGGTATGCTCTAGATCCATAGCTCTCTTGAACTACATAAGGTCCTAGCCAATTAGGGCTAAACTTTCCTTTCCCTGTTGGGTTGGCATTGACATTTCACTAATTTTTGTATAGCACCAAATCACCCTTGTTAAATGAGCGAGGGATGACATGGTCATTATAACTTTGTTGCATTTTATTATGATAAGCTTGAAGATGTTTGAGGGTGTTCATGCGCCTTTCATCAAGCATTTCAAGTTGGTGTAATCATTGTTCCATATAACTATTATCATCAATTATCCCTTGAAGAGTGATTCTTAAGGAAGGAATCTTTAACTCTAGGGGCATAATTGCCTCAGCACCATAAACAAGGTTATAAGGTGTGTTTCCCATTGAAGTTTTCATAGTAGTACGATAATCCCATAACGCATATGTTAATTATGTATGCTAGTCTTTATTATGTTTGTTCACTATTTTTCTTAGGATTTGTTCAAGAGTTTTGTTAGTTGATTCAGCTTGTCCATTAGATTGCGAGTAGTAAGGCGTTGAGAATCAATTTTGTATATTAAATGTTTCCAATAACTTCTTCACATCATTATTCTTAAATGGTGTTCCATTTTCTAAAACTAATGCGGAAGGAAGTCCAAAGCAAGCAATAATGTGTTCCAATATGAAATGACATATTACATCAGCTATTGTTGAGTACAAGGGAATAGCTTCTACCCATTTCATGAAATAATCTATTGTTGTGATTAAAAATATGTCTCATGAATGAGGGTGGAGATATTTTTCCAATAATATCCAAACCCCATATCGAGAATGGCCAAATATTAACTTGTGCGTGAAGCTCAAAGACAGGAGCATGAATTAAGTTTTGAGGCTCTTGACACTTGTGACATTTCTTAACGTATTCAAAGCAATCTCATTCCACATTTTTCCAATAATATCCTATGTGGATTAGCTTTTGAACTAATGATCTTCCTCCAAAATTCCCCCCACAAGCACTTGCATGAGCTTGTTCAAGTGCTATACTTTAGGATAAGTTTACTTAGGTAATTATTTATTTCCTAGGATAATTCTTATTTAATTCTTATCTTATCTTTTTGAGCTAATTCTTATCTTATCTTTTTGAGCTATCTTGTTGCTCAAGATAATATTAGGTTTATGCATCTTTTCTTTTATAAAGTAAATCATTATCTTGTAATTAATGAATTCTGAATAATATTATGTTGAACATCTTTTTGCAATATCTCTGCTTTTTCTGATTTTCTCTTCTGTGGAAGGTCTTTTCAGTTTGAAAATCTAATCTTAGTTTCTAACATGGTATCAGAGCCTTGATTTGAAGCCCCTTCTTAGTTTTTGGGAGAAATTCATTGCAAAGTACGTTCAGGGTTCCTCGAGGGTTTCATTCCTTGAGCTTATTTATGAAGCATTTTGGATCAGATCTGAGCATTCCATTGAATCCAGAGCTGCCGGAATAGTCAGGTTTTCCTTTCGTTTCATCAAAAAAGGCCTCCGTTTGTCAGATCTACGAGGATTTGAAGTTTATGAGGGTTTCCAGATCTAGAGTGTACCTAAAATTTTTGAGCTTTTTCAGCCCAAACGGACCTCACCATCGCATTCAGAGCACCCAAAAACCCCAAAATCAACTATCAAATCGTCAAAATCGGACACAGTGACTCTGGGAGGTAATTGTTTTTCATTTCTGGGTCATACGGTCTGGTACGGCACGCAATTCAAGAAAAAAAATTAAAAAACCAGTTTATGGGTCCCACCGTCAGTTAACCGCTAGCGGTTAACTACTAGTGGTTAATGCTAGCGGTTAGCCTAGCCGCTAGGCTTAACTCCAAACCTTTTTGGAGGAGTTTTGGTATTTTGGGCATAACGTTTGCGTCTGAACTCGGATTTTCGAAAACAAAATATCGCCGAAAAGCTGGTTCCGAGCACTTTCCAGTGGTACAGTTTATTTTACAGTATTTTTCTAGTTAGCTGCTATTTTTTTCTGTTTGAAGTCAGATGTTTATTTTGGACTTTCGAGCTCATAACTTTTTGCCACGATCTCCGATTTTCGTCCTCTTTGCGGCATTGGAAAGGTATTGAGGAGCTATATCTTATTGTTTATTCACTTTTTTCTATATTTGTCCCAAGTTTTTCATTATTCTAGATTTGTCCCGATGGGTGTTTTGGATATTACTTGGATGTTTTGGCAGTTGGAAAGGTGAAACCTGAATATTTGTACTTCAGTTCAGTACCACATCATGTTATTTTCTGTTTATGTATGCATTAGCATTCTCTCATTTTACAATCATTGGGTTATTGTAATAAACGAACTATGATAAAGTTCCATTTAGGGGGGTTTCTTGCATAATAATCTAATTAGAGTGTGCATGCACTTTGATCTCCATATTCATCTTGTTTTGATGGCAACTTGTATGGGTTATCTGGTCTCTTAGTTTCTCTTGGCCACATTTTTTCTATTGCTTGACACATATCGGATTCATTGGTTCACACTTTAGTTGAGAGATTATGTTTCTTGATCCTCATTGGTTTAGATTCTTCTCAGTTTGAGGGCCATGTTTTTATGGTTAATGTTCCAGAGTCTATTTTTGGTACTCCTTCCCATGGAAGAGTTCCAGTCATAGTTTGGCATCGGCATTGAGATACACGGCTTCCAGATTCTGTCATCATCTCATCTACTATTGCTTCACAGATTCTAGGGTTGTTCCAGTTTGTGAGTTTTCCAGTGTTCCGTGGCATCGAGTCTGCTGTCACATTATCATGATTTCGGTTTTGGTTTCAGTTGTAGACAGAAGTATCTTTCCTTGCTTGTCAGATTGCGGTTCCAGTGTTACTCCACAATGTTCTTCTAGTGCTTCTTTGCAGCAGTCATCTCATTGTAGGGGGGTTTTGTCCCACTGGGTTTTCCTTCTCTACTTCATCTTTGCATTTGTACATGAGTACTTGATCAAGCCTTGTTGTCGGGACTCATCTTTGCATAATAATTTGCTTCTCCCTAAGTTGCACTTATGGGGGGTGTCAAAATACAATTCCCATGTATCTTCTTCAATTTTCAACACGTTATCATCAAGGAAAGGATCATTACCAAGTAACGCTAGAGGAGAAGTAGCATCAGCTAACTAGTCGGTTAAGGCTTGATCCTTAATTTCTTTTTGTGAAACAAATTTAAGGTCAAACTTAGTCAAAACATTACCCACTTAGCTAAGCATCTAGATAAATCTATTTTAGGAAAAAGGTGTTTTAAAGGGTCAAACTTCGTCATTACTTGTATTTCGACATTCAATAAGTAATGTCGTAACTTATTGGTAGCAAATACAAGAGCCAAACATTGTTTTTCTATTATTTTGTATTTTTTCTCATAATCAATCAATATTTGACTAATGTAATAAACATGATGTTCTTTACCTTTTTTTTCTTGTTGAGCTAACAATGTTGCAAGAGCATAGGTCGATGTTGATGTATAAAGGATGAATAGTTTGTTTTGCATAGCGGGTTGTAAAACAAGTGGAGTGATAAGATAATCTTTCAAACTCTCAAAAGGTTGTTTACAATCATTGTTCCAATCAAAGTGTATGCCTTTCTTGAGAAGATGTGTAAATGGTAACATTCGATCTACTAAGGATGCTACAAATCATCAAATGGCTTGAATTCTTCCTTGTAAGGTACATAATTGAGAGATATTTCTAGGAGGTGGCATGTTAATTATAGCATCAATTTTCTTTGTGTCCACATCGATGCCTCTGTGAGATACAATAAAACCTAAAATATTTCCACTATCTAGACACCAAAGACATACTTTTTTGGATTCAATCTCATGTTGTATTTTCAAATTCACTCAAAGATCTTTTGGAGAACATTTACATTGTCTTGTCTTGTTAGAAATTTAGCTAGAATATCATCAATATAATCTTCCAAAATCTTATGTGTGTAATCGTGGACTATCAGTTTCCTAGCTCATTGATATGTTGTGCATGCGTTCTTCAATCCAAAAGACATCATAACCCAACAAAATTTTCTCCAAACAGTTGTAAATTTTGTTTTGTACTGATCTTGAGGGTTGATAAAAAAATGATTGTATCTAGAAAATCCATCCATGAATGACAACAAAGCATGCCCTGCAGTCAAGTCTACTATCATGTCAATATTAGGAAGGGTAAAGTAATCTTTTAAAGATGATTTATTCAAATCATGAAATTCGTACACATCCTAATACAATTTTTAGGTTTTGCGACTACGACAATGTTTGAGATCCAAGGAGAATAATATATAGGTCTTATGAAACCAGCCTCAAGGAATTTTTCAATTTCATCCTTAACTAGCAAGGCTATTTTAGGGTTCATTTTTTGAATCTTCTGTCTAACAAGCTTAGCATTTTCAGCAATGACAATGTTGTGTGTTATAATCTTAGGGTCAATTCTCAACATATCCAAATAAGTCCAAGAAATTTTTTTAGGAAAGTCATGAAGCAAAGTTTTAGTATCCTCTTGTTCTCCATCATAGAGGAATTTTCATATCTTAATGACTTTCTCTTTATCATTGATTTTCATTGCTATATCCATTGTATCTCTTAAAGAAAGTGTGTTTGATCTCAGAAATTCAGGATTGTATTATTCATTATTCATGTCTATCTCACTATTCTCTTTTTTTCCATCTTTTTGTTTGGTGCTTATCATAGCACATGTAACTTTTTTCTTGTGAGGAGGATTAGATGGTTTATCATAAACTCCTAACATTTTTTTCAAGGCTTCATCATCTTCAAAGTAATCCCATGATGGTGGTAAATCCATATCAAGCAGTTCCAGATGTTTCATAGTGAGGTTGATTTTTGGTTTACATGTGACAGTATTGATGTTTAATGAAGGTCTCTTTTTTGCTTGTGTTATCTTAGAAGGACGGTATCCCAAACCATTTTTTCATTTCTTGCGTGTGAGGTTCTATAGGAACACAAATTCCTTGTTCTTTCTTTCCACATCCTTTTCCACTATAACCTAATTGTTTCAGAAGTTCATAACCTATCCCATAAATTTTTTCCATTTCATTCGGGTTTGGTGGTTGTTGATAATCTATCTCATCGAAGTTTGTTGTGTAGATTTTTTATTCTCCAAGAGTAGTTGAGGTATATGTTTGTGAGTTTTCTCTTGAGTTCTGTGTTGACATAACCATTGGTTACTTCTTTTTTTCATCCCCTTTTCTTGTGATTATATATTCTCCAATGTATGAATGTGTGAATTCCAAGGAACTCTAATCATCATCTGCTAATTTTGACACTATTTCCATTTATTGTGTTTCCTCTGTTATAGGCTCTATTTTTTATGTTGGAATTAATGTTTTCAAAGGACTAGTAGTTCCTTTTTCAATTTGCAAGCAACTTTCAAGATTGAGTTCCATTTCAATTTGGTATATCTTCTTCTTATAGACATACTTCATGATACGATGAAGAGTTGAAGGCACCACATGCATCTCATGAATCCATGGTCTTCCTAAAAGAATATTTTATGAAAGTTCATGAGGAATAACATGAATAGAATTTTGTAAGGTAGCCTTTCCGAATGAAATAGGAAAAGTAATCACACCAAGCGATTTCTTTCCTATATTGTCAAATCCTCGAATAGATAGGGAATCAAGTTTTATTTTTGATTTATCCACTCCCAACTTATCTAAAATATTTACACTACACACATTTAGAGCCGAGCCATTATCAACAAGGGTCCTTTTTATTCTTGTGATGTTGTATCTAGCTATTATCATGAATGCATCATATTTCTTTTGCATTTCCAAGGGAGGGAGCTCATGTTGGTGAAAGGTAATGTCTACATTAACTATATTCATTCCTTGTTTTAGAGCTACCACATCATTTGCATTTGCATTTGGAGGAACCACAAATTGTTGTAAAGCTATTTGAAGCGTGGTGTGGTAACTAGGTGAAGCTTGAATAAGATCCCATAAGGAAATGGATTATTCTTAAGTTGTTCAACAAGATCATACTCCTTTCCACTATGTGATGGTAAACAAGGAGCACTAGGCAACACAAGATTAGGAAATGGTAACAAAACTGGATTAGCTTGAGGTTGTCTATTATTCCTTGTGTTATATGTATGAGAAATAGTATTATAACTTGATTGTTGTGACACATTTTCCTTAGGTTCTTCAAGGATAAGGACATGTTTGTTTAAAGGTTGAGGTTTATGTGAAGGTAGATAAAGGATAAGTTGAGGTTGAATGCCATTTACTTCTTTTTGTTTAGGTTTGTTTGAACAAGCCTTAGTGGATGAACCTTGCGAGAGGAAGTCCTCAAGGGCTTCATCTAACATATCAAAGTCATCACTACTAAAAGGCTTGGGTTTGTTAATAAATTGAGGTTGTATGACATTTACTTATCTTTTTTTAGGGTTTTTTAAACAAACCTTAGTGGAAAAACCTTGTGAGGTGAAGTCCTCAAAGGCTTCATCTAACATATCAAAGTCATCACTACTAAAAGGCTTGAGGGTTAAGCTAACTTTGAAAAAGGGTTTTAGCATGCTTAAGTAACCATACATCTATGCTTGTTTAGGTTTAATGTTTTTGGTTTTGTGTCTTTATTTTGTAATGAATGTAAA
>VDFB02105785.1:410175408-410243103 GCA_007258455.2 Sequoia sempervirens
AAATTATACCATGCTTAAGTGCAAATTGACATACTATCAAGCCCAAGAAGGATTTTTTGTTGTTAGAAATGATGGTCTTTGGCCAGTCGAACCTTATTACTAGTTCCTCGAGGAAATTCACAATCTCTGCTTCAATCACGTTCTTCAGGGGCATGACCTCTGTCCATTTGATGAAGTAATCCATGGCTGTTAGGATCCATTTATGTCTGATTCTAGAGGTGGCATTAGCCACCCTGATGAAATCCAGTCCCCACTATGCAAAGGGTTCCTCATAAACCATTAGATTTAGAGGCATTATTGAGTTCTTCCTCCTTACTATGAAGAATTGACATTCTTTGTAGGATTTACCTAGAGAGTGTAAGTCATTGAACAATGTAGACTAGAAGTACCTGGCAACATGATTTTGATGGTAGTGGTCTTTGCAAAGAAATTTCTACCCACAGGACTGTTGTGGAATATATCCAAAACCTTTTGCACATGCTCTTGAGAAATGCACTACAAAAGAACTCCATTAAAGTACCTTTTGAAAAGGACCCCTTCAATGAGCACATATCTGCTATTCTGCAATCTATAGAATTGCTTCTTCTAAGAAGGGAGGCCTATCGGATATTTCCTAGTCTACATGAATCTCATTTTGTTTTCCAACTAGCACCCTTTGGACTTAGACTCATTTGTTAGAAAAATCTTGGGTTATTCCTCTTCATCTCTGACTTCTTCATCATTTTCCAAATATTTGCACAATCCTTTTCCTCACACAGTCATCATGGGCCTAACCTTAATGTTATATTCAAGGATTTTAGTAATCCAGTTGGCCCTTTTCTCTGTAATTTCTCCCTCCATTATTTTCTCACATGCTGGAATGGGCTACATATACAACCATCTTGTTGCAAGATATAAGGTTTCAGAAATTTTTAAGCCCCTTAACAATGGAGAACACTTGCCTTTTGATGAAGTTATAGTTTGTCTCATAATCCTTTAAGGTTCGAGAGTGGAAGGCTATCAGATGTTCTCCCTTTCCTTCATCATCGTTTTGGGTTAAAACAGTAGCGATGCTATATTTTCTATTGAACACATACATTATGAAGTCATTTGATAGGTCTAGATTTACTAGAACAAGAGTTGAAAAAATAGCCTCCTTAACATTTTCAAAGGCTTCTTTGGCTTCTTTTTTCCATTTGAACAATTGATCCTTCTTGAGCATCAAGGTGATAGGTCTAATTAATCTTGGAAAATCATAAATGAATTTGCTTGTGAAATTTACCTTACCTAGGAAGGACTAAACTCCCTTTTTGTTGACTAGTAAGGGAAGTTCCTTGATTTCCTTCACTCACTCCAAATCGATTGCAATTCCATCTTTAGACACTACATGCCCCAATAATTTTCCTTTGGGCACCTCGAAAACACATTTTTTTGGGTTCAAGGATATCCTGATCTCTTGACACTTTTTAGAAACCATTTCTAAATTATCAAAATGATCTTATTGATCAATTCGTGAAAGGAAATATGCATTGCTCACTGGAATGTAGCTCTCAGATTTGAGAGGTTGAAGGGAATTATTGCATAGGAAAAAATTCCCCACTTGGTAGTGAACATTGTTTTATGTTGGTCCTCCTCTTTGACCCAGATTTGGTTATAACCAGAGAAGTTGTCCATTAGAGAAAAAATTTCCAAGCCGGCCACTATTTGTAAGATAGACTCCATGGAGTGAAAGGGGTAGTGGTCCTTCAAGGATGCTCTCTTTAGATCCTAGATATCAACACATAGGTGGATGTCTCCATTCTTCTTTTAGATAGGAACCAAATTGGACACCCATGTGTTGTGCTTGATTAAGAAGATGATCCAAGAGTGCATTAGCTTTGTTAACTCTTGCACTAGTAATTCCTCAATCTTTGGATTCACTGGACCTTTCTTCTAGTGGATGGGTTTTTCTCCTTCCATTAGTTCTATAGTATGTTGGATAAATTTGGGATCATATCCTTTGAGGTCATCATATGACCAGACCACTACTCCATATTTTTCACAAAAAATGTATGAGCCTTTCTTTATCATGATGTAAGACATCTTTCCTAACCTTGAGCTTCCTTCCATCTCTGACTTGAAGATCTGCATAATCACCTTTTTTTACCACAAAATTCCTCTTGTCATTACTTGTATCGTCACAATCAAATAGATTTTTGAGAGTAACTAGTTCTTTTAGAAGCTTGTTGGATATCAGTTGAATAATTTTCCCTTCATAGGATTCCATAATTTTTCGGTTGGAGTTGATCAACAAATTCTCTTAAATGTTGAATGAATGAGGCAATGTGTTCATCATTTTCAAATACTTGCTATCTCTAGTCATTATCTAGAATTATCAGTTAGAAAACCACTCACATAGAGTGTACATTATCAATTATGTTAGAAATAAGGTAAAATTGAGATCCTATTGTCACCATGTGATCGACAACTACATTATGTTCTCAGGGGACCATTTGGATATTGAAGGATTCAAAGCTTTCAAACAAGTCCCAAAATCTATGTCTATAAGATCTCATGTAGACATTCTTTGCTATGGAGATCCCTCAGACTTTATTGAATACTAGCTTAGAGTCTCTAGACACCAATATTTGTTAAATGCCCATCTACTCTACAAGACTTAGACCTTGCACTAGGCCTTCATATTTATCTTTGTTGTTCGAATAGGAAAACTGAAAGCAATAAGATCTGAGTGTCTTTTTATTGAATGGGGATGTCAAACATATCTCGGCTCCTACACCAAATTTGCACCTTGCTCCATCAAAATGCATCATCCATAGCTCTGAGGCTTGACCAACCTTAGATTCCTTCATGACCTTTGGAATCACTTGATCTTCATCATAGATAACATAATTTCCCAATCTGGTATCATTTTCTATAAAATCACTCAAGAATTATGTCCTTTTGATCAGTTCAATCTCCAATCACCTTATCATCCTCAAGTAACTCAGTATAATACATTTCATGTTTGGTGATAGAGGTGTGAGTAGCCTAAAAGTTGATATTGGCTTCATCTGCTACATGTTCTGAATGTAAAGGTTCAAAAACTATCTTCATTTTAGCTCCATTCTTGGTCCTAAGAATCAAGTGTGACCAATATAATGAAAGATATCCACCTCTCTTGGAAGTGAACTCCTGGGATAAGCAAAGACCAAACATGAGAGGAACATCAATGATCATGATATCTTGTGGAACAATAATAGTAGGGTAGGAGAATAGAGTCAAGGGGAAGTTCTTGATGACACCTATAGTTTCAACCTTATTCCCATCAAGCTACATAACCCTCTATTTAAAGTTTCATAGCTAAGTCCTAAGGCTTCAGCTATTTGCTTGGGCATAACTGTGGTGTTGGCAACAAAGTCAATCATAGAATTGTGCAAAAATTTCTTACCCACTATGAGGGTCAAGAAGAAGAGCTTTGTTTTAGGATTACCTTTACTTTGGGTAGAGGCTTCTTCTCCATTTTTGTAAAGACCTTGGCCTTAGATGGCGAATCAATGGCTTTTCCTTTGGAGGGTTGCTCTGTCGGCTCCATGCTTGCATCTTCCAACTAGTCCTTCTACAACAATGACTTCTACTCTAGAATAGCTAAGATGTCCCAAATGGATACATTAGTAGAGGATTTCTTCAATTATTCCACCACAATGAAAGGAAAAGGATTCAAATAGTTTTGTTCTATAGACCTTGTTATAACAATCTCCTTGTGTGGCTAAGATTTTTTTTCAATTGTAGAGGTGCTAGGAGCTTGGTCAGAACACTTTTAGGCTGTGGAGTGACTAGTTTGCTCATGAATATCCTCTTTGAGATAGTGTTATAATCTGATTGCACTATGGGGCCTTTGATGTGGACACATCATTTGTAAACACTACCTCTTCTTCTTCCATCCATGAGAAGAGAGCATGGTTAGGAGCTATATTTGTTTCTTGATCTAGGGATATCTCTTACATTTGCATGGTGAGTACCACATTTTCCATTTGTGGAGAGGCATATACATAACCTCATGAATCTAATGCCATGACTTGACTGCACTATTCCACCACTCTTTTTTGCATATTGCCCTGCAGACAATTTTAGGGCATATGTACTTTGTTGCAGGGGAAGCATCAAGGATTGATATCATCAACAATATTAATCTACCCCGCTACTAGCTCTTTGTTCTAACTTGGGTGAACATTTTACAATGGAGTAGGCAACGACACCATCTGATTATTTTTCTAAGCCTTTGGATTCGTGAGTGCACCTCCTTGGAACTAATTTTGTTGGTAGGAAGATCTTCCTTGGTGATTTTGGTAAGTTGGATTTAGAGGCATGGATTGGTTCCACTTGATGGTTGTTATTTCATTTGAAATTTTCCACAACAACTCCTTAACATCGCTCATCTCATCCTTTGAACAGTTAGATGTAGAAGCAACATTCTGTAATGCACTCGAATATGTGTACATAGATTGGGGAGGAGTAGTTGCAAATTAGTAGAAGCTATCTCCTAGATGAGAATTGAAAAATATAGAAATATAGGCATAACGAGTTGAGGTGGTAGCTTTCCAGCATCGATCAAATTATTCTCCTCCTTAACAACAATGTTGTATGCATTTGGTAAGGTGTTCCCACCAAGTGACTGGATCATCACCAAAATTTCAGCATTGAGAGACTTGAGATAGAACATGAATTCCAAATCAATAGGTAGACAAATAGTAGGCTAGATCCTTTTCCAAGTCATGTGAAACCCGACATTAAATTCAATCACAGCCTCTTGAGGAGCCTACTTTATGGTCACTAGCAGCTAGAATAGTGAAGACCGGTCTCCATTGTTTGAAAATGGCTCCTAAAAAGGATCTCCAAGCTAATCCCATATATTGATAGTATTGGCTCCCAAAGTGTGGTACCAATCAAGTGCCTTGACTTTGAAAGAGGTTGCAAGCAATCTCAATGCTACATTTTCATTGGTTACACCATGCACCAAACACACATCCGCCACATCTTACAGATGTTTGGATGGTGTCTTTGAGCCGTTTTCAAACAAGTTCCACTAGGCATGCCACAAAAGAATTGTTGACACCTAAAATTGCTAGGAAAATAGCCTAATGGGAAAGTCAGTTAATGGGGGACCAATTGCACTAAACTGAGTAACCTATGGGTTTTCTAAGAAGCTAGCTCCTTTTGTATTTGGGGGGTTGGAATGAGAAAAGAAAGTAGATATATTAAAATAAGATCTAATCTAAGGCGATGTGCCAAGGGTTAACTACATGGGCATGGTAAATCTTCCTTTTAGATGAGATTTAATTGCCCATTCAAAAATCTACATGTCCAAGAATAATAAAAAGCGTAGATGAAAAAACTAAGAAATCTATCAAATAAAATAACACAATTTCCACACACATTTACTGAACAAAAAGAGTTCAAGACATGACGTGAATTAGCAAATTTATATTGAAATTATAGAATTCCTTCTGATAAACTACTAAGTACAAGGAACACCACAATATAATGTCTTATCCATTAACTAAGAAACATAGACACTAAACAATATGGCATAGTTTGTGAGTCTTAATACAATAATAAAAACAATACAAAAAGGCCTACAGTCTTCTCACTTTCTTCTATGATTTTTGAACCCTTTTCCAGAGGGTCGAAGCAGTATATATAGATCATTCCACCACCAAAGATCTAGTAACTGAAAAGATTCCTAGGAACGAGCAATGATGTCTATTGCAATGATTCTAAAAGGTCGTTGTAATAGAAAGATTTTGATACATAGCACACATCCATCTTTGAACAAGATGCACTTCTCTGCAAATGATGAATGTGGTCCTAGGGAAGAAGCAATGAAATTATAAAGGTGACACATGCTACTCACCCATAAATTTGGTTAGGAAACGTGGAAAAGACGCAAGGCTTCACATTTTTTCATCCCTTCCTTTTGATTAGAATCTCCACAGACAAGACACGTGGAGAAGTTTGCATTTCAAGTGTTGACTATAGGGTTTTCCAAAAGGTTGCTCGCGGAATGATGCAAAGTGGCACATGGGTAGATCTTCATAGAGAAGAAAGGGAGAGAGGACCCTTAAAGTCCTACATTACTGACACATCGTGCAAGGGCAAAGCTCGATAGAGAAGCAAGGGAAGAAAACCTTCTAAGGAGTGTTGGGTGGGCACCTAGAGAAAGTAGGTGAAAGCACTTTAAAAGGGGCCCAAAGATATTCAACATATGAGGCACCGGCTGAGGCCAATGCAAAATAAACCATGATCAGCCAGAGGGAGCTCTAAGTACTTTTAATCCATAACTTCCATGAGGGCTTCATTGGTATGGTTCATGTCTTCTAGGTCTAGTGAAAGACAACCTTCGATGGCTACACACCTATGGTCCTATGCCTTTCCAAACATTTACATTTTTTATGGATAGACCTATTTCTCTCTTAGGTTGTGTGTTTGTGTAAGTGGCTATGCATGATTCCACATCCTTAGCTTACAACTTAATTTGTATATTGGAAATCTAGACATTAATTTAGATTTGAAGGTTTTAGATAGTGAAGAGTTTTAAGAAACCATATCATAATATGCAAATTTTATATGTTTTGACCTGAATTGGTAAATTTTCATAAATAGATCTCTAACACTTGGGAAACCTCTTATTGAACAAAAAATATCATTTACACTTGTTTCAATGGATCTTTCATAATTTGATTTGGTTATGTGAAAACTGAGCACATTTTGCAATTTGGTTTGTGGATTGTGAAAGAGAATTTCTTGAACATTAGACCTTTCTCTATTTATTTTGATCCCCATTATGACTCCTTTAGTTTTGAAATCATCTAGGTTATATATCTTTATCTACCTCTATAATTTTGGAGATTATAATCTTTAATAGAAATCATAAACTACCTCCCAATGTGGTAGAAAGGTCTTCAAAATGGGGGAGGAATTTGTAGGATCATTTTATTGGTGGGCACAAATCCTAATCATCATGTTATTACACCTCAAAATTAAAGAAATAATGATATTCAAGTATAATATTTCATAGCTCCTTAAAATAAGAAAAATAAAGGCATGGGTGATTGCTTCTTCAAAGGATGGGAGTTGGTTTCCTCTTCCATTTCTTCCAATCCTTTGTGCAAGAAATTTGAATTTTTTGGATGTTGAGTTAGAGAGCTTAGATGCTAAACCAAATAAAAGCATATTAGCAGTTGAGGGAGTGGACATGACTTGAGAGTAGGATTTGATTGAAACCTAAAGGAAAAGAAAAAAGAGAGCCTCACAATAGCACACATATGATAACATGAAAGTAACCTACATTGAAATAGTCTAAGGATAATAATGTATTCTAATCAAACTATTAAAATTGAGAGGGATAAACCACTTTATAATGATTAGATTCTTTTAACCTATAATCTAATCAATCATAATGTAACATCATGAAAACAACAAAGGTTAAAAAGCACACAACAATGTGATTCAAACTCTAATGTAAACTAAGCTAAACAACATAGAACAAAGGAAAGCTAGCTAAAACATAAATAAAATGAACAATCTCACCCAATATCTATGTAGTTCCATGTCTCACATCGATTTCCCTTCTCCATTTTGTTATTGTAGTATAATTGTCCTCAAATTTCTCTATGCAAGTATAGCCTGTGATAGTGATTTAACAAAAATATTGAAGATTCAAATAATAAATATGCTTCCAAAAGTCATAAGATTTTGGGAGAGATTGAAATAATGAAAAAAAATCAATTTATAGAAAATTGATCATTGGAATGACAGGCTAGGATCGAAAGATCAACAAATGGTTGAGAGCGACAAATTAGACATGCATTCTGATGACTGTTAGTAGTGACATGAGTGATAAAAACTAGAAATAGAAATAAAGATTAAATAAATTATTTAATCTTTGAGTTTGGTATTCGAAAACAAAAGAATAGTCTTTACATGACAAAGATAAAGATGGAATTAAAGCAATGCTCTATTCAAACGCACACACAAGATTTAATTAATTAAATAAAGATATTTAATTAATACGCATGTACATGCAAATAAGTTAGAACTAGATGATTGAATGATATGACAAAGAGTTTATCTACAAAAACAACTTAGACATTAGATTATGACTTAACTATCTGATTTAAATAGATCTTGGTTCAAGTCAAAGTGAATACTTAGATAACTTACACAATTATCTAAATATAGAAGAATGTGTTAAAATAGATTGTTACTAATTAAATGATTTATTTATTCAAAATTTGATATTTGAAGAATAATTAAATAAATAAGATTTATTTAATTATAGTTGATGAAGGGATTAAATGAATAATTAAATAAATAAATAATTTATTTAATTATAGTTGAAGTATGATAAAAGAGTAAATTAAATAAGAATTTATTTAATTTGAAAAGAAAGATAAGATTAATTAGTAACATAGTTAAATAAAAAGTGTTTATTTAATTAATCAGATAGAATAAAGAAAAGTGTGAATTAATTAAATAGTGAAGATTATTTAATTAACGGATGAATCAAGATTAAGGTAAATTAATTAAATAAATAAATTTATTCAATTAATAAAGAAATGAAGAACTTTAAAAAATAATTAAATAATTGACATTATTTAATCATGACCATGGAAATACATATTATAAATAAACTGAAATTTTCGGTGTCTACACATAAAATACCAAAATCATTACTTAGACACCATTTGTACATCACTTAGATGCTTAATCTAAATTTATTAAAATAATAATAATAATAATAATAATAAAATAAAATAACTCTTTTAACATTTTCTCTTTTATTTCCTCGTGTCTTAGTTTGAAAATTTTCGTATAATATAGTATAAATTAAAATTAGAATTTTATGTGTAATATAATTTAATACATTATAATAACAATAAATTTATATTGGAAGTTGCTTGCCGACAAGTGCAGTCGGTTATAGAAGTTGCTCAAGCTCCCCCTTATTTCGTTTCACTTACTCCTATAAAAACAAGCAAACCCGACGATCCAAATCTACCGATCCAATCAAGCACCTAAGAGCAAACATATTGATAGAGCGTTCAACATCAGAAATAAAAAAGTCGCAATCCGTAATTGATCTGCTGAAGCTGTGGAGGTTGCGATAGGGTTTAGGGTTTATCTGTAAGCAGAAGTCGAAGCTTTCGAACCATGGACAAATATCAGCGTGTAGAGAAGCCTCGCCCTCAGGTCCCCATTATGGATAACGAGATTCGCATAGCTACCCAGGGGACGCCTAGGAACTATATTACATATGCATTAACTCTGCTCAGAGAGAGAGGTGCATCTGAAGTTGTCTTGAAGGCAATGGGAAATGCAATTAATAAGGCAGTAACAATTGCTGAAATCATTAAGAGGACGATTCGAAATCTTCACCAGAACACAACAATTAGCTCTTCTCCTATAACATATATTTGGGAGCCTGTCGAAGAAGGTCTCTTGCCGTTGGAAACAACGAGGCATGTATCCATGATAACAATCACTTTGTCCGCAAGGCATCTGGACACATCATCTGCGTGTTATCAACCTCCACTGCCAGCTGATCAAGTTAACTCTCTCCCTCCTCCAACTCAAGGACATGGTAAGGGTAGATCCAGTGGCAATGCACGATATGGCAATGGTAGTTTTAATCACAACAACATGGGTACCATGGACTTTGCTGCACGAGGCAGAGGAGGTCATCGTAGGGGCGGAATTGGTTATGATGGTCG
Organism: Sequoia sempervirens; assembly: GCA_007258455.2. Lineage (NCBI taxonomy): Eukaryota > Viridiplantae > Streptophyta > Pinopsida > Cupressales > Cupressaceae > Sequoia > Sequoia sempervirens. The sequence goes on from VDFB02105785.1 coordinate 410,185,137, forward strand.
AGGCAGAGGTCGTGGTGAAGGTAGAATTGGTGGTAATGATGAAAATGGAGTGGAAGTAGCTTCTCGAGGCAGAGGGCGCAGCAGAGGTAGGGCACAAGGAAGGAGTGGCAGGAATTAATCCCCATGGGCAGACTGAATGAATCGTTTACGAGGGAAGCTCTGGTTGGATGATGTTAAACATATAATACCTATACTAAATAAATAGAGTCATAATGCTTCACAAATACAAAAAAACAATCATTCTCACCAAAGATGGCTATGTCTGTGGGTAAAGTTGGTATATTTCTCATTTTTTAATTACAAAAAATACATAAAGTTTAAAAGATGAAAAGAATAAAAAGTATGGAGATGAAATATTTCATTGTCACAGTCATTGAACCATTCGACTTCACATCCATTTACATATTATGTATGAGAGACATAAATATGGATTTATTAATATAGTTGATAGAGTCATCGTAGTTAAGCTACAATCATTACGATGCTAACGACCAACTTTACTGACTCAATCTCTCTTAGCATTGTCAAAGGTGTTGAGTCATGGTTACAAATATTAATCAAAGAAGTGGTAGTCGTCCAAGGTTTTCTATATGTGCATTCAAAGGAGATTAAAAGCCTATAATAGATGTGATGGAATTGATGGACTCAAATATATTTTCTTCCTAGTAGTGAAAGAAAAAAATACATCTAGTTCCTATAATAATGAGCAAGACCAGTGAAGTAAGAGGATAGCTCATATGGATTTGAATCTTTCCATACATAGTTCATGTAAATCTTTGGCGGCTGTTTTTGTTTTGAAGTCACTATAAAGAACCTAATATATTATAAATAAATTATAATAGGGTGTACCATTAGTTCTATATGTATTCAAGTTCCTAGCTCTATTTTTTAGAGTAGATAAAGTACAATTTAGGATTTTGGAGGTAATGATAATATGCCTTATTTCCAAAAATATATTTGGAACATATTTGAAACTCTAGTCTACATGATAGCTCTAATGGTAGGTGATTTTGATGTAATATTTCAAAATTTTAATAGAATGAGAGAGGCCACGTACCCCTCAGTCAAATTAGCAAAAGGAAAATATGATTATTTGAATAAAAATATTTTATGATGATGACATTGAATAATCAATTTATATAATTGTGCATGTTTGTAGGAATAATGTAGAGAAAATGGTCAAGGGAGATTATATAATAAGAGAGAATGACTTTAACTACAAGCAATTAAAAAAATAGAAAATGATTCCACACATCACTTAATGTATTCAAGTTATGTGTCTATTCATTGTATAGAATTGTGTTTTATTTTATATTATTGGTCCATTTAATTCTTCATTTAGATGATTGTATGTCATTCACTTAATTCTAATTTAAATTTGTAGTTTTTTTTATATTGATTAACTTAGAGATAATTTCAATTCTAAAGAGTTAAACAATATTAGGGAAATGTTAGTTCCTTATCTAAAGATGTCATTATATTTTGATTGTTTGGTATGATTACTCTTTGGAATATTTTTATGATCATTAAAATCCATATAGAAGATGAGGAAATGGAGTAAGACTTTGATTATAATCATATAAGGTGTTAAAATAACACAAACAATATTTCATTTGTATATAGGAATCATGTTTCTAGCATGTATAGGAAGTAATATGGTTTTATACCCTCTAAGTGATAAAAAAGCAAATGGAGAATCGAAAAAACAAATATAAAACTAGTTGAAGAATTTTAGAGAAATCCAAGAAACAACACATCTTAAATAGACCTCACACTACTATCTTAACTAAATGTGAGATTACGATTGATGCAAATTTATATAAAAGAATAAGTATTGAAATCAAATAAGTAAAATACTATCCTCCTATATTTCTAAGGAAAATTTAAACTCCATTGCATTATTATTAATTTAGTTAAATACTTTATTAGAAAAATGGACAATCCAAATAATTGATGTATTTTTGGTGAAAACTTTGTAAGAAAGTATAAGACTACAGGTGATAAAAACACTTCTTTTGAATGAATTTTTGAAAGGTCCAAAATTACTAGAAAATACTATCTTCTTCTCAAAAATGGAAAAGAAACTAAATAATCATGAAATCACCTATTTTTCTTAAGCATATTATCTCTCCATAACTTTCAATATTTTGATCTAAGAGAAGATAATTACTCCCCAAATACATTCTATATATTTTATTATTCTATTTCATTTTATATAAAAATATAATATCAAATACCTAAAACTCTTATAAATAATATAAAAAAATTAATGGATTTTTTGTATGAAAATATAAAAAAAATGTTTCAAATATTTTGCAAGATACTCTTTTTCTTGCATATTTATTGCATTGATGTTATTGCTATCCAATTAAGTTTTAAGATGATGTGTTGTATTTTTAACTGATGAGCAAATCCCAAAGGACAAAACATTGCACACATTTTTTTTAAAAAAAATACAAAGTAAATGTATAATGAAATAATAAAACATATTTACATTGCATATTAACATCATAACGTCAAGTCCTCTGGGGCACACTAGGTCACATCGTATAAACAACACATAACTAAAGATTACACATATGGCTAAAACTTAACTAATCTAACATCCATCATAACCATTACAAAATCCGTTTACAAAGGTAATATCGATGTATCCAAAAGTATAAGTCTAAATATATGACATGATACAACCATAATGAATCTCATAAAAGAATGGTTACAAAGGTACATAAATAATACATCATCGTTAAATACATTACATTTTCTAAATGAATGAAATACAATGAAACCTCCCATACATGTGGGCTAAATACATAGTACAAATACTGTTATAATTACAAAATGAATATCAGGTACAAGCTCCAACCGAAGAATGCTAAGAGAAATGAATGTTGATGGGGAACCCAACGGGTGCGGAGCACGTTCCACCTGACCATGTGGGTTATAAATAACCCACCCCCTGTGCTCAAAGGTGACAAGGAAGTAATCACAACCATGAATTCCACAAGACAACTCCAACAAAGAATAACATAGAACAATACTCCAATAATAACATCAAGAATACATAGATAATAAATGACAACATCCATGAGTCAACATAATAAACATAAAGCCATAAATCTCACCACAAACAAACCAAGATAATAACCATTAACCAAGTAACCAAAGAAAAAATCATAGAACATTTCCAAATGAACCTAAAACAACAATCAGAACACAATTCCAGAGGCAACCAAGAAACAAGGCATAAGGGCATCTAGTGGAGAGTGTCATCGCATAGCCTACATGGGTTATCCTAGCCCTTCCTCCAACATGAGGCGTCGACCCCCATCTATGGCTATCCAGGCCCTTCCTCCTATTTGAGGCGCCGGCCCCATAGGGCGACTCATACAAAGCCGTTAACCTCTCCTGAGGATGAGGTTACGACTTTTCCGACCATGGCCTTCTTAGTCTACCATTAGTCTGCGATAGCCCTAATGCATAGACGAGGTATCCAAGATTATCTTATATTTGTTTACTACCCATCCCCCTAAGTTCTATTATTAGGTTATCACTTGTTAATCTACTTTTACGTGGGTTATCCTAAGCTCTTCCTCCTTTCGAGGCGTCGACCCCCACGAAGAGCCACTCTCCCAGAAGACCCCAAAACATAAACCAAAACAAGGCAAGGGTTGTACCATAGGGATCAAAGCATAAATCACAACCAAGACATGCGAGACATTACCCATCTCGCTAAACACATAAACAAAGTCTCAACACAACTCGTACAACCCTTCCAAATAATAATACTAATAATTTTCAACTTAAAGAGCACATACAATGAGGATAAACATCCACTTATAAAATCATGCCTCTGGAAAACTAAGGTTCACAATTTCCCAAAATCAGGTTTCTAAACCAAACTGGGTTCCCACATCGATAACACTAAACAATAAAACAACTATAAAGAAAATAATCAAATCAATTTAACTAGTTTCCCAAGCTTAATTTATTTCATTAATCCATTAATTTATTTCCTCAAATTAATAATCATCACAACTATAAATTCAATTCTCAAAACATAAAACCATATGTCATTAAGTTAATTTATTATCCATATATGTATATATATATATATATATATGTAATTCAACTAATTTTAATTATACTATCAAATTTTTCTTTTATTTAAAAAAACAAAATTATATATATGTAAATATATATATATATACATATATATATACATATATATATATATATATTCATAAAAAAAAAAAAAATTAAATAAAAGAAAAAAACAATTTTAAAAGGCACTACGGCCCCACCAAACATGGTCGCAGTCCATAGGACTGCGCACGGCAGTCCATGGACTGTTGTACCAGTCTGTTTTCCGTGAAGGGGTGAGGGGAGGGGTATGGCTACGCCGTCCCTCCCATTGCCCATATAAATTTTTATATTTTATATTTTAAAAAAAATATTGTTTTTAAACAAACATTACAATCATGTCGTCCTTTAAATGATTCAGCCTGGAAGTTAAACTACAGACGGCCGAACAAAAATTTTGAATAGAATAAAATATTTATTTGTATATGTATATATATTTATATATACACTTTATATATATATGTTCAATATACATGAACTTTTACAGCAGTATATTCACAGTAAATACAATGAATTTATATATATATCTTCAAAATGACTTTTATAACAGAGGAAAAATTTATTTTTCATAATAGAATTTTAAAGAAATCTAGAACAATTTCATAATTCAATGATAGATTTTTCTTTTTATAGCCAAATTGTAAAAACACAACATTTTTAGAAACCCAATTTAATTCCTTCCATAAGTTTGCTATTCAATAAATTCTGAATCCCCAAAATTTTTCTTTTTCTTTCACAAAATAACATATCTATTTTTATTTTTCTTTTGAATTAGAAAACTAAAGAAGAAGCAAATGGAACCTGGAGTCCTACGCTGTTGAAAATCTAATGAAGCTTTTCTTGATCCCAATGGCCTTTTCGAAGTGCTCTCGTTCTTACTTTCAAAAATTCTTCTCCAGATTTCCTTGCTCAAATTTCTAATCTAATATTCTATTCAAAAGAACCTCCCCAGTACTATGAAAGAAAATGAAATTTTGCAGGCTAGGTCAGTGGAGCTATTGTTTTGGCCATCAAAATTTCCCATGAATCAAAACTCACAAATTTGCAATTAAATAAAAGATATCTCTTTTTTTTTTAAAGCTCTAAAAATCCAAATTAAAAGAAATTTTCTAATTTTAATTCCAGCTTTTCAGCCAAACTCAACACTCATTGGTCCTTTTTATCTTTTCTTTTCTTTTATTGATTTTTTTCCCATTTAACAATACTTTCTGTTTTAATTTTGATTTTGCAAGCTTTACTTGCAATTCACACAATTTAATTTATTTATTTCATAATTATCCTCAACATGCTAATTTAATTAAATTAACAAAATACTCATTTAAATATTTAATTTACACTTTTAAATAAATCACATGACTTTTGAAATAAAACTTTTATATTTTAATATAATTTATTCCAACACTATTATAAACATTTATTAACATCATTTAATTAAATAAATCACAACCTAAAAAACACCAACGTAAAATAAATACGAACAATACACTCACACAAACCACTATAATAAATTGCAAAAATAACAAAGGTCAAAGATGCACAATACCACTCAAACAGGATGGTTGGACAAACATGGGACGGGGTGACTTTCTTGTCATCTCTATTTCAACATCATACCCGTTGGGTTATTTGATGCTTGCCCTGTCCTGTCGAAGCAGGTGGAATTGAAACTCTATACCTACAATTTCCTACATACAAACAAGATCGTGTACATGTATATATATAAAAAATCAAAACATCACATTGTGAGAAGGAATTGCAGCATAGCAAGGAACTCACAAATGAGTGGTGCTACATTGTCCTCTCACCAAAAATATTCTATCAATTACAATATCAAATATGAAATAACATTTCTAACTAACTGATCACATCATAAAATAAATTACTAAATCACTACATCACAATGTATTACTGAAATCAAATTAACATCACCAAACCATAATGTCATATCAAATAACCATATCCTCAAATGAAGTAGCATAATCACCAAAAAATCTAACTATCCAGTCCACCAAACCAAACAATAAATAGTGCTACCACAGTCTCAAAATATCAAACAAAAGCATAGGAAAATAATAAGTCCAAACAACAACATGAGGGGTATTACATCCTCCCCCCCATGAGCTCGGCTTACTCCTGGAAGCCAGAAAAAAAGGGTAGGATTCCTTGGTATGGGAGGCATCCTCCCATGTCACTAAAGTCTCATCATTGGGATCCCACTAGACCTGCACCTGCTCAATATCCCTACCTCTGAGAGTGAGTCTCCTGTACTGCAGCATGGTCACAGGCTCTAGAGCTAGCTGCCCGTCCTCGACCTGTAGAACATTCCAATCAAGTATGTGAGTAACATCAGGAAAATATGGTCTAAGGACTGAAACATGGAAAACATCATGAATCCATGACAGACTGGATGGCAAGGCCAGGTGGTAGGCAATAGGACCAATTCATTCTAACACCTTGAATGGCCCTACAAAGCAGGGCGCAAGCTTAGAACCCTTTCCATAATGAATAGGACTCTTCCGAGGACAAACTCAAAGAAACACTTGATCTCCAACTACAAACTGTCGATCAAATCTATGTACATCAACATACTTCTTCTGCCTGTCTTGAGCCGCTACAAGATGCTCTTAGATGTGAGCTACCTCCTGCTCCATATCTCAAAGCATTTCGGGTCCAAGAAGAACCCTGTCCTCTAATCAATCCCAACTCAAAGGGGTACGACAAGGACAACCATATAGAGCCTGAAATGGAGCCATGCCAATCGAACTATGATAGCCATTGTTATAGGAAAACTCGACCAAGTGCAAATAATCTTCCCAATGAGATTGTTGGACCATGACATACATGCAGAGCATATCCTCAAGCACCTAATTGACTCTCTCAGTCTGACTATTTGTCTCAAGTTGGTAGGCAGAACTAAAGTTCAACTTAGTCCCTAAGGACCACTGTAAAGATGTTCATAACATAGATGTGAATACCGAATCTCTATCATAAATAATTTTGTACGGTATCCCATGCAATCAGACAATGTCTTCCATGAACACCATGGCCACCACAGAAGCAGTATAGGAAGATCTGATAGGAGAGAAATGGGATACCTTGGTCAACCTATCAACAATGACCATGATAGCGTCATGTTGCTTGGAAGACATAGGCAAGCTGACAATAAAATCCATAGAGATAATGTCCCACTTCCATTCAAGAACAAGATGAGTTTGCAACAAACCTGACAGATGATGATGCTCAGCTTTAACTCTCTAACATTATAGACACCTAGCCACAAAATCAGCAATGTCACACTTCAATCCTGCCCAAAAATATAGTGAGTGTAGATCAGCATACATTTTCTTAACTCCAGGATGTGTCGAATAAGGATCCCTATGAGCTTCAGTCAAGATTAGGGTGCGAAAACCCTCTGTAGGAGGTACATACATTCAGCGTGCATAGCACAAAACACCATCCGAATCCAGTGAGTAACCAACAAATTTACCTTCCAACACTCTGCCTGACTCAATCTTTGATTTCACCGCTTGATACCAATTATTTGAAGAAAGAGCTACGAGGATCTAACTCCTCAAATCAACCTCAAGAGCTATAGTAGAAAACTCATGTCTGTGTCGACTCAATGCATCTGCCACAACATTCTCCTTTCCCTATATGTATTTCACTTCAAAATCATATTCGCATAAGAATTCCATCCATCTTCTCTGTCTTGCATTCAGATTCGGCTGCATGAAGATATATTGCAAACTGCGATGATCTGTATGCAACTTGAACCGATGCCCTAGGAGGAAGTGTCGCCATCTTACCAAGGCATGTATAACTGCGGCCAACTCCAAATCATGTGTGGGGTAGTTTAGTTCATGATCCTTAAGTTTCTGAGATTCATAAGCAATCACTCGCCCTTCTTGCATCAACACGGCCTTTAAGCCTTCCAACGAAGCATCCGTACACACAACAAAGTCACCTGTCAGATCCGACACCGCTAAGATTGGTGCACTAGTTAGTTTTTCCTTAAGATTTTGAAATGCTAACAGACATTGATCTGACCAAAGAAATTTCTTTCCCTTCCTCTAGAGAGAGGTAATAGGATATGCAATCCTTGAAAAGCCTTAGACAAACCACCGATAATAGCCTGCTAGTCCCATGAAACTATGAATTTCTAAGACATTGGTGGGTGCGGGCCAATCCACAATATCCTGAATCTTTGCTGGATCAACTGAAATTCCCTCACCAGAAATTACATGGCCCAAATATTGAACTTCAATCTTATAAAATTCACACTTTGCTAGATTGGCAAACAACTGATTGTCCCTTAAGCATTGCAACACCTGTTTTAGATGTTCCTCATGTTCCTCCATAGACTGGGAATAAATCAGAATGTCATCAAGAAACACAAGGAAAAATCTATCCAAGTACGTTTGGAAAACTCCATTCATTAAGCTCATGAAGATTGAAGGTGCATCTGTTAACCCAAACGACATCATAGTGAACTCGTAATGTCTGTATCGAGTACGAAATATTGTTTTATGAATATCTGCATCCGCAATCCACAACTGATGATATCCTGATTTGAGGTCAATCTTAGAAAATACCTTTGCCCCTTTTATCTAATCAAAAAGATTGTCAATTCTGGGTAAAGGATATCGGTTCTTCACCGTTACTTTGTTCAATTGCCTATAATCAATACACAAGCAAAGAGAACCATCCTTCTTCTTTACGAATATCACTGGTGCTCCCCAAGGGGAAACACTTGGGCTGATAAACCCCTTAGCCAACAACTCTTCCAATTGCAGATAGAGTTCCTGAAGTTCTTGCATTGTCATCCAAGATGGAGCTCGAGATATCAGCTCAGCCCCAGGTACCAGATCAATCCTGAAATCTATATCCCGTTTTAGCAGCATACCAGGTATCTCTTCCAAAAACACATCAAAAAACTCCTTAAGGAGTGGGTAATCATCCAATGACACCCCCCGACTATCCTTTGACTCCAGATCACTCATAGATACTATAAAACATTGACAACCCTGTCGGAAGTACCTTTTAAGTTGCATAGCAGAGATCATTCACAATGAGATGGGTCTTTGAATACCTACGATCTCCACCTCCTTTCCGGAATCATCAATGCACCGCACTGCTTTACGATGATAGTATATCATAGCATGGTGTGCACTCAACCAATCCATGCCCAAGATGACATCATAAGAGCTGAGTGGTAGGATTCTGAGGTCCACTTTATATATATTTGTATATATAAATATATATATATACACATTATATATATATATATATAGATATATATATATATATATGTTCAATATACATGAACTTTTATAGCAATATATTCACAGTAAATACAATGAATATATATATATATATATGTCTTCAAAATGACTTTTATAACAGAGGGAAAATTTATTTTTCATAACAGAATTTTAAAGAAATCTAGAACAATTTTAGAATTCAATGATAGATTTTTCTTTTTATAGCCAAATTGTAAAAACATAGAACATTTTTAGAAACCCAATTTAATTCCTTCCATAAGTTTGCTATTCAATAAATTCTAAATCCCCAAAAATTTTCTTTTTCTTTCACAAAATAACATATCTATTTTTATTTTTCTTTTGAATCAGAAAACTAAAGAAGAAGCAAATGGAGCCTGGAGTCTTGCGCTGTTGAAAATTTGATGAAGCTTTGCTTGATCCCAATGGCCTTTTTGAAGTGCTCTCATTCCTGACTTCAAAACTTCTTCTCCATATTTCCTTGCTCAAACTTCTAACTAATATTCTATTCAGAAGAACCTCCCCAGTACTATGAAAGAAAATGAAAACAATTTCCCAGAAAACTTCAAAAGATCCAATATTTCGAAACTATTATTTTTGTGCAACTTCTATCAAAATTTTCCCGTGAATCAAAGACTCACAAATTTTTTATTAAATAAAAATATATCTCTTCTATTAAATTGGCTTTGATAACAAGTTGTAACTTTTTTTCTTCCAGCCGCCACCAAGTAGATGCAAAACCTCACAGATGCATAGCTACGCACCGAGCTTTGGTATTTCTACCATAGGGGTGCATCGCGAAGCAACGATCCAAATCAATTAACCATGTTTCTGCTTCAAGACCTCCTCCAAAACCATCGAAAGTAGGAGGGTGTGTTCTCATCAAATCTCTCATATGACTGGCTATCACTGCATCCTATTCCATAGTTATTTCCCTTCACCTCGGCGACCTTTCTCTTTCTCTCTCAACCCACTGCACCTCCTCTGGCCTAGGTCCCAACCGATCAACAATCTCTCCCAGAATGTGCTGCAACTGTCTGTCTAAACCAAGCTGTTTTGGGTTCGGACCACCGCCTGATGGATTGCTATGAAGACTTTGTTGTTCCTCATGTTCAGAGCCATGGGAACTAGGAACTAAAGGACTTTTCCAGTTTACTCTACGACCAACACCACGACTTCTTCCTAGGCCACGTCCTCTACCTTGAGGCATATTTCTATGCAACAAGATAAAGGTACAAGTGATCTCAAGATTCAAACGCAAAGGTTGCCTAATGGACATAACTACCCAGAGACCCCAATGTTTGCAAACCTCGCTTTGATACCAAGTTGTAATGCCTGTCGTGCAAACCCTAAAGGACAAAACATTGCACACATTTTAAAAAAAAAAAATACAATGTAAACATATAACCAAAAAAAAAACATATTTACATTGCATATTAACATCATAACGTCAAGTCCTCTGGGGCACGCGAGATCACATTGCATAAACAACACATAACTAAAGATTACACATATGGCTAAAACTTAACTAATCTAACATCCATCATAACCATTAAAAAATTCGTTTACAAAGGTAACATCCATGTATCCAAAAGTATAAGTCTAAAAACATGACATGATACAACCATAATGAATCTCATAAAAGAATGGTTACAAAGGTGCATAAATAATACATCATCGTTAAATAGATTAAATTTTCTCAATGAATGAAATACAATGAAACCTCCCATACATGTGGGCTAAATACATAGTACAAATATTGTCAGAATTACAAAATGAATATCAGGTACAAGCTCCAACCGAAGAATGCTGAGAGAAACGAACGTTGATGGGGAACCCAACAGGTGCGGAGCACGTTCCACCTGACCATGTGGGTTATAAATAACCCACCCCACGTGCTCAGAGGTGACAAGGAAGTAATCATGACCATGAATGCCACAAGACAACTCCAATAATAACATCAATAATACATAGATCATAAACGACAACATCCATGAGTCAACATAATAAACATAAAGCCATAAATGTCACCACAACAAACCAAGACAATAACCATTAACCAAGTAACCAAAGAAACAATCATAGAAATTTTCCAAATGAACCTAAAACAACAATCAGAACACAATTCCAGAGGAAACCAAGAAACAAGGCATAAGGGCATCTAGTGGAGAGTCTCATCACATAGCCTACATGGGTTATCCTGGCCCTTCCTCCAACATGAGGTGTCGACCCCCATCTATGGTTATCCTGGCCCTTCCTCCTATTTGAGGCACCGACCCCATAGGGTGACTCTTGCGGAGCCGTTAACCTCTCCTGAGGACGAGGTTACGACTTTTCCGACCATGACCTTCTTAGTCTACCATTAGTCTACGATAGCCCTAATACATAGATGAGGTATCCAAAATTATCTTATATGTTTTTACTACCCATCCCCCTAAGTTCTATTATTAGGTTATCACTTGTTAATCTACTCTTACGTGGGTTATCCTGAGCTCTTCCTCCTTTTGAGGCGCTGACCCCCATGAAGAGCCACTCTCCCAGAAGACCCCGAAATATAAACCAAAGCAAGGCAAGGGTTGTAGCATAGGGATCAAATCATAAATCACAACCAAGACATGCGAGACATTACCCATCTCGCTAAACACATAAACAAAGTCTCAACACAACTCGTACGACCCTTCCAAATAATAATACTAATAATTTTCAACTTTAAGAGCACATACAACGAGGATAAACATCCAATGATAAAATCATGCCTCTAGAAAACTAAGGTTCACAATTTCCCAAAATCAGGTTTCTAAACCAAACTGGGTTCCCACATTGATAACACTAAACAATAAAACAACTATAAAGAAAATAATCAAATCAATTTAACTAGTTTCCCAAGCTTAATTTATTTCATTAATCCATTAATTTATTTCCTCAAATTAATAATCATCACAACTATAAATTCAATTCTCAAAACATAAAACCATATGTCATTAAGTTAATTTATTATCCATATATGTATATATATATATATATATATGTAATTCAACTAATTTTAATTATACTATCAAATTTTTCTTTTATTTAAAAAAACAAAATTATATATATGTAAATATATATATATATACATATATATATACATATATATATATATATATATACATATATATATACATATATATATATATATACATATATATATATATACATATATATATACATATATATATTTATAAATAATAATATTCATATAAAAAAATTTAGAAAAAAACAATTTTAAAAGGCACTACGGCCCCACCAAACATGGTCGCAGTCCATAGGACTGCGCACGGCAGTCCATGGACTGTTGTACCAGTCTGTTTTCCGTGAAGGGGTGAGGGGAGGGGTATGGCTACGCCGTCCCTCCCATTGCCCATATAAATTTTTATATTTTATATTTTAAAAAAAATATTGTTTTTAAACAAACATTACAATCATGTCGTCCTTTAAATGATTCAGCCTGGAAGTTAAACTACAGACGGCCGAACAAAAATTTTGAATAGAATAAAATATTTATTTGTATATGTATATATATTTATATATACACTTTATATATATATGTTCAATATACATGAACTTTTACAGCAGTATATTCACAGTAAATACAATGAATTTATATATATATCTTCAAAATGACTTTTATAACAGAGGAAAAATTTATTTTTCATAATAGAATTTTAAAGAAATCTAGAACAATTTCATAATTCAATGATAGATTTTTCTTTTTATAGCCAAATTGTAAAAACACAACATTTTTAGAAACCCAATTTAATTCCTTCCATAAGTTTGCTATTCAATAAATTCTGAATCCCCAAAATTTTTCTTTTTCTTTCACAAAATAACATATCTATTTTTATTTTTCTTTTGAATTAGAAAACTAAAGAAGAAGCAAATGGAACCTGGAGTCCTACGCTGTTGAAAATCTAATGAAGCTTTTCTTGATCCCAATGGCCTTTTCGAAGTGCTCTCGTTCTTACTTTCAAAAATTCTTCTCCAGATTTCCTTGCTCAAATTTCTAATCTAATATTCTATTCAAAAGAACCTCCCCAGTACTATGAAAGAAAATGAAAACAATTTCCCAAAAAACTTCAGAAGATCCAATATTTCAGAACTATTATTTTTGTGCAACTTCTATCAAAAAAATTTTGTGAATCAAAAACTCACAAATTTGTTATTAAATAAAATATCTCTTCTTTTTTCTTAAAGCTTCTAAAAATCCAATTTAAAAGAAGTTTTTCTAATTTTAATTCCAGCTTTTCAGCCAAACTCAACACTCATTGGTCCTTTTTATCTTTTCTTTTCTTTTATTGATTTTTTTCCCATTTAACAATACTTTCTGTTTTAATTTTGATTTTACTTGCAATTCACACAATTTAATTTATTTATTTCATAATTATCCTCAACATGCTAATTTAATTAAATTAACAAAATACTCATTTAAATATTTAATTTACACTTTTAAATAAATCACATGACTTTTGAAATAAAACTTTTATATTTTAATACAATTTATTCCAACACTATTATAAACATTTATTAACATCATTTAGTTAAATAAATCACAACCTACAAAACACCAATGTAAAATAAATACGAACAATACACTCACACAAACCACTATAATAAATTGCAAAAATAACAAAGGTCAAAGACGCACAATACCACTCAAACAGGAAGGTTTGACAAACATGGGATGGGGTGACTTCCTTGTCATCTCTGTTTCAACATCATGCCCGTTGGGTTATTTGATGCTCGCCCTGTCCTGCTGAAGCAGGTGGAATCGAGACTCTATACCTACAATTTCCTACATACAAACAAGATCGTGTACATGTATATATATATATATATATATATATATATATATATAAAATCAAAACATCACATTGTGAGAAGGAATTGCAGCGTAACAGGTCACTCGAGAACGAGTGGTGCTACACTGTCCTCTCACCAAAACTATTCTATCAATTACAATATCAAATATAAAATATCATTTCTAACTAACTGATCACATCATAAAATAAATTACTAAATCACTAGATCACAATGTATTACTGAAATCAAATTAACATCACCAAACCATAATGTCATATCAAATAACCATATCCTCAAATGAAGTAGCATAATCACCAAACAATCTAACTATACAATCCACCAAACCAAACAATAAATAGTGCTATCACAGTCTCAAAGTATCAAACAAAAGCATAGGAAAATAATAAGTCCAAACAGCAACATGAGGGGTATTACAGGGACTAAGATGCCAGTAAGGGCATTTTAGTCCCAACAAAGGTTTCTTTTTAGAAAAATAGCAAGATTAGAGTTGATAACTATGTTCCGAAGTTTCCTACCCAAGGACCTGATGTTTAGAAACATAAAACTATGTAATTGAATGCAAGGAAAAGTAACTAGTAACAAGGAATTGAATGTAATTTTTTTCAATTTTGAATGCAGTAAGAATGTTTCTAAATGAAATTACGATGATGAACAATGCACTTTTCAATTTTTGAATGAAATGAAATGACGCAAGAAAGTAAAAATGCAACCTATATGCACTTTCACTAATGCAAATATGAGAAAACCTAGATGCAATTTCACTAATGCAAGATGCAATGCAAGAATGAATGCAATCTAGATCTAGGAATTTAATAAACTCCAAATCAAAAAATGAATGCTCAAAAGATCAAGTTCACCAAAATGATTATGTGGAAAAATGGATATATATGAAATATCACTTTTCTCCAACTATCATTCAATAATGTCCTAGGAGTCCTAATTGGATTGACTATCAACCTCACAAGGTGAGTCAATTCTCAACAAGGAAGACCTAGGAGGGGGTTCTTTAAGCTTTTAGGGGTTCACCACCAAGAAAATGCTTGTAAAGAAAAATAAGCATTCAACCTACAAAACCTAATAATGCAAGTTAAATTAAGGATGCAAATGATGAAATTATGCAACAAGGAGTTAGGATATGTGTACCTGGGAAGTTTGGAAATGTGATGAGGATTCCAGAGATGCAAAGAAGCTGTCAAAATGTGCTATGGAGGACAAAGATTCCCTTACTATTTTCTTAGTCCCACTTCTATTTTTTGGGGTAGATGCAGAATCTTCAGATGCCGGAACAGGATCTAAAGGAATCTCTGTACAATTCCACTTGGAGGACTAAGATGCCCTTACTACCATCTTAGTCCCGATCTTAATTTCTAAGACTTTTGAGTGTGATCCCAAGGTTCAAGGTCTGTAATTCCTCTTCCACCAAGTCTTCATATTTGAACCTATAAAATGACCTACAAAAAAAAGGAAATTGGATTGATTGTTTATGGGGGGTTTGCGTTGGTCAAACCCCTTGTTTGGTAATTACACCTTGATGAAAAAGCATAGATCTGAAAATAGAAATGTGTGTGTGCCCTAATCTTAAGTGTGTCTAAGATTGTGCAAGCTAGAACATGGAGAAACCCTATTCAAATGTATTAGAATAGAATTCCTAAAATGCAAATGAAAATGACCTATAAAGCAAATCTCTAATCACTAATAAGCTATAAGCATGAAATGTACCTTCCTTAGGTAGAAAATAGAACAATAATGGAAGATGGAATCAATCAAGAAACAAGTCCTTAGGCTTGGAAGAATGGCTAGTTGCATCTCCAACCTAGAATCTCTCATGATCCTCCATAGGCATCCATTATTAGTCTTTGGAAATGCTAGATCTTGACTTGAAAATAGACTTGAAAAACCTGCAAAAACAATAGATGGCTGCTCCAAGACTTGAAACTCTCCTTCAAACTTGCTTCACCTGCTTCAAATTGTTTTCAAATTAGGTGAGAATGGGGTGTGAATCTTATTTTTATAGGAATTCCTATCTAATAACCCAATTATTAGATCCCAAAGGCCAACAAAATGCCAATTTAAATCAAATATTTTCATTTCCCGCTCTTAATTCCCAAAAATAAAGCACTCAAAACTAAGATTCTGTAGGTGGTGTCTTGGTCCCACTAGGTGGGACTAAGATTCCACCAAGGGCTTCTTGGTCCCACAAGGCTTAATTTGCAACTTTGAAAGGCAGGCTACCAAGATTAACAATTGTTTATGGATTTTGGTTAGATTTATGATTGAAATATGCCTTGTGATGAATAAAAAGAGGTCTTAGGGGCCCATAACAAGTAAACTAAAGGGAATTTAATGCAAGGGGTTCCAAAATGGGTCCAAATTAAGTGTGAAAATGCAAAGTTATGCATTTTTCTACACTGCACTAGTAAGATAGGAAGACAATAACCAAGAGGGTGGCCAAGCCCCTAGGATCAAGATCCTATGGAAAACCAACATAAGCACAAAGGAACATTCTTGTGGATGATATATGAAGCCATAACCAGATCAAAAAAATACACCATCAAATATAGAAAAAGGAAAAAGAAGGAAATAAAATAAAAATGCAATGGATCAAGCTTCAACTAGCCATCCAACACGTGGTGGACCAGGTCTAGGTTGTTTTTCCAAAAGAGGTTTACAAGTGGAATGTTTTTTCCACTATGCAAACAAAACACATGCTCACGAGGGATAGTGAAGCTAGTTGTTCACTAGGTGATCCCCAAGAGGTCCATATCAAATTCATACCCCCATGACTATGATAAGGACAAAAATAAAATGCATGCTCACAAGGGCTAGTGAAGCTAGTTGTTCACTAGGTGAGCCCCAGGGGACCATATCAAAGTCATACCTCCATGACTTTAATAAGGTACAAAAATGCATGCTCACAAGGGCTAGTGAACTAGTAGTTCACTAGGTGAGCCTTGAGGTACCATATCAAAGCCATACCTCCATGAATTTAATAAGGTACAAAGAGAAAATACATGCTCACAAGGGCTAGTGAAGCTAGTTGTTCACTAGGTGAGCCCCAAGGAATCATATCAAAGCCATAATTCCATGACTTTAATAAGGTACAAAAATGCATGCTCACAAGGGCTAGTGGAGCTAGTTGTTCACTAGGTGAGCCCCAGGGGACCATATCAAATCCATACCTCCATGACTTTAATAAGGTACAAAAATGCATGCTCATAAGGGCTAGTGAAGCTAGTTGTTCACTAGGTGAGCCTCAGGGAACCATATCAAAGCCATACCTCCATGACTTTAATAAGGTACAAAGAAAAAACACATGAAACAAGAAAGAGGTATGTTCGAAGGGATTTTTCTTAGTTCATGTGAGATCTTAATCTTAGGGGACATTGTTCCTAATGTCTCCAAGAGAGGACCAATCAAAGGATAAAAGATTCACAACTTAGGGAATGTAGTGTGTCAAATCACCACTAAGAGGAATGTAATATGCTAAGATAGATCAAGCTCTTGAAGAACATTACTCCCAATGTCACCACAAAGAGAAAAAGACATCGCATGAAATAAGAAAATCACATCAAGGAAAATGAAAAAGAAAAATGCAAATGAAATCATGCCAAAATAATGCCAATGTATTCCCCCACTTTAAAGAAATTTCTAAACAACATATTGTGAGCAATTACTTTAAAGTATACAAACATGAAAAATGAAAAGACGTTTTCCCCCCTAGAAACACATAAGGGATCTATGGATTCAGGGTCAATATCTTTCTTTGTTACAATGATATTAGAAAGCTCAGAACTGTCATCATTCTCCAAATACACATAGAACTAGAAGAATGACACAAAGAGAGTGAAAACAAAATGAAAAACCTTTTGGGTCAACATGGAAGAGACATAGGGTATCTTGATGCCTTGCATCATCCCCAAAAGGAAAACACAAGACAAAATGAAATGAAAGGAAAAGACAAATGAAAAGGAAAAGGAAAAAGCTTACAACATATAGAAGAATGAAGGTACACATAGAGGAATGCACATAGAGAGGAAACATAACACAAAACATCACGGGGGATCATAGCACAAACATGAAATCACACAAAAAGAAATCAAAAAGGAAAGCAAAAAGACTAGTAAAGCACATGTGAGTCAACCATCTAGAAGGTCATCTGCATCCCAGTCTTGTTTAGTAGATGTGGAATACAGATCACTAGCGACATGGACAACATGAAGTGCTCTACTAAGAAAATCACCAAGTTCAACATGCGGTGCATCACTCAGTTTAGGAGGATCATCACAGTTTTTATCGTCTACGCTCATAGAAGAGGAAAATAAAAAGTTCAGCTCATTATGCACTTGCTCGTCAATTTTAGTAGTTTCTTCATCGCCATGCAAGTTAACCACAATAGGAAGAAAAATGATAATATCCATAGAAGGTGTTGGTCCTTGTTGTGTTGGATACATAGGATCTATTTTTTTTGGTAATGGAGGAGACTCATCATTTATTAATTTTGTCAAGTTCAAATTTTCATTGTCAATGTCATTCTCTTCATTCATCTTTTGAGCAATAGCACGACATCTACACCTATGTTCTCTGGCATTTATGTTTCTTTTATTAAGGTTTTGAAGTTGCATTTGTGTAGGAGCAGGTTTTTCAACCATAGGTTTCTTTTCTCCATGTGAGGGAAGAACAGAAGAAACCACGGAAGGCTGTTCAACCACTTTCTCTTTGGCTTTATAAATTTTCTTAGGAGGGGGATTAGGACTTGTTTGATTTTCTCTTGGCCTTTTTGTAGGAAATAGGCAAGGGATTTTTTATGGATGGGTCTTGGTTAGTCGAAAGGGATTTAAGCTCAATATTGTTTTCTTCAAGTGGTGGAGGTTTAATCATAGGTGGAGGAAAATTTTCAAGGGATAACTTAGCTACACATTTTTCTTCAAAATTTTGGTAGGATAGAAAAAGGAAGCCCTCACAGGGTCCTATAGGTTCTATGGGCTTAGGAAAAAAATAGTCTAAGGAAAAAATTTCATGGGAAGATGTAGGTCTAAATCCATTATGGTTCACAGTGAATATTTCATTGCCGACTGGAAACTTTAAGCACTTATGTGTTGGAAAAATGAAGAAGAACATCTCATTTTGTTATTTTGTGTTGTCATTGATGTCACCATGATATATGAGTTGCAATTGCAAGATCAAGTCTGAATTTGTTTCGGTATTCTGGTCCAATAGCTGAACCAATATTTTTCTTACATCCTTTGTTAGTTTGGTCTACATTTGTTTGTTGGTGATTACTATTGCTTTAGATTTTGGGAAATCGTTTGTAGATGTCGGGAGCACATACATTTAAAATATCACGTATCTAAATGCTCGTATGGTGTATTGGAAATACACTGATATTTGCAATTGTGTTATTAGGCCTATCCTTGGCCGACCTAATGGATGTATTGTGTAATGGTGAATTATTTTTTGTTATATGTGCAACCTATTTTAGGTCCATGCCAACTTGATGTAGTGTGTTGGATGTGTGAATTGATTTTTGAGAAGATTTTGTGAAAGATTGAAGCTGATAGTTGGTATTTTTGGTGAATGAGAAGTGCATCTAATTAGGCTGGCCTAATTGATGCTTGCGAAGAAATTAGATATATATCGGACAATTTTTGAAGATTGGTAAGAAAATGGTGGTATTGTGAATTCGAATGTGAAGAAAAGAAAATATGATGAAGTGTGTCAATTCAGTTTATTGAGCTTCATTGGAATTGAATTTGCACTCATTAGGTGCACTTTATTAGTTCATTTTTTGGTTGTAAGCCATTTTTGTCATTGTAATTCTGTAGGTAGTGAGCCTTTGTATTTGGATAGTGAGTCTTGGTAGTGAGCCATCCTTTTGTAATATCTTATAACAAATTATAATATATTGTGAGCTAACACTCACCATGGTTTTTCCCTTTTTGGATTTTCCACGTAAAAAACCTGGTGTTTATGTGTTATGTGATTTCATGTTCCATTAATGCTTTTAATTATCCTTTCTATTGTATGCATTGGAATAATTGGATTGTATTTGATCAAAAATTTTAAGAAGATACTGATTCATCCCCCCCTCTTAGTATCTTGGACATTTAACAATTGGTGTCAGAGCTTGGTTCCTAGGGAAAAGCCTAATAGCTTGAGGGAGATTCTAAAGATGGAAGAAATGAATGATAAAGGAGAGATCTAGACTGCTCTTGAGGATCTTGGCAAAGTTGAAAGAGAACAGAGATCTGAAAGAGAATCTTGAAGATGCAAATGAATGTGTCTAGAAATTAAAGAAGCAATTGAAAAAGTTCAAAGATAGGCATAAGGAAGTAACTGATCAGTTGAAAAGGCTAATGAAGATATTGCCGGTTTGAAAGTGCAAGTAGAGGAGAAGAAAAGAATTGAAGAGTTTCTGAACAAGTTGGTACAAAGTAAGTCTGAAGATTGCACCAAGATTGAACAAGAAGTTGTGAACCTAAAAGTAGATCTGGAGAAGGAAAAACTCTGTGAGAAAAATTTCAAGTCTAGCTCAGACAAGCTTGATGAAATGATTGCAGGACAAAAACCTGGTAAAGACAAAGGTAGTCTAGGAAATGATACTGGTGAAAGTTATAAAGTTGTGGAAAATCAGAAGACTCAAAATAAAGGAAAGCATAAAGGAAATTCAAAGAACTCTACTAGGATACCTCTTATGAGACAACCTAATGCACAAAGGTATCCGTCTTTTAATGGCACTTGTTTTTCATGCAACAAATTTGGTCACAAGGCAACAAAATGTAGGAGTAGGATGAATTAGTTCCCTAGTCCTTTTACTAGTAAATGTTTTGCATGCAAAATAATTGGACATAGGGCAAGTGAATGCAAAACCTTGATGATAAATTAGTTTAATGGAGGAAGAATGAATCAATCCTTTAATGGCTACTATTATACTTGTAACAAGTATGGACATAAAGCTAATTAGTGCAGAACAAGAGTCAGTGGAATTCAATCTAATCAGAGAAATATTGTATGCTGTAACTGCAACAAACCAGGACATGTTTCAAGAGTTTGAAAAAGCAAGAAGAGTAAAGAGAACAATCCGGTAGAAAAGAATGAATCTGCGAAGAAAGTTGACAAAGATGAGATTAAGCAAGAGATGAATAATATTTGGAGGAAGAAAGAAGAACCAGATACTATTGATGTGTTTGTGCCCTCATCTGGTACAGATGATTCCTCTGAGGATTAGACCTAGCAAGGTTGTAGGGCGAGCATTATCAAAAAATTATAAGAACCCCCTATATAAATGGCGTGTTAGAGACTAGAATGAGGATGAAATGTGAAGAATGAAAAATCAGAGGTTTTGAAAAAGGAACCGAAAGAAAATATGAAGGAATGATCTTTTGCGGAGCGAATTAGGGGTTTTCTGAGTAAAAGAGGAATTTTTAGTAGCTTTTTGAAATCTACCACATTTAATGCAAGTTAGGGCAGATCGTTGTTTTATAAAAGAAATGTTTAAAGAATTTTGATCATTCATACATTTGAAGAAGTTGAAGATATTTTTGAACATTCTTGGGGAGATCTGGAGTTCGAGCTATGCAAACCCTAGTTTTGGTTCATCATGAAGAAAAAGGTATTTTAATCTTTTGTGCAGTTTTGTTTTGTGTTGTTTGAGTTGTTTGAATTCAGAACTAGAAGAATGGTAACTCCTATAGTCATTAAAGTGTTGGAGAGGCCAAGACCCTCCTATAGGAAATATTCCTTGAAAGTTTTCAAAGATGACCCCATGGGCACATTCTCATCAATCTCTCATGGAGTTATGTTGACTGAGGATACAAGGATGTATATTCGTGTAAAGTATGAAGAATTCAATCGCACAAAATTGATTGAAATTTGGTAAAATGAACTTATTGGTGATGATTGCTTATTAAAGCCTGAGTACTCAAATTTGGTCATGAAGAGGTTAGATAGATGGAATGATTTTCCCAACTTTAGCTATGATGAAAAATTTGTGAAATCAATCCTAAGTAGAATCCACGATAAATTCCTGTGGACTGACTGGTTGCACTTAATAACTAAGGAAGCGATTATGACTATTATTGGGCTCTGGGATAGGGGTACAGTACCTGTGTTGAAAACCATGAAGAACAAGGTTGTAATGGAACTTACAAGAGCCACATATGATAAGAGAGCCTTAACAACGAAATACATCACTAATCCGGCTGTGAAGTATGCAACTATCATGATCGGTCACAAAATATATTTCACAAACATAAAGAACTTTGTTTTGGCTAAAACAATCTATATTGGCTTTGATATGGTTACCAATGGTGTTGATTATGATCTATGTGAGATTCTCCGGTTATAGTTGCTTGATAACTTGAAGTCAACAAAGGAAAGGAAGTATGCTTTCCAGTTTGGTTCATTGATTGTATTTTTGTTGTTTTATTTCATGAAGAGACTTCTGGGAAGGAATAATGAAGTATTTTGGGACTCATCCATACCAGTGGCACATCAAATTTTTGATTATATACATAGTATGGGTAATCTAGATGCTTAAGATGATGCTCTAACAACATTATTTGTTGTATTCAAGAGAAACTTGAGTGAAAGGGAAAGGATTCCAAAGAGAATTGTTGAGAAGTATAAAGATGACATCATATTCCATGTTTCCTCTAATGAATGTATGATTGAGGTTTTAGAACCTCAAACCATATGGATTCAGCCTTTGGGATATGAGGTAATAGAAGAAGAAGTTGAAGGTTATGTGGAAATGCTGCTGAAGAATTTGAAGGATCCCAACGAACCTAGAATTAGGAGATATGCTAAAAAGTATATGGAGATTCATCTAAAGTAGCAAAAGCCTAAAATTAAAAAGAAGGTGGAGAAAACTCTTAAAGTACTGGATTCACTGATCAAGAAATTTCCCTTGGAAGAGCTTGTTGGTGTTTTCCAATGCACCTAAGGAATCTCTAAGTGATAGCCAATTCCTATGATCAAGACCCTTACAATGAATGGCCAACTAACAAGATATAGTAAAAAATTGAGATCTCCTACACTTTAGGCTTTGTGGGACCAAGGGGGTGTTCCTATTTGTGTGCATTTTGAAATATACTCTATAGAACACATCATTTTCACATATTAACTTTAATGAAGGATAATTATGCAAGAGTTACTATGAGATTGGCTTACCTCTAAGTAAATTGCTACCCATTCACCAAAATAAAAACATTCCTCATAAAATTTGGCACATACATGCCTTAGGATTAATGGATTTTAGAATGAATTGGCATTCTAATTTGAAATTGATCACTGGATAGACAATTGATTAACCCTTTATGTGAATATCTTCAAAATAGACTAGTGTCTTGTTACATTGGGCATCAGAGTCACATATATAGAGATCAGTAACATAGAAATGATTTAAATCTGATGAAATGGACTACTCTCACAACTTTGCATTATAGAGATCACCCTCTCTAATACATGACTACTTAGCAAATCCTTTGTAAACAGTTGCAAATTCATGACTCCATTTGAGCATTTAAATTGATTACTTGAATCAAAGTAGGAAACAAAGACATACATTCAAATAAACATTTGAAGATGAATGAAAGAATCATTAATATTCCATTCAAAATTCACATAAATTTACATAAGGAGAGCACATCTATCAGAATTATATGATTATTTATATACAAGTCATTTCTATAGAACAATTTAAGACAACTGCATATGTTCTTCAAAACTCAAAACAAGCTATATGCTTTATTCATTATCTTCTATACCTAGTGTTCTACCCAAATATGTACCCGACTCAAAACTTGACTAGAATTCCTTTTCTTTTTTTTGCAAATGAGCCATGAATTCCCTTTATAAGACAAGGGAGAAAAAAAAGCCACTGGCTCAAATGCAATTTTGATACAAAATTTCATTTCGTGCTACATTTCAATTTCATTTCAAAATCCCCACATGATGATTCTATTGAGCACAGGGAAAACCAAAATTACCAAAACCACAGTGAGGAGAAGAAAAGTGCCGCCAAAATCCTCCTCTGAGCTCCCGACCTAGTTTTTCAATTGGTGGCCACATCTAACCATCACTAGTGAAGGTTTCCTCTCCCTAGTATCCTTACGAATTCTTTGTTCTTGCCCGAGGTCTCCATTGTGGGGCTTCTGAGACTAGAGTCGAGAATACCTTCATACTAGAGTCGATGTGGAACTAGACTTGCTCATTTGGCAACCAGGAAGCATACACTCTCAATCTTTTCTCTCTACAACAACTTGAGGAATTTGCTACTTAATTACTATGACTAGAATAGCAACTCATTCACTTCTATTTATTTAGAGAGATGATGCTATTGATTACCAATACTGAATGAGAAAAATCACATACGTAAAGTGGGCAATTCACTGGCATACATATTGCCACTGTTTAATTTTCAAGTGCACGGAAGTCTGCAGATTTGCACTTCATGATTTCCTGCAATTAATTCTTCACACGCATAGAGATCAATTTGATCACTCCTATAGAAAACTATCCATTAATGTGCGCTAATTTCACAGTGAAAACGGCTATCATATGCCATTTATCAGCTTTGAATATAGGTCGTTGATCTCATGCCTAAATGGCAAAGCAAACGGCCTGCACTGGGTTGAACTTCCTTGAATTCTAGCAGTGCTTCAGTGATGTGTCCTCGGACAATAGATTTAATCCTTCTCATATGATATTTTCTCTGTTAGTAGGCTCTACCCATCTCACAAAATGAGATCAAGCCACGTGTCGAGATCTCATTGATCTCGCTAGTTTTAATGAGTGCTCACCTTTTCCTAGCGAACTAGCAGGGAACAATGAGATTGTTCCATAGAGTTGATCTCATCCATTTTTTGAATGCATTGGATGATGGGAATGGTAGTGGGGACTGGGCCCCATGATCGTACAAGGACACACATGCTTATTTCACTAGCCTTGTTGATTTTAACCTGCTAGCATTTACCACCCGCGAGCTAGCGGGGTACGACCAAGATTTCATCCTGGATCCTCTAATCTCAAAACCTACATGCCAAACAATGTTAGAATTTAATAAAAGGCCTTGGTTAGGCTGAAAATGATATGACCTTTGAGGGTGAATGAATCTAGCTTAAGTTAGTGGGGAAAATTTAAGACCCGACTTACAGAAAGGCTAAATGTCAATGGGATAATTGGTGACCAGTGCTTTAAACCAAAGGGGTTGGTAGACCAACATGCAATGAGGCTTAAGAGATGACTTAAGGAACTAGAGACGATAGAGTAGGTCAATGTGTGATTATAACACATGCATGTTTTTACGAGCAAAACCCCTCTCACTCATGGGTACAAGGGTTTTAAAATGAAGACTAAGCCCATGGTGAATGAGAAAATTCTCTAGAATTTAGGAGCTCCATCAGCAGCTCGTGCTCGGGGACGTATACCCCTAGTGGGTATAGCGAGAAATGGAATCTTCGATTGAAGCAGACTATGGTAGATGACCAAAACCAAGGAACTCACCTAGACAAGGCAAGCGAACCCAACAAAAAGGAAGCAAACTAGACCAACATATGTACACTATTTACAAAATATACATTGTGAATTATTTCCACATGGTGGAAGCCCTAGGCCCCCAAAATTCAGGGACAATTCTTTCCTCTATCAAATACCTTGGCTTGTTTTACTTGTAGTAGGTTCACATAAGCATTATGGAGTTCCAGGTTATCAACATCATCATGGTCAACACTGCCTATGGTACTTGGAGTAACATTACCACACTTATCCATCTCCATTATAGACTCATCAAATTGAACCGAGAAAGTCAATCCCTCATACTCCACACTTTCATGAGGTGTACCATCATATTTCACTTCATCAAACTTAAAAACCTCATAAACACTCTAGATCAAACCTTGCCATTCTTCAGTGAACTTAGGAAAGAAAACATGATCAGGCCTATTGTAAACCTGCTTACCACAAGTGTTAACTTCGTGAGATGAAAGGAGTTCCATGATTAAGTCCATTAGATAAGGAGTATCTGCAAAAAAATCCACAGTAGCTTCATAATATCTTGTATCATTCTCATGGTTACCTATATCTTTGGGCTACTACTTATATGGATGAAATAGTGCTACAATGTCTGCATACTTGACAAAATCATCAAGTAATTATTTCTCCTCAACACAAGACACTATTGTCTAAGTATCAATGTAATCATCATGTGGAACATGAATAATTGACATCTCAGTTACCTTTTCAAGTGTACAAACCTTCACCATAGGAGAATCAATGCAATCAATTACATCCTTTTGTACACCCATTCCACATCTAGAGTTAACATCAGAGTCATGAGTTTCTTTATCATGCAAGCTATTGTCACACTTCGGTTCCAGGGAATATGAAGCACACTTGTCAAGCACAACTTGCTCAATCACGTGCTGGTAGATATCTTCATTGATGTCTACATTCCCACACCCTCCATGCAGTTGGGGAAACAACAAGTCAGAGGTGACATCATCATAGGTGGGATTACCTACATCAATATCACTTTGATCTTTATACAGACCATCCACAACACATCTGATTCTACACCAATGAGTATTTTCATTTGCAACCTCACTGTCCAAGGTATGTTCATCAAATAAAATATTCTGCCATACATTAATTAGATGTATCTCATAATATTTAATGTCAGGATCCCAACAACTTTGATTATCAGTGTACTTTGAATCAGTGTAGTCATTTGAAGATCAAAGAGAGACAATCTCTATATCCTCATCATCATTTTTGTTTGCAATAATTGACTTGCATTCAAAGAATTCTTCACATGAGGAGTATTGTTCACTACCTAAGAAACATACACCTTCAAGGCTATTAACATATCCCCTACTAGAAGTGAGGGACTCCATCTCTACATCATATGAAGAATCATACTCAATTGTGGATTTCCCAAATCCAATCTCTTCACTTTGACTCCTCATTTGTACCATATCATTGAAGCTAGGTGTATTCCCTTCATTGAATAGTGCATCATAGGTGCTAGCTGAATCAATTTGTGGGGTTTCACCTTGCACTTCTCGTGTTTTCTCACAACTTATAACATCCCAAGGAAGGTAATTAGGCACTACCTCCTTGTTTTTGCATTATGTCTCTTCATCCTCTTTGCTACTACATGCTCCCATCTCTAGGCTGCTAGTGAAATGGCAACACTCAACAGACAATTTTTTTAACTCTAATGCTTTTCTTTGATATGACAATCTTAGTCTTTGATCTTCTTCAACATGGAAATTATCGCCCACATTGAAACAAATAAGAGCATACAACCATGCTCCATATTTTCCACAATGTTTATCCAATCTACCACTTGATCAAGGTTGTGAGGCTTCCGATCCTCAAACCATTGGTTTGATCCTGATATGTATGCTTCACAAAACAAATTAATGCACATTAGGTCACTAGGTCTAAAACTCTTGGGTATCTCCATCACAACATCCAAAAATATTGAAAATAAGTCATATGGTGACTCATTTACGTGTCTCCTTATTTCATGTAGCTTCCTGATAGAAAAAAATATATCAGACCTTCCCATCCTTGGTTGATGTGAAGTTGATGCTTGCTCACATACTACATTTCTCAGGAATAAAGTGGATATGGTATCTATAAGCTCCCTTTCCTGGCAAACTCTTTCTACCTTCTAATCTACCAAGTTCAATAGTCTAGACACTGCTAGAACTACTACTGGCAATCATGGGTCCTCTCATGATTGAGTACTTCAAATTGTTCTTGATGTTCATAGCCTCTTGATAGGCTTGTTGTAAGGTGGTAGGCTCTTTGTCTCTAATCAAGAAGCTCATATTACTATAAAATGCTCCTAGATATACAACCAAACATTTTGCATCATTTGGTCTTATCTGCTCAGGGATCTCCCTTATGGCCTTAGCAAATCTAAGGTTAAAAACCGGGACTAGTTCCCCTATGTCCTTAGAGATCTCCATGAACTTCTTTCTTGCAACACTTGGGTTTATCCTTTCACCAAATTGGTTCATGAAAGCTGCCTTAAGTTCAATCCAACTATGTATAGAGGAAATAGGTAGAAAAGAGAACTAGTCTCTTGCATCTCCTTTTAGAGATTGTACAAATAACTTCATGACCACATC
The DNA here is from genome assembly GCA_007258455.2 of Sequoia sempervirens. Classification (NCBI taxonomy): domain Eukaryota; kingdom Viridiplantae; phylum Streptophyta; class Pinopsida; order Cupressales; family Cupressaceae; genus Sequoia; species Sequoia sempervirens. The sequence continues at coordinate 410,213,557 of VDFB02105785.1, forward strand.
TTCTAGGTCTATTTCATATTCACCCATCACATTAGAAAATTCTCGGACATGCTTGCTTGTTGATTTTGAATTGTCACAACTGAATTTTGGTAATTTGTCCCTAACCTTGGGTGGTACCACATTTGGGAAACCACAAATATTGTAAAAGATAATTTCCTTGTACCTACTAGTACTGAAAGTGCCTTGGTGAGACAATAACTATTCATCCTGAATACTTCTCTCCATATTTATACCAAATAGCTTGAATTGAAAACTTATTTTAATTATTGAAAAGGAACTGAGAATATACTTGGCAATTATACATCACTTCAATCCCTTTTGCACATTTTATCTTAAGAACTTGGCACATGTATTTTATTACAAATGTTTCCTAAGATCTAACAATTTAACATGCTCTCTTCATCATTGTGTGAACCCCAATCCTAGTACCTGCAAAACAACAAGAATAAACACCTTAAGTTAGATATTGCAAGATAAAACAAGGATTCCACATGAAATCCATTTACAAAACTCAAATTAGTAAGATAAACAATGAAAACACAATGAAAACAACAAAATAGATTGGATCCTAATTTAAATGTGCAAACTCATGATCTCATGGGGGAATTGGTGCCAATTTGATGTGAAAATTGGCCCTTTCCCAATTCCTAAGATGCAAGAATGATATGTTGATGAAGATTGATCCACTTTGTCGATGAAGGATGAGAGCTCCAAGCCAAAATCTGCAAAAAACCTAGCTAAGAACTCAATGGTGATGGATGAAATTTGATAAAGATTTGAGCATGGTAACTTTGCATAGTTTGTGGATGATCAAATGAGGATATGAGCTCTTTATTTATAGAATGCCAAGATGGATGAATGTCCAAATTTGAGCAATGTGGGACTAACATTCATCCAATGGCATGATGCCACTTGTCAAGTTATGAGTGGATGGAGGATGTGCAAGGTTTGGGGATTGTGCCAATAAATGCTTATTTTTGAATTTCAAATTTGTTGAAATGACTTGCAAGAGGGAAGAGAAAATGCAATAAATGCCACTTGTCTCAAGGCAAAGGACATGTAAGATGAAGTTATTGCTTTGATGAATGTACATGTTGACTTGGAATTTTTGAATTCAAATTTGGAGAATATTCCAAAAGATGCCTTGTGAGGAAAATAGAGATTTAATAAATGAATTAAATCTATTTTCATGTGCAACTTGCAAAATCTAGAGGATGTGACATGATATGAGATTAAATTAATCAAGGGCTAATTAATTTAATATGAGTTTAGATGATGTGACCTATTTGACTCAAATTTATGGATTTATTTAAATCAAATAAGAGAGGAATATGAAAAGAGATTAATTAAATAAGGATTTTGATTTATTTAATTAAAAGAGATGGTGTTAGATTAAATCAAATAAGGTTTTAATTTATTTAATTTAATGGATAGACTTTAGAGATTTAATCAATTAAAATTAATTATTTAATTAAATAGGGATAATTAGATCAGATGGATTGATTTCATTAACAAAAGAGAGTGACTTAATTAGATAGCATGACTTATTTAATTAAGGGAAGGAAATTGATGAATTTAATCAGATAAGGGGATTTGATTAAATGGTTAGATCAAGGGATGATTCAGGATGAAACGATGTTAGTAAGTCAAGATCAAGTGCACAATTTCGATCGGTATATTTTACGTGTTTACATTTTGCCCCTCTTTGAAGAAATGCACTTGTTGCATTGGTTCAAAGAATAAACGATCTCGATCGAAGCCAAAAATTTTCAATATTTAAAAAATTTCACCATTGTTGCCTGGTGAGAGAAAGCATGCCAATATAATGCCCCCTCAAGAGATTGGACGAAAATTTCAATTTTTGGGTGATCTCGTGAAAAAAGAGGACAAAGTGCCGTAAAGGTCTGAAAAGGCTCCAAGAGGCCAAAAATGTGTCTAAACGCAATAAAATGATGTAAAACATGCCTCAATTAGAGAGAAACAGGTTCAAGGGTCCAGAACCCTAGCAGGACAGCCAATCAGGGTGAAAAAACCCTAAGTTTTAGGCTTAAAAGGGGCCCGAGGGGTCACTTTCAAGTCATTTTCACACACCTCCAATAGTAACTTTGAGATTTGGTCTCTGACATCCTGATGATATGGCACAACGACAGCTTCCCCTACACATTTCTGATCGATTTCAGACGTACCAATGGCCACTTGGCATCGGGGCACCAGTAAGTGGTCCATACCCGAGCTTGGTTTTTCATTTATTGCTTCATTTAATGCTTTTAAAGGTCAATCCATCTGTAGTGACACTATATAGCGCTGCTCAGAAATCAAACTACGTCGTGCAGTGCTAAATAGCGCTACGGTGGTGCAGTTTGGAGTTTGAAAACTCTGAAACTGACCTCGGGGCCGACGGGGTGGTTTGAAAAGTGCGATGTGACAGTCCCGATTTCACCCAAAGTGCGCCACTGGATAAGAAAGTGCACCGCGGTGGTGCGATTTTTCTGTTTTCAGCCTTTTGCATCAGAATTAGAAATCAAACTATGACACCATCATGAGTTGCACTGCTGGAGGGGTTTTTTGAACACTCAATGAAGAATTTTTCAAAAATTTTAACATGGTGACCTTCCTTGATACAGGACGCGGTGAGGGAGCTCTACTCTCGGGAAAACAGGTCGCAGGATCTAGCTGGCTATTTGCGGGACTTGAGCGACAAGAACCAGGATTGACTCCGGATTGCAGGGTTATGGTACATTGCATATGCAACACCCATTCACACCCACCTAGGGATGCTGTCAGCGCTGGCCGAGAGATGGCACAACGAGACATCTTCATTTCATCTTCCCACTAGCAAGGCCACCGTCACCTTGGAGGATGTTTGGCATATTTTGAGATTCCCTATTCATGGTTTTCAGGTGATTTTTGACATGGACGAGGGGCATGAGGCCTACTTCAGAGTTCTCACCATAGATGAGATTGTATTTTGCGAGGGGCAGATAGAGCTCGAGCGCCACAAGATCCTAGCACCTCCCTACCGTTGGGCGATACTTCAATCCTAGCTGGGGATATTGCTGAGAGCAGATGGTCTAAGATAGGCCGGTTCTTCTAGCTTCCTTATACAGATACCTCCATGAGTACGTCTACATGGATGGCAGAGCACTCAGAGCAGGGGTGTCTCTTCTTCACATCTGGGTGTGGGAGCACATTGCTGTGCTACGTCCATGTATTATTTCAGTTCTGATGCTACCAGAAAATCCCCTCGTGTGGCGTTATAGAGGTCGTGTGTCCTTTACATCACACCGGTGAGCACGAGATCCCCTACTGGAGGAGGGTCTTGGACGAGATGCAGGTTTTCACCTGGTGACCATACCTTGGTTGGCACAAATGGGCTGATGATGTTGATCAATTGTTCTATTGCCACCAGGACTATTTTATGCAGGGGTGGGAGTACACCATGATCAAGAGGTACCTTCCCAGGTGCGTGTAGCGTTAGTTTGGTGAGCTACAGGATCGTCCCAATGATGATTACGTAGTCTTCTTCGCCTGCACCATGACATAGGTTTCATGGGGGCGGTACATTCCTGCTTCAAAGGTAGTCAACAGTTTCTGACAATTGGTGGCTCGACCATTGGCCTATGATCAGGGGCTTGTAGATCTAGGCACGACCCAGGCCTACAGGGACTGGTTTTGGCCTCTGCTTCGGTTGACGATTCTAGGTGTAGTTCCAAATCAGCGGAGAGTCAGAGGCAGAGGGGGAGGACGAGGCCATAGGGGGGATGTTCGACAGGATCAGCCAGTGGGGCCCCCAATGCAGCCAGAGTAAGAAGATGTGCATATGTAGGACCAGTAGCAGGTGCCACTAGGTCCACCACCATGAGGTGAGGATCAGCCTCCAGTTTAGCCTCCAATGCCGCCAGTAGGATAGGTGGATCCTTGGGATGTGCTGATTTTGTAGCTATAGGCTTAGGTCTAGGCCATGATAGTCGAGAGAGATCAGGTGAGGGTTGAGAGAGAGCAGCTCAGGGTTGAGAGGGATCAGGTTGTACAGCAGAGACAGGCTGCAGAGCTACAAGCATCCACAGAGCTAGGTAGGAGACAACAGCTAGAGAGCATGGAAGCCTCCTCCTCCCAAGGTACAATGTCAGTTCAATCATATAGGGATGTCGTTTGAGAGGCCGAGTATTATCGGAGGCATTATCATGAGGTCGTGCCCAAAGTAGAGTGACTCCCAAAGTACTCAGAGCGGACCAGCCACAGACTAGCAGAGGGTCACGGTGATAGGGATGAGGGAAGCATTCGCAGGGACAAAGCTTGATCAAGATTTCATGATACTTTTTGTTCCTTATGGGCTCATTTTTGATATCCCAATGGGCCTTTTTGTACTGATTGACATACATGTACAGTGATCCAATTTATTCTTGTACTATGAAAGTTGCGTTATTTGATGATATATATATATATATATATATATATATATATATATATATATATGAGCCGATGATGATTTTGATATGATGCGATGTGTACCCTTTATTTATGCATGGATGATTTTACTTCTATATGTTGTGCAATGATGCTTTTATGGATGCATTTATTTCTTATGATGTATGCATTATGATTATGACTAACAAATCTATATTATATTAACCTATGATATGCAAATGTGATGTGCAATAATACTGTCTATATGATGATCCATTTTATGTTGATGTAAATGATGATGTGATATGTGATATGGAATGTAATATGCTAAATGACATGGTATATACGTGAAATGTTATGTAAATTATTCTTATATATGAACAGATTATGGATGGATGTACATTTTGTATGGATTTTTTTCTATTTATGCTTATGTGGAATGATTTATGCAATGAATTATTTATGATGTTGTTTTTGAGATGAAATGGATGATGTAATGTGAATGCGATGGTCATGATATGATGCACATAGGATGGTTTTATGTAATGCAAATGAGATGATTTTTTAAGATGCTTAGAATAACAAATGTTATTATCCTAAACATATTAAATGATGATGTAATGTACGTGATGTATTTTTAATTGTTGTACTATATGTAATGATGTGATAATGTTTTATGCAAAATGGACTTAATGCATGAGATGACTTTATGATGTTATGCAAGTATGTATTTGATGTATTATCTTGTAATGCTTATGTACCTATTCTTTATGATTATGTGTTATGTGATAATGTTAAATGGTTATGAAATACAAATGAATGTTTATGCGATGATTCATATAATGTAATGCGATGCAATGTAATGGATGAAATGTGATGAAATGGATGCCCCTATCTATGAAGAATTTCTATTATAACCTATTTATATGTTGATTGAAATGCAATGTATGTGTTTCCTATATGATATGTTTATGCAATATGATAATGATTTGTGGATGATGATGATGATGATGATGATGATGATGGTCAACTATCATAGTACCTTCTTAGCGTGATGAGAAAGAAAAGAAGAAGTCACTTCAACAAGACACAAGATAATGCAAATGAAAATGATGATGATGATGATTACTTGTCGAGGAATTGGGATTTTCAAAGGGCCAAATTTCTTATGTTTGATAACACACGTGGTACGATGCATCAAGGTATAGAAAACTAGGATGGCATTGTACCTAGTGTGATGGACTTTGACTTGACAAGCAAATAGGAGTATCCTTGTTCACACCTGACATACGAAAACCTTGCTAGGATTCACTTTAGAAGTTCAAAACACCTTGGACCAAAACACGGAAAGGTAAACCTATCCATGCAATAGTCAAAAAGTTGTCCAAAACCTCCTCCATACATACCTAATAAAGCAAGTATTCGCCAAGGTTATATTACAAGAACGTCCAATAAACACAATAGCCGAAAGATAATGATCATTGCCCTAGTCCTATTTCTCTAAATCCTCTTGTTTGGATATCATCGATAAGTCCTTGGAATGAGCGCAATAAGATAAGTCAAAAGATAAAGACAAAGTACACAAACAAGCTGATGCTCTTCAATACCGATAACCAAAAGAGGATTGTTTTCTAAGGATAAGAACTGAAACTATTGCCAAAAGATAATGTCCATTGTAGGAAGGATTCATCCTAGGACATGTTAGTGGATGGTGCCACATCATTTCATTTTATCCAAAGCATTCTAAAAGATGATTGATATGGGACCAATTGGATGATAAGTTATCGCCACAAAGAGATGACCAACTTGCTTATGCACTGACTTAGACCTAAGACTTGATGTTTTTATTTTTTCACTTTCAACCTGCTAGACTTATTTCTGATTGTCCTACCAAAGAGTGAGGATGATAATCGTTTATTATGAGCGATGTTATTGCGGGTGCAATCGAGATGAGCCAGATGGGTTTTTTAAATATTTGGATGTTTTTGACATTTTGCAGTATTTTGAGGCTATTTTTGGTATTTTTGAGATTTTTCAAATGTTTTGATTTTTTTTTATTTTCTGAATGTTTTGGAATTTTCTGAGATTTTCACCAAGAGACTAACCTAAAGACCTATCCTAGGGGTCTTGGGGGCTGATTGACAGATTAGCCTTGCCTAAGTTATACACGCAAAGACCACGTAGTTCGACTGACGACTTGACAGATTTATAGATGAAGATATACATGATGAAATGTTAGTTAATTATGACGGACTCCTATAGGACTGACCTAAATGTCTAGGGGATTGATCAAAGATCAACCTTGCCTACGTTCAAGCTCAGAGACGATGTAGTTCGACAAGACGACCTTGTTTTTTGGCTTTTGATGATTTTTGAATGTTTTGGGATTTTGATTTTTTTTTTTCAAATGATTTTTCGAATTTTCTGATGTTTTGATGTTTTTGGATTTTTTGATATTTAGGACTTTAAGAATATACACAAATTTGATCCAATAAGAATATGCCCCCAGCGTGATGTAATAGACTACTCTAATATAGGCAGGACAAGCTTACCTTGAAGATGAGCTGAGTAGTACTAGGAGGAATCATGATGTGAAGATAGGACCAAGCTATGGTGCGGATGTGAGTGGATGAGTGATGGATGGAGATATGGAATGCGATGGATGATGGAAGCGTAATGGATGGATGATGCAGAACAATCCATAAAGATCCCGGTGGATGGAAAGTGCTTATTTACGCAAGGCACCTATTTGCCAGGTTTTCACCAAGCTATTTGCCCAAAGTGCGACTAAAGTGGTTTTCACTAGAGGACGATTTTTTCTCTTTACTATTTTTTTGATCCTTTTTCTAATTTTTTTTGGTTTTTTTTTGTTGTTGTCACCAAGACGCCTGTTTGCTAGGTTTTTACCAAGGTAACCATTTTTTCAGGACATTTTCTAATTTTTTAGATTTTTTGGTTCTATACCTTGAAAGATTAAGGCATAAAACTTTTTCAGATGAGAGCTATTCATGGGCTCTTGCAAAGGTTCCCCTTCAGGTGTTGATAGCTGATATGCCCCTAATTTGTAACTTGTTGTTATGACGAATGGTCCCAACCAATTGGGTTCAAAATTTCCTTTGTTGCTTGGGTTTGGGACATTCTTTTGATTCTCCTTCAATACCAATTCTCCAACTTGGAACGTCCTACCTCTGATTTTCTTATTGTATCTCCTTTTGAGTCTATTCTGATAGACTTGCAAATGATTCAAAGCATCTATCCATCACTCATCCAGTAGCTCCAGCTCATTTAGTCTTGATACCTTGTACTCTTCATCCATGATGAGGTTTTGTAGTGATATCCTGAGGGATGGGAGCTCAATGTCAATGGGGAGTACTGCTTCTGATTCGTAGACCAGGGAGAAAGGGGTGGCACTAGTGGGTGTACGGATACTGGTTCAATAGGCCCAGAGGGTGGGATTAAGCTACAAATGCCAGTCACGACCTGTGTCATTGACTATTTTCTTAAGGATTTTCAAAATGGTCTTGTTTGTAGCTTCTTCTTGGCTATTGCCTTGGGGATAGTATGGGGTAGAGAAGTGATGTTGGATTTTGAATTTTTTGCATAAGTCACAAACCTCATGATTCTTAAAAGGTGTTCCATTATCTAAGATAATGGCTTGTGGTACACCATATCGGCAAATGAGATAGTTCAAGATAAACTTAGAAATCCGCTTTCCAGTTATATATGTCATGGCTATGGCTTCCACCCACTTAGTAAAGTACTCTATTGCGGTTATGATGAATTTGTGGCCATTAGATGAAGTGGGCATGATTTTTCCAATGAGATCTAGTCCCCACTGTGAGAAGGGCCATGCTGTGAGGATAGGATGAAGCTCTTGAGCTAGAGCATGGATGAGGTCCCCATTCTACTGACATTGGGTAAAACACAAAGTTGTGTCACACTTTCAGCCGACTTATCAGCACAACTGAATTTAAGTATTTCTAACTAAAAATTAATTTTGGTCAAACATATGATCTAGTAAGATTCATTCTAGCTAATTTATATGCTTCCACAACTTTTTCAACTAAAATTGTTGGCTAAAAATTTATGGAGCATCACTTTGAGTCCAATTTACCAAAAAAATTAAATTATTTGAAAAACTTGAAGTTTCAATAACTCTTGCTAATGTAAACAACATTCTTAAAAAAATATAAAAATACCCTTTTGTAGATCCATAAGTGTAGTTTTCAAAAATATATTTATTTTAGTAGTTTAATTATTTTTTATATTTTATATTTTATTTTTACTAAAAATAGGTTTTCAGCACAAAATATGAGGTTGATTACTATGCGAAGGAAAAATACTAAAACTTATTAAAAAAAATTGAAAAAAATATGATGCACTAGATAAAAGAATCTATTTTAAGATGGTATAATTTTTTTTCCATTTTAGATAAATATTTAATATGAAAGTTGATGTCCGATGAAAACAGTTTTTTTTTATTCACGCACATTTTAGTATTTATTTAAAAATATATATTTATCAAAATTGGAAAAAAAATATATCCATGCACAAAAATTTCAAGTTATAAATACACACAAAAAATTTGAAAGAAAAAAAATAAAATTTACTATAAAAAGTTTGACGTCCCATTCAACTTCATTTTTCAGCATTTTATCAGCAACTAAATTATAGTTTTAATTTATTAAAAACTAGTTTAAAATAATTTTTAATATTTTTTTTAAAAATACAAACATAAAATATACAAAATAATACATATTTTACTAGTTTACATCATTTCAAAATTCAAAACATATATTCCACTTTTTAGTGATTCATGTTTAAAAATTGGATCAGCGTTAGCCATTTCCTTTATAAAGTGTGACACAGCTTTGTGCTTTTACCCCACTGGATGTTGTAGACACTTTCTAACATAATCATGTGCTTCTCTTTCCATTGTGGGCCAATAATACCCCATCCTCAACAGTTTCTTGGTTATGGTCATCCCACTTGAGTGCGAACCATAGATACCAATGTGAACTTCAGTTAGAGCGGTTAATGCCTCCTTAGCATTTAGGCAGCGTAGTAGGGTTCCTTCTATGCTCGTACGATATAGGGTATCTCGTAGGATGACGAATCTAGATGCTTTTTTTACAAAGGTTCATTTTAGGTTTGGAGGTAGGTCAGCAAGTATGACTCCTATTCGAAGGTATGCATAAATGTCATGGTACCAAGGATCACTAGGGCCAACGATTTCGCACACGAATTCTGATTATGGTACCTCGAATGCAGGAACGAGAAGCTACTCAATCAAGAATTCATATTTTGGAACGTTATGGGGGATGTCGAGCAAGGATCCAATTGTTGCCATGGCATCTGCTGCTCTATTGTTGGTTCTAGGAATCTACTCAAATGTTATTTCAATGAAGGATTCTTTGAGAGTCTCCACCAATTTCTTTTATGGAGTGAGCTTGTCGTCCTTGGTCTGGTATTCATCATTCACTTGATTTATGATCAATTGAGAGTCTTCGTACACTTTGAGATCTATGATGTTCCATTGCACTGCTATTCTAAGACCTATAGTCAAATCCTCGTATTTTGTGATGTTATTGGAGCAAGGAAATGCCAGTTTGTAGGACCTTGGTATGGAATCCCCTTGTGGGGTGATGAAGAATATTCCAGCTCCCGATCCATGCTGTGTGTATGAACCGTCAAAGTACAGTTTCCAGTGGTCAACTATATTGAGATTGAAAATAGATTCATCTGGAAACTCTAAGACGAGAGGGTTCTTCGAATAGATTGGTGCTTCTGCAAGTTGATCTGTGATGACTTGGCCTTTGATGGCTTTCCATTCCACATACTCAATGTCGTATTCTGACAGAATCATCACCCATTTTTCCATTCTTCCTGTGAGCATTGCCTTTGATAGTAGATACTTGAGAGGGTTGATTTTGGCAATGAGTTTTATTTTGTGTGCCAACATGTAATGTTTGAATTTTTGTGATGCAAACACTACTGTGAGGCATACTTTCTCGATGAATGAATAGCTTAACTCATGCCCAACCATTTTTTTGCTGATGTAATAGATAGCATTTTCCATTCCATTTTCGTCATGTTGAGCTAGGAGAGCTCCAAGGGCTGTTGTTGTTGCTGATATGTATAAGATCAATGGTTTCTTTGGGATGGGTGGCATTAAGACTGGTGGTATCAGTAGGTATTCCTTGATTTTGTTGAATGCCTCTTCACACTTGGTATCCCATTTGTACGCTACTCTCTTGTGGAGTAGGTGAGACTATGGGTTCTGTTTGTCCGCCAATTGTGCTATGAATCTTCGAATGGATTGAAGTCTGCCTTGGATACCTCTCAGTTGCTTTAATGTTTTTGGTGCCTCCATCTCGAGGATTGCTTTTACCTTTGTTGGATCTACCTCGATACCCCTCATTGACACTATATATCCTAGGTGCTTTCCTGATTGTATGTCGAAGACGCACTTCATTGGGTTTAATCTGACCTTGTACTCCTCCAGTCTGTCAAAGATGGCACTTAGGGTTGCTATGTGATCTTTTCTCTTTCTGGATTTAGCTAGAATGTCGTCAACATACTCTTCAACTATCTTATGGATCATGTCATGGAATATCAATGTCATAGCCATTTGATATGTTTCTCCTGCGTTCTTTAAGCCAAATGGCATCATGTTCCAACAATAGCTCCCCCATGGGAAAGTGAAAGATATTTTATGTTGGTCCTCTTTTGCTATCATGATCTGATTATATCCTAAGAATTCGTCCATTAGCGACAACATTTCATGTCCAGTTGTCATGTCTACTATCATGTCGATGTTGGGAAGCGGGAAGTCATCTTTTGGACATGCCTTTTTCAAGTCTCTAAAGTCCATGCAAATTCTAATGTTCCCATTAGGTTTTGAAGCAGGTACTAATTTTGAAACCCATTCTGGATAATCTATTGGTCAGATGAATCCTACATCTAATAGCTTTTTTAGCTCCATTTTGACTGATAGGGTGATCTGAAGGTGCATTTTTCAAAGCTTTTGTTTAACAGGCTTTGCTTCTGCTAAGTGATGGACCACCATCTCTATATCAAGTCCTGGCATGTCAGCATAACTCCATGTGAAGTTTATATGTCTTTCCCTTAAGAAGGCTGCTAGGAGCTCTTGCTCTTCTGATAATAGTGATTCCACATAGAATGTGATATGCGGGGTCTCCTCTGTCCCTAGGTTGACCGGATTGCATTTTTCTGCCAAGACTGCTGACTTTTCTTGATGAATAGCTCTTAAATGAAGATTGAATCCCCCATCCTCGGGTGCCTCAGAGAGGTTTACACCATTGGATGTGTCCTTTATTTTTACTTTTTTTTGGTCAGAGAGTGCCACAGTGTGGTTTTCACTCAAGGACTTGGATATTATTCTTAATTTCTCATTTTTGCAATTGAAGGATTCAATCATTTCCCCATAATAGGCATGTGTGTCTAAATCTATTATGAACCTTGCTTTGTTATCCCCACCTGAAATGTTGTCCCACAATCCCATGAATTTTGAGAGTGCCTCATCATTTTCAAATGTGTCAAGAACTGGTGGTCCTCGTTGGTCGTAGTCAATGAGTTGGGGATATACTAGGCGGATTTCATGATCTTGGTGGTCGGGTTCAAAAGATAGGGTGCTAATCATGCAAAGAGTATTATCCTCAAATACCCTAGGTAAGTTGGGTGTGGGGTCCTCGTCATCACTGCTACTACAAATGTCAGTTATAAAGTTATCTATTACTCTGCATGTGGATTAGTAAGTGTACTTCTGTTGCGGTTGGTTGAGGAGGTATATTAACAATTTTAACCAGAGGACTTCGGCCACATATGGTTATACTCGAAGGGGTACATCCAAGGCCAAGGTTTGTTATTGGTCGTGTCTCTAGAATGATAAGTGTTATAAGCCCATTGTCGTTTTATCCAAGTCTTCGATTTCTGTTGTAGCCCATTGTGAGCATTATTTGCAGACCCTTGCTTCTATTATCCATTGGTAATTCTAGTACTGGTATTTCATCTTGATATAGCATATGTGATGGGTCTACCTCAATAACCTCTTGGCCAAGGTTTCCCCAACTTGTGAATTCAGGATAGTCTTCAGGAGATGTTTGAGATGTGGAAGCTTCATTTATTTGTGGAAGTCCCTGTGATCTAGGAGATTGTGGTAACTCTCATACCACAAAGGCATTATTAGGGAGCCTATAGTTTCTACAACCGTTATCTTGGATAATGAGCTTGGTGTCAGATATGGTGGGAGTGGCGGGAGTTTCAGGTGTCTCTATCACAGAAGTGGATGCGAGAGTGGCAGGATAGATGTATGGTGTGGATGAGCCCGCATCATTTTTTGGTTCTTGTGGGATTTTGTAATACTTTGCTTCAATATTTTTGTAGTATGAGAAAGGTTTGGGATCTCCATGGATGGTCACTTCTTGTCCTTCATGTGTAAATTTCACACATTGGTGGAAAGTCGATGCTACTGCCTTCATTGCATGAATCCATGGGTGTCCGAGGAGGATATTATATGGCAAGTCAAGGTCCAGGACCTGACAAGTGGTTTCCATGAGAGCTGGTCCTACTTGAATAGGGAGTTTGATTGTGCCCTGAGACACTCTTTCTTGATCGTCATATGCTCTTATCATGATACCATTTCCTTTGTCGATGGAATCCTCTGATATCTTCAATTGCTTGATGAGGCTGAGAGAACAAATGTTCAAACCCGCACCTCCATATACCAAGACCCTTTTGACTTTGCTCTTATGTACGATGGCTTCTAAGTGGAGTACTCAGTTGTGATATGGTTGAGCGGGGAAATCCTGGTCAGAGAATGTTAGGAGATTAGGCATAATGATGTTTCCAACCATAGCTTGGAATTGCTTTGCATCAAGATCTACGGGGACAGTAGATGAGGCCAACACTTCTTCAAGGATTTTCCTATGGGCAGATGAGATTTTTAGCAACTCCATGATGGAGATTTGTGTTGGCATTCTCTTGAGTTGATCTAAGACATTATAGCCATTAGGAACTGATTTGGATGTAGGAACCTTGTTTGGCTGGGATGATCCTACGATGGTAACCTTTCCGCCTCTTGTGGTGACTCCACAATCAGCATGGGATCCATTGATGGTGATGACCATGCAATTATCATCTAGGGAGGCAATGACTATTTCATACACATGATTTACGTTTGAGTGGGTGCCTTTCCCTTTATCATTGTTATTCCCTTTGTTGCCATGATTTGGCATCAGATTCATGTATATCTTAAGATCCTGATTTCCTATAGGCTATTCCACATTTATAATTCTTTTATCGATGAGATCTTGAACAATGTTTTTCAATCTCATGCAACTTTTTGTGGTATGGCCTTTGATTTTATGGAATTCGCAAAGTTGATTTTCATTATACCAAGGAGGTTTCACATCTGATTCTTCGTATTTCTCAAAGGTAAGAGCCTTGATGAGTTTTTCATCTATTATCTTTTTCATGATGACTTCGAGTGGCTCCCCCAAAGCAGTGTAATTTCACTTGGGATAACTCTTGTTCCTTTGGGGTGGTCCCCTTTGATCATTAAGATTGTTGATTGTTGGATTGTTGTTCAGTTGTTCTATTGTGTGATGATTGTTTTGGTGTTGGATTTGGAGTTGTGGTGCGGGTATATTTTGGCAAGGAGCACTAATGACCACCTTGGCATCGACAACACCATCATTAGTAATGTTTTTGTTCCTTTCCCACATGCAAGGTTTATCGTTGTAATTGGAGGGTGGGCAGTTGTTTTTTTGTTCGAGGTATGGAGTTGATCCCGATGGTTGAGTCATAAGGGCTCTTTCGATGTTGAGTGCCTTGGGGATCAATTGATCATATGTGGTGATGCCCTAAACCTTGAGATGAAATTCCAAGAGGCCGTCAAGGTTGGAAATGATGGTGAAAACTTGTTCTTCTGGCATGGTCCACTTGCTCCAATTGGCCTTGGATCGCCATCGTTATAGGAATGAAGCGAATGATTCACCCTTTCCTTGTTTCAGAGCTGAGAGTTCTTCTAGACTAACATCCATTGCAATGTTGCATGCATAATTTTTAATGAATGCATCTATAATTTTTGAAATGTTCTAATTCCTAAAGGTAGGTGAGAAAACCATTCCATAGTGTGGCCAGCCAAACTCCTAGGAAATAGTCGCATCAAATAAGTATCGTCGTATGCGACTTCCATGCAATGAATCTAGAAATCCTTGATGTGATCTTCAGGGTTTCCCATCCCACGATATTTGTCATATTTAGGGATCTCAAATCTCTTAGGGAATGGTTTCATCACTAGGCTCCTATCAAATGGATATGGGCACAAGTTGCTTGGTTTCTTTGTTGTTCACCCTAATTGAAGATCGAACACTTATTGCGAGAGCAACTGATTTGTGTCGTTACATCATTTTGTGGATCAGGGGGTGGGATGAAAGTGTTTTGGGGTGTTTCAATCATGGGTTGGATGGGTGGGTTTGTTGGTGTGTTGGTTAATGGTATCTGTATGTTTTGTCAAGCTAGGTAGGCTTCCACCTGTTGCTGTATGAACAACGCCTGTTGTTTATTTTGTTGTTGTAGTGCTAAGATTTGTGCTTGTTGTTGTGCTTGTTGTCATTCCAACAATGCTTGTTGTTGTGCTTGTTTTTGTTCCAAAAATGCTTGTTGTTGGGCTGCTAATTCGACTGCTTCTTGTTGCTTTTGATATTGCTTTATTGCTTGCTGATATGCTTGCAATTGCGCTTCTTGTCTTTGTGCAAGAAGTGCTTGTGCTTGTGCTTGTTGTGCTTGATATTTGGCATTTTCTTGAACTTGAGCTTGTGCTGCTTATGCTTGGGCGTGTGCTTGTGCCGCTTGTTGTTGTAATAGATCTTGTACT
Source organism: Sequoia sempervirens (assembly GCA_007258455.2). Classification (NCBI taxonomy): domain Eukaryota; kingdom Viridiplantae; phylum Streptophyta; class Pinopsida; order Cupressales; family Cupressaceae; genus Sequoia; species Sequoia sempervirens. The sequence continues at coordinate 410,228,864 of VDFB02105785.1, forward strand.
TGATCAGCTTTTTGTGCTTTCAATGCTTGCAATGCTTGTGCGGCTTGAGCGGCTTGTTGTTGTTGTTGTTGCAATAAAGCTTGGGCTTGTGTGGACTATTGCGCTTGTAATGCGGCTTGTGCTACTTGGGTAACTTGAGCGGCTTGCTGAATGGATAGTTGTGCGGCTTTTTGTTTTTGCACTTGTTGGAATCCTATTTCGAAAGCAACTTGCAATGCTGCATTGTATTGGTTTGATGTGGTGGAAGTTGGTGGTGGTGGGGGTGGTGGTGGATTTGGAATGGCGTTTGATGATGTTGTGTTGGTATTTTGAGTGATGGATGGTGGTATTGATGTGGTTGGTCCTTTGGAGACCATTCTTTGTGATGTTAGGGGGTGTTTGATGTTGTTGCAATTGTTTGTGCATTTGTCATCTATTGTTGCGATATCGACGACAAGTTTTGAGCGTTTGGCATAATGCTTTGATTGATGCTTGGGATGTTAGTTTTATTGATACTTGGTAGAGGGGGAAGCCCTAAGATGAGGAGTGGTGTGGATGATGATGGCAATGGTGGAAGAGGTGGAAATGTGAGGGGTGTGAGTTCTTGTGAAAAGGTTGTGGTGTCGAAGATGCCCCCTGGTCCGAACATATCTCCCTCCTCTTGCGGATTTGTGAGGAGAGAATTTTGAGGTGTTTCATGAAAAAATGATGATGATGGATCATGATGGAAAGTGAGAGGAACATTCTTATGTAATGGGTTTTCAGGTATGTTTTGTTCCAAGATGGTATTTGTATCCAAGTTTTGATTATTAACAAGGGGGTGTGTTTGAATAGCATTGAGAAATTCATTTCCCTTATTAACATTGGGTTGGGTTGGAGCAAATGATGTCGTGATTTGCGAAATGTTTTGGGTGATGTTTTGGGATGGGGGTGTAGATGAGATGGGGATGGTGGATGAGATGGGAGGAAAATATGTCTCCACTATGGTACTTACATCAAAATTTGAACATAATTTGTCCCCTTGTTTTGCTAGTTCAAGCATGTATAATGAAGGGTTGAGCCTCATCATGATGTTGATGATTTTATGGTTTTCCGGATTTTGGAGCATTTCAGTTATTTCCTCATGAGACATCCCAAAGGTAAGATCCTCTCCTTGGTTTTCCTCTTGTGTATTTTGCTATGAGATGGTCAAAGGATTGATTGATTCGGCAGGATTCATTTAAACGTTTGTTTGGCTAAGATCGCTTGAAGCAGGTGTTTCTTTGTTGGCTTTCATGCTCTTCTTGTATTGAGATCTAGTTTGAACCATAAAATAAGGATCAATTTTCAAGAATATGGAGATGAATCTCTTGATTCTTTGGATTGATCTTTATTTTATGCCCAAAGTAGAAAATTTTAGGATATCTTAAGGATCAAGAGGTGATATGATGATGATGTAAGGGATGGATGATGTGTAAATATTGATGGGAATACTAGGTTTTTAGGACTTTCATATATGTTATGGATTTTTTATTTTCTTTTTGGGGTTGTCCTTGATTTTAATTGATTTTGATTGCTTTTATTTTGAACAAATAGACCCTAAGATGTTTGGATGATTATCTAAGGGATAGATTCGTTCAAAGGATGATAATTTAAATATGTGTAGGGAGAAGGATGCATCTACCTACACCTATTCAAACAAGATGATAGTTTAGCCAAGCATACAAAGAAGGATGCATCTACATATACCAAGCTAAACAAGATGATTTTGATAACTTTGACTAAGCATGTGCGAAAGGATGCATCTACACATACCTAGCCAAGGTGATTTTGATAAAGTTTTCAAGGATTTAGTCTCAAGGATTTGATATTTTTGATTTCCCCAAAAAAACCTAGCATTAAGGATGATTTCAAGATTTTCCAAAAGGTGATGATGAGATGATGTTTTCTTTGATGTTTGAAGGATGGATGAAAAAATATTTTTGATTTTTTTTATCCTAAAATGAATCTAAAAAAAGACTCTTTGTTTTTCTAGACCTAGGTATTGGAGAACATGCAAATGCTTCCTAGAGACCTTTATAACCAAAGAATGATTCAATTTGGACATACATTTTCGGATTTCCAACCAATGATTTTCGTTTTGGGATTTGAACTTTGTGAGGCTTCATCACACATGAGAATTCATTTTGCTTAGCTTTGCTTAATGGCTTTATTTTACCAAAAACACTTTCTTTGATTAAGTTTTCAAATTGAATGTCCAATGTCTTAATTTCTTCAAACCCCACAAAGTATGTTATGTGGAGACTTGATGAACTCAAGGAAAGGTTTTACGTATTGTTTACTTAAGTAGAAAAATAGAGATGTAATCCAATGTTTAGAAACCTCTAAAGATGTGAATCCTAAGGGCAAGCAATAACATATGGATCAAGTCAATTGTATTTGTCTCCAAAAGGGTTTGAAATTTGGATGATGATGTTAAGTGTTTGTTTTCAAGAAGTTTTTGAACAAGCAAAGAATTTTGTAACCCAAGAATAAGTACAACCCTATGGATGTGTAAGACAATATTTGTTGGATTCCCACTTAGAAAAGTCCAGCTACACTTATCTTTAGTGAATGGTTAGCTGCTTGACCCCACTGGCTCCCCTCCATGGCTCATTAACGTCAATCAGGGCAGCCAAGCATCAACACCCATGAAACTCCCATGACATGCTTTCCATTTCTACTAAAAGACCGTAAAAGTGTGGGGTGGCTTCATAACAACCGTTCTTGCACCAACAAATAGATCAAAGGATTTTGGAAAATTCTGGAACATGGGTTTTAATAAGGACTTTTCATTTGTGGAGATTGACCCATACGGCAAGAGTTCCCTTTCAGATCCATCTTGTCGAAATCAACTACGTGATATTGGAATTTACTCCAATACCCACATTTATATCCCCATTGGAAATACTCTTGGCTTTAGATTGTTACCGGTTGAGTCGTTCCTTTGGGTGAGTACTTTTTCCCCAAGGCAGGCCCTCTAGGATAAACAAAAGTGAGTAAAAACAATATTCGTAACTCGATCAATCTTTGTTTGAAAAAAAGAGAGAGAATGTATGCAATAATGCCCCCACTCACACTCGCACAAGATTTTGTTCAATTTTTAAACCCAAATTGAAGTGTGGAGGTGATTTCTTTATCTCAACCTAAAATCATGAAAAAGGCCTTTTGATTCTCAAGATCAGTATAAAGCGCGAGAGAAGTGCATACATCCTTTTTCAATGAGGTTAGTTCAAGTAAGCTCTCATAAAACAATGTAGAACATGTTTATTTTAGATCCCACAAAGCAATAATGAATTCATTTTAGAGCACCAAAAGACAAATGATAGACATTTTGTTCAATTTTTTAACCAAATAAACAAACTCTAGTATGTTGTGATCCTAATGTTCGTTTTAGCCTTTTGCAAGAAATGAAAAGATTCTTTTTAAACCCAAATGAAATTAGTGTCCTAAGAAAGAAGTGATAAAAATTCCTTAAAAAATGTTAAACAAACACTAAAGTGTTTAAAAAAACTTTGATTTGATGAAATATCATCATCATGTTTCTCCTTCCTTCATTTTCAATTCCAACCTACAAAATAGAAAACCATTCAGATTCTGGAAAATACAGAGATTAAAAAGCAAAAAACAAAATATAAATTGATCATTAATCAAAAGGAACATGCTAAAATTTAATTTCCACTTTTTACTCTCTGCCAGTAGTGCAACCCGTGACTGCGTCAGAGTTTTATTTCTCAGCAGTGCCCTCATAGCACTGCTTACCAGTCAGTTTCGCTCTGTGTTGGGACAGTGAGCTCAACTGCGTAGCAATTTTGCCCAACGTCGTAGTTTGATATTTTTGAAATTTTTTGCAAGTCAAACAGTCAACCGGTGGAGTTTATAATTCAAATTTTTTGGGTGGGAAGAGTCTAGCGTCACACTTTGAGTTTCCCGTGGTGCTATATAGCGACACTGAAGAGTCAGTGGTACCAAAACAATGACGCTAAGCTCCCAACATTGGAATTTTCTGTGTATAAGCAAAAACGCAGAAATTTTCTATGTATAAGCAAAAACGCAGAAATTTTAGGAAAAAATGATTGAAGATGAGATGCAACCCTCCTTCTAGTGCCAAATGTGTGAACCCCAATCCTAGTACCTGCAAAACAATAAGAATAAACACCTTAAGTTAGATATTGCAATCTAAAACAAAGATTCCCCATGAAATCCATTTACAAAACTCAACTTAGGAAGATAAACAATGAAAACACAATGAAACAACAAAATAGATTAGATCCTAATTTAAATGTGCAAACTCATGATCTCATGGGGGAATTGGTGCCAATTTGATGTGAAAATTGGCCCTTTCCCAATTCCTAAGATGCAAGATTGATATGTTGATGAAGATTGATCTACTTTGTTGATGAAGGATGAGAGCTCCAAGCCAAAATCTGCAAAAACCCTAGCTAAGAACTCAATGGTGATGGATGAAATTTGATAGAGATTTGAGCATGGTAACTTTGCATAGTTTGTGGATAATCAAATGAGGATATGAGATCTTTATTTATAGAATGCCAAGATGGATGAATTTCCAAATTTGAGCAATGTGGGACTAACATTCATCCAATGGCATGATGCCACTTGTCAAGCTATGAGTGGATGGAGGATGTGCAAGATTTGGGGATTGTGCCAATAAATGCTTATTTTTGAATTTCAAATTTGTTGAAATGACTTGCAAGAGGGAAGAGAAAATGCAATAAATGCCACTTGGCTCAAGACAAAGGACATGTAAGATGAAGTTATTGCCTTGTTGGATGCACATGTTGACTTGGAATTTTTGAATTCAAATTTGGAGAATATTCCAAAAGATGCCTTGTGAGGAAAATAGAGATTTAATAAATGAATTAAATCTATTTTCATGTGCAACTTGAAAAATCTAGAGGATGTGACATGATAAGAGATTAAATTAATCAAGGGCTAATTAATTTAATATGAGTTTAGATGATGTGACCTATTTGACTCAAATTTATGGATTTATTTAAATCAAATAAGAGAGGAATATGACAAGAGATTAATTAAATAAGGATTTAGATTTATTTAATTAAAAGAGATGGTGTTAGATTAAATCAAATAAGGTTTTAATTTATTTAATTTAATGGATAGACTTTAGAGATTTAATCAATTAAAATTAATTATTTAATTAAATAGGGATAATTAGATCAGATGGATTGATTTAATTAACAAAAGAGAGTGACTTAATTAGATAACATGACTTATTTAATTAAGGGAAGTAAATTGATGAATTTAATCAGATAAAGGGATTTGATTAAATGGTTAGATCAAGGGATGATTCAAGATGAAACAATGTTAGTAAGTCAGGATCAAGTGCACAATGTCAATTGGTATATTTTACGTGTCTACAATCATAATACAAGAACTTAACTTATACACACAAGCATGTTAAAATATTGCTATCATTCCCTCATCTAGTGCTAAATCACTCACTTAGGGAATTATTTGCATCTCAAGTATGGGTAAATTCATCTTGATTTGTCACTAATACATTGCTATTTCTTCAAATTTTATGAAAATACCTGGTAATTTGCAGCAATTAATTCTCCTTTTCCTTTTAATCTGTAGATCTAGTAGATTGATGAAAGCTTTAATAGGTTCTTTGAGTTAAATTCGCCACATCCTTACAAAGGACTAAACTTCAAGTGAGATGAAATTTCTTTACAAACATTTCATGTTCTAGGCTATCTTCCACAACAGAGTCATACTCTAGTGCAGGAGCACCTAGATCTTGTAAATGCCTTCAAAAGGATAATATCTCAAATTTGTAATGTTCAAGTCTAAAATGATGATTCAATTCCATGTAATGCCTACTTTGAATTTATTCAAATAATTTACTAATTCCTTAGGTGGTCACCTTATTAGATTTTTGAAATATTGTTAAAAGGTGGGAAAGATGTCATGATGTCATTATGTAAACAAAAGTGCACAAATTAGGAAATCAAGAGGAAAAAGGTAGTTTGAACTGATTTGGGAGTTAGAAAGGTAGTTACTAAGAGGGAAAAGTTATAAAAGGAATTGTAGAGGCATGGAAAGGATGATCATTGTATTCTTGAAACCAAAAATTAGAAATAAAGCCCTATTTTCTGAATTTACAACATTATTTCATTGTTTCTATCTATATATTGATAATTTAGGAATATCAATAGCTAATTCTTGTATGATTTCATTTTATTAGGAGTTGGCTTTCATTATAGATAGTTGGAAGGTTAGTGTTGATGGTGCCAAGTTGACCCACAACATGCATGTAAGATAAAAGTGAAATATCTCACCTCTCCTAAAAACGACAATCAACAATCAAACCGATCACCTCCCAAGGTATTTGATGTTGGTTCACAATGTTTTTGTTTCACGAAGTGGTCAATATGGCTGTAATGTTCAAGGGGCCTGCTGGTTTTGAGCTTCTGGATCGTTATAAGATCAAACGTATATTTAAACCTACTTTAACAGGTGGTTTTAAAGAAATAAAAAAAGATAGATTAAAGCTTTTGAACTAAAGAGAATGTTGATTCGTCCAACTAATCAGACTTGTTACCTTCCAAGGAATTCCTAAACTGAAACTGCAGAATAAAGTTAACTTATAATCAATACAAATTTTCATTCATACACAGTGCAAACTTTAACAATAGATTGCAAATCATCATTTAAACAAAACATAAGATAAAATTTCATTCCTTGAAAGCTTTCCAAATAAAATAATTAACCCAAGATAAATACCATTCTGGAGCACAATATGAAGTAGATTTAAATCTGGCTGCTTCTACTGTTGGTGAAATAGATAAACAACATTTACAAATCTGGCAAGATCACCAGTGTATAGAAAACCCATGTCTTTGAATTATCTCCATCTATACTAAGAAAATATGGAAGATACATCACTTCCTCCTACTGAACTTAACTCCTAATCTACTTCTGCTCTTGAGTTTATCTAGCTTCTAACCCTAACTTGCTAAATCTTAACAAAAAAGAAGAAGAAAAAAAGATCATATTATTCTCGATGTATCCCGCCCTTTACAAAGAGGCAAAAGTGCCATATTTATACACGCATGTCAAAAATGCGTTGGCCCCATTTTAGGGTTTACAAAAATGAGTCGGTTCTAGAACATGTCGGCCCTAGAAGAGTTTGGAACAAAGTCAATCATGCATTAAATGCATATACTCTGTCCATGTCGAATGGTCTTTAGATTGTTTACAATCACCATCATTAACTCGCAACCCTCGTGTCTCTCATTAAGACTTCATGCGTTTCATCCTCGACCTCGAAAACTACTCCGCAGAGTGGCTTGAGTGCTTTAGAGGTATTTCCATTCATGCCCACCTACTCTTGCCAGCGAACGTACCGTTCATCATTAAGACTCGCAACCTCCTCCCTTTACGTTTTCCTCTCGGCCCAAAACCTTTCCGGGTTGACTTCCTTGAGAAACAACATTAGATGTTCCTGACTTGCTTTAATCCTACGAAACAATTCCTTCATTAGTCCTCTAAAGCATCAAAAATATCATCATGCATCCTACCTTTCATATATCTTTCATTCAATTATACTTAGCAAAAAGAGACTCAACTCTAGCGGAGGCAGAACCAAATCCAAACCAGAAACGTACTTACCTTTAATATCGGCGGGGACGGAGTCAAAATGAAATTGGAACTGGGACCGGAGTTAGAATGGGAACAAAACATGGAAATAACCAACATTTCCAAGTTCAGCCCACATTCCGGCTCTGTGTTTGCAAAAAGCAAAGTAACTGGGGACCGCAATAGGGCGGGGGTGGATTCAAAACCGAAATGGGGATACAAAACTTTACAAAAAGTCCAAATCCCAAAATCCTTTCTGAACCCGGCCTAGCAACAAAGAGACCAAACACAATGGAAACAAATGCAAGTGGGATAGGAACAAAAATTGATCCCAGGCGAACCACAACAGGGGCAGGAACGGAACCAAATTCGACACTGAAACTTTTCAAAGTTTCAGGTTCGGATTCCATCAGACCCCGCCTCCGAAAATACACAATGAAACGACGAAAAAAGAAGAAAAAGAAGGGGAGAAAACACCCCACAACCAAATGATAGAAACAAAAGGCAAAACAAACGAATTCAGTGGAACTGGGACCGAAACGGAACTTGGACCTAGAACTTCAGAAAAGTTCCAGAGTTCGGTTTCGGTCCACGTGCCGCTTCCGTCAAAACAACAAACAAAGAGGAAGAAAGAAAATTGGCGGAATCAGAACCGGGAGAGGAAACAAAATTGGAAATTAGAAAAAGTTCTGAACTTCAGTTCATTCCACGTCCTGTGCCTGCCAGAGAAAAAGATGACAAACAAATAAAACAAAGGAAACTGGTGGAACCGGGACCGGAACCTGGAACCTAGAAAAGTTCCAGAGTTCGATTTCGGTCCACATTCTGTGTCTGCTAGAACAAAATAGAAAACGCCTAAGGTAGAAAAAAAAAGGCCAAAGGAAACAGAACAGAAAAAGGGGGAACCTATTTTAAACAAGTTTAAAATGGTGTGGTGATGCAAGACATAACAGTTAGTTTTTTAAGAAGCAAAAGAATCTAAGGCAACTTTTGTGCCCCATACAATGATCTTCACACAGTAGGTTTGAGAGTCCATTAAAGAACCAATGGACATTCCACTGATGTAGGGTTAGATGGTTGGTGGAATGGGTTTCTTTTGATGTATTTTCAATCTTGTGATGTGTGTAGTTGCAGGGATAACAAGAATATGATGCTAAGTTGTTGTTTCAAACCAAAAATCTAAGTTTTCCTCTTGAATAATGGAGGTTACTATTACCAATTTCTCGCTACAACTCAATTGGTGGAGTTGATTGAATATTGTTATATTTGAAGGTGAAATATAGTTATTTTTGCATGTGCTTAAGTGTTGTTTGCACTATATTATTATATATCAAGTGACAAATAATTGATAAATCAAATGGAGTACAAAACTAAGTATACAAATGATAAAGCATAATAGATTGCTTTCATTTATTTCATGAAGTGATTCACATTAAATGTTTTCATTTGATCACAATAATACAAATGATGGTACAACTTTTCATTTTAATGCATTTCTTTCAGAATGGAAATGAAAGATGAAATTAAATATCCACACAAGCCGTGGTTTTAGCCAGTTCCATTCATTATAAGAAAGGAAATATCCAACTGAAAGAGAAAAGAAAATAGCATGGGACATATTCATCATTGCCTAAGTTGATCTTTGGTTGATTCTTCGTAGTTTGCTCCATCCTACTTCCGCTCCTGAATGTACCTGCAAAATATTGAGAAGGGTGTCATTTAAGAGCTCAGGATATGAACTATACTACACGTCATACTAACAGAGATATATTTCAATCCTTGCAATGCATAGAATCAACTAAAAGAAGGAACAAAAACATGAATTGAAAAAGGAAATATCATCATCACATTTTTTTTTTATGCTAACATCGTTTGTTTCCTTGTGCAAGTATAGGAAAATTCATGTAGCTGATTATCTTTTCAAGACCAAGCATGTGGAGAAAAATGAGCTCCCACAAGGGTAGAGCTTAGCATGCTGCCCCTTTAGTATTATAGATGGGGCTAAGTGAAGGAGTGAAATTACCATATTCATCTGAACTATACAACTGAAAGAGTAAAGCAGAGTTCATTCATCAAAGCCATTAAGCTGACTGTTCACTCATAACAATCAAGTAATATGCTTTTCTAAAAGCTACAGGTGGACAGTAGAGTTAATGATTTCAATCAATTCAACTGAAATGCATCATTTTCATGATTGCAAATCTAAAATATTGCTATAATGTTTCTTTTTCTGCCATAGTATTGTTTTTGTGCTTTAAGACTATTCACATTAAATGTTGTTTCATATTTTTCTATTTTGGAGTAGTAGTGTTCTATCTCATAAACAATGATAGTGAACAAGCATACATAATGCCTTATCAATTAAGCACTAATGAGCAATTAAAACATGGAAGTATTTGTAGAGTTTCAGGATTGCTTTATCTCATAGAGTTCTTAAGCTATAATGCCTATTGTTTTCTGGAGGCATGTAAGTTGTGATATGAAGATAACAAGCATCAGGTGATTCACAAAGTACCCACTAATGGTTGAATGCAAGTATTGCATTAAATCAAGTCAATGTATCAATCTAGAATATTTTTAGGAAAACAAATGCAGAGAGTAGTTTTCATAATGGAGCATAAAAATGTATGAAGAGTGCCAAGAAAACGAGTAGTGATATCATCTAATCAAGGCATGGAGTTATGGAAATTCATCTTTTAGTTGGTGACTGAAGCAACATAAGTGAAATGAGAGATCACAGTAATGCAAAAGAGATTAGGGAAGATAGATAATCTACAATTTCCAATCAAATTTTGTGTGCAGGATGGTGTTTTTTAGGAAGGAAATGTGTCCCATATGTTGCCCTAAGGTTTTCAGTAATACAATGAAGGAGACACTCATTGTCTTGTAATTTTCAGAGTGTTAAGTCTTGTTGTTCCAAGTGAAGTACAAAAGTTTCATGAGATGCCAACCTTTTTTTTAATGATAAACAACAATAGCATTTGGTCAAATTTTAACCCTGAGAGTAGTAAATTCTTTCATGAAATACAAGGGTTTGGGCCAGATCACAAATTCTTGCAGAAGTTTGAAACCCACCTATAGGTTTTTTCATTTCTTCTCATTTGAAACAGAAAGTAAATCTGGACTTCATATAAAGGGAGATGCCATATACATAATCACAAAACTAAAATTTGCAAGGTCGAGCTAGGGTTTTCCATAGCGGCTAGGTTTGAAATATAAAATGGGGATACAATAAATCATTTATCCTATTACAGAGTTGAGCTTATAAAAGCTTCATTTTGATAGAAAGAAACAAGTACAATGATGTTATTGTTGTCAATAGTTTTGCACCTTGCTAAATGCAATATTCAACAAACTATTGAAACATGGAAACCTTCTTTAGATGTGGGTGATCTGAACGAAGAAGGAATCTCCAGAGTGAGATGGTTCTCCGAATGATAAATCCTATTCTAGAACAACCTCTGAGGAAAGGGATAAAAGATGACTGAACATAAAAACCTATTTCTAATAGGTGACTTTCAAAACCTAATAATGATTTAAAGATGATTATGATCTCTTCCTCACAAACAACTTTCAGAAAGATGCAATATTTCACAACTTCTCATGAACAATTGATACATAAATAATTTGCATGAAGCCCTGACTTGAAGCACAACATGCAACCTGTATTTTGAACTTTCTACATTAAGAATTACAGTTTAAGGACAAAACAAGGACTCTGTAAATAGAAATCACAAGATAAAATCAAACTGAAACTGCAAATGGACACATAAATGAGAAGAAGGAATGTTGTCTTTATTCAACTGAAGGAGAATGCCATAATCTGAAATTGAGTACAAAGTGGGTTCACAAGCTCAAAAAATGTGTATGAGTAGGAACTCTGATCTCCACTGACTAGGAGAGCTGAAAGACTCAGTCTATCAAAACATAACTCTCCAGAAACCCTAATCCGAGCTCCGAAAAAGCTCAAGGAAAAAAGGCTTCAAATTGTCTCAAAAGCTGCCTAAGAGAAAAAAAAAAGCATACTGCTTTTATGATCACACTGTCCAGCCTCTAAAAATAGGCTAATCTTGCTTTAAAAGCTCAAAAAACATCTTATCTCTCCAAGATAGGTCTCAAATCTGACCAAGAGGAAAAGTCAACAAAAATCTGCTAAAAATAGCAAGAAATCGCAAACAATTTATAAAAGATTGTTTATGATTCTGCTTTATAGGATTGCAGATTTGCACAATTTGTCCATTTTTTGCAATTAAATATTTAAAATATTTTGCAAAAAAGAAAAGCTCCTTATCTCTCCATTACAATATTATGATTTTCTCACAAAATCATAAAAATAAAACACATCATTATCTTCCCTCATGACTTCAATTCTCATTGATTTCTCTAAAATCAACTAAAAAACATAGAACCCTAAAACATAATTGACCCTAAGTCATAAGATATTCATTATTGATCTCCTTTAAATCAATCAAAAATTAATACCTAGGGTAAGACACACTTCATTCTCCCTAAGGCACTTATCAATCCATTCCTTCAATAATAAATAAGCCTAAACCCTAGGCAAATAATGCATCACCCCTAGGATTGACTTAGGCATAAAAGTTTCGGCCACCCTCAAATGCATTAGACTTCAAAATTTGATAAATAAATCACAAGGATGCCTAACTCGAAATTCCCATGTGCTTCTGTCAAAAGGTGTAAATTCAAAAGGCAATTATAATGTCGGCTTACATTAGGGCATGAAAAAAATAGGGTCAAACCCTAATCATTACTTCATTTCACACTCTGCACTTTGAAGGAAAAAGTTTTGCCAGTGAATATGCTGCCATGATTGTGTTGAAACCAAGCTCCATGTGCTTTAGTAATCTTCACTATGCTCTTCAGTGGTCGAGCTTCAGTTGGTAAGCTTTGGTTTTGCTTTGTATTGAAGCTTCCTTTTTTCTTCATTCTGGAATAATTGAAGACCTAAGGCCATGGCCTATCATGATTCTCCTATAACTTCTCTTTGCACTTTTCTTTACCTTGGCCGATATGAGCTCGAGCTAGACTTATGTCAGTCTACTCCATGAGAGCTCGCCTTGTGTTTTCACTTTCTTCTACTATCCAGGGGTAAGCTATTTCGATGGTTTCATTTTTGCTTATTTTGGCCTTGATGCCGTGGTGAACACAATCTCTAATGCATTTTCCTAAAAAAAATTGTGTTTGCATCTATCATTGTTGTGTTCCATTCACACCATGAGAGCTCGACTATTCTTCAAGGGCTTGAAATCTTGCTTGAGGAAACTATCTGAAAATTTTGGCCGTGGCTAGAGTGCTCCTTCAAAGACATGGACTGGTAATTTTCTTTGCTAAACATTTTTTCTCCAGAGACTTAAAGAGTTTCTTCTTTACTCATGAATTTTTGGCTATGTTCAGGCCACGCCAGATGTGTATTGTAGAAAGCATTTTCTTTATTTTTTGGGTTCGACCCAGAACATAAAATTGATCGTTATGTCTTTCTGGACACAAATCCGCTTGTGGGTATCATGGGAAATAGAATAAAACTGTGTTTCCTTTCTTCGGTTGCTCGATTCATCACAAAAATTGCATTTTGAACTCTATCGCTGTCTTATGTAAAAACCCATATGTGTTATCTTCATTATTGCATTTTCTGTGCTTTTGAAAACAAACCCACATGTGGGTATTTGAAAATTCTAAAGAAAACTGTATTTCTTCATTCTAAAACTATCCATATGGGCTCGACCCAAATGAACCAGTGGCTTATTTTGGACCCCTGAAACAAAAGAATGACTTGGGTATTGGTATATCTTGAAGAAAATGCATGTATTTTGATCTCTCTGGCAGAGCTCAACCGCCAGTTCTTTGCATTTATTCTTGTCATTTAAATAACAAACCCTCCATGGGTATCACTGGAAATGTAAAACTTCATGATTTTATGTATTCTGCATCTTGACCCAAGGATAGAATCCCACTAGTGTACCTGTTATCTCACATAAAATTCTCAACTGTTGATAGACAAACTGTTTTGTTGCTGAGATAAGAATACTCACATGGATGATTGGGAACGATAAAAATCTATATGTTTGTTGTATCTAGTTTATGGCTTGACCCATTACAAGTGAGCTTTGCTTTGATATTCTGTTTTGAAAAGAAGACTCAAATGGGAGGCTGGAAAACATTTGTTTTGTTTAATATTCTCATACAGAAATCAGCTCGACCAACATTGTTTCTTTTGCACTTTCAGTTGCAAAAACCCATACTTGGCATTTATTATGGAAACTGGGTTTGATCTCTCTCCTATTTCTGCATCTTCAATTAATCATGTGAAACTAGGCTTTTGAAGCATTCAAATTTCTTACTTTCAGCATAATTATGTACTTGTTCATTGTGAAGAGAAAGACCTCTTTTAATCTATACTACCCCCATGCTTGTTCTCTGTATGCACAACAGTGTCTTTTTTTATTTTCCTTAACCTTAACACATCAACTTTTTCCTTCTACTCTTGGACTTTATGTAGAGATTCCAAAGTGAAACATGGTAATGTTATTGTGGATTGCACTTTACCTGACCCCTTCCATGCACGATTAACACCTTCGAGACACCTTTACTATGCTTGCTCTTTC
>VDFB02105785.1:410274468-410337936 GCA_007258455.2 Sequoia sempervirens
ATTACCTTGATCATCAAGAAACCTTATTGTTTTATCTTCACAATCCACAAGGGCCTTATGTTCAGAAAGCCAATTTATCCCTAAAATCACATCATAAGATCCCAATGGTGCTACATACAAATTAACTTGAGTTTTGAGACTAGGGAGTTCAAGTTCACTACAAAATAGGCATTGCTCTACCTTCCTCTCTACCCGGTTCCCATACTGAACTTTCCATGAATTTTCCATATAGCCCGGTCTAACTGATAATTTAGATATAACACAAGGATCAACAAAACTATCAGTGGCACCAGTATCAATCAAAATAGAAACAGAAGTTCCAAAAAATTTACTCGAAAGCTGGATAGGAGTGGATTGATAATCTGCTTGGTGAATGTCAACCGCCGCATGGATATGATGCTAATTCCTGTTATTCTCACTGTTAGCTCTCTGAGGGCACACACTGGCATAATGCTCACTACCACAAGTATAACAACCCCCACGAGGTACTTTAGGCCTATGAAAAAAATCTCTCCTGTTATTGTCATTCTTTTTATTGAAATTAGCCCTCTTATTGTTATTATGGTTCCCATCATTACGGTTCTGAGGACTACCACCCCTTTTTAAATTTATGATTTGCCTATTATTATTTCCCTGGCTACCCTGATTACTCTGATTGCCCTGATTATTGTTTCCTTGGCAATTTCCTTGGAACTTCTTATTGCCATATTTGGCTTCCTTGCCTTTCTTTTAATTTTCAACCTGCTGCATTTTATGTTCCTGCAAAAGTGCCAACTCAAAGGCTTCATCCATGGTAGCCAGTCTATGCATATCCACCTCATTTCCAATTTGAGGCCTTAGCCCCAGAATGAATTTCCAAATACGAAACCTCTCATCATGCTGGTACTGAGGTACGTACTTAAGAAATTGAGAGAATTTCTCCCAATACTATATTACTGTCATTCCCCCCTGAATGAGCACCTAGAATTCTGTCATTTTCTTATCAAAATAAGACTACGGAAGCCATCTCTTCCTAAAGATCTACAAAAACCGTTCCCATGTTACCTTGCTAGGTAAAAATTGTTTATCAGCCCTTTCATTCTCCCACCATGTAGCAGCTTCACCAGTGAGCTGGTAGGATCCCCATTCTGCTTTAGTTTCCTTGGATAGGTTTCAAAGAGAAAATTACCTTTCCATTTCAATAATCCAGGCTTCTGCCCCATCACCAAAAGATTTACCATCAAACTTGGGTGGCACCACCTTCTTGAGGTCCTTACCCAGTTCCTCAGCTACCTTAGTTAGCTTACTTTGATTCTTTTCAGCTTCAGGGTTTTCTCCGTTTGGTTCATTCCTAATGTTTTCACTCTCACTAGGTTCAGACCTTGTTGGCCCAGTTTGTCTTACCTACTCAAGGTTATCAATCCTAGCCTCTTGCCTACTTAATATGGCCAAAATCTGATCCAACTTATCATTGGGATCACCACGAGATCCTCCTCCCTGTTTCCTCTGATAATACCTACCCTCCATTAGGGTTACCTTGGAAAAACATAACATCAAGCGTAATTAGGCATAGGTCTTGTTGGTTGCTCCAAGTAGCACAACAACATGTAAGCAGAATATTGCTCAATGTGAAGCCCTGTTGTCCATGTTGATGACGGCTTGACCTCAGGAGAGGCCTTCAGATCTTTTGTAGCTGCAACATTAACTCTTCTGTCTCCGTGTCCATACTTGAACTCCTTTTGAAATCTGCCTTGAATGCTCCAAAGCATTGCCATTAATACTTGTCTACCTCTACCAGTGGACCACATAGCTATCCCCAAGACTCGTGGTTGTTTTTTTTTTCTCTTCGGCCTTCTTCATGCTCTTGATCCTTCTGCACATTGACCACCTCTGGAAGTAGAGCATCAGGCTTTCACATTTAGATCCCTAAACCACTGTTCCCCGAGCTACTCCATCAGCTTGTTTACAGAGCAGATCCACACTAGTTGCACTCCTTTGGTCCCCTATTTCTTTACCAAAATAGTCAATCGATCAAACTGTTACTGGTCCGCCCCCTGAGCTCCTTCTGATTGGTGGAATGAAATCCACGCTAGATTCTTGAGCAGTCAAAAGTGGTCTACCTTAGATCACATGTCGGTGAGACACTAATCGTGTCTCCTCGATGCGATTGTGTCTCTTCAGGCAGCCATCGGCATAGCACAAGACAGTCGGTGAGACCTTTCATCGAGCCGTAGAAGTCATCAATATCACAAAGGTTATCGGTGAGACAGTCACTAGTCGGCATGACCTCATGGCGAAGCCCCTCTTCCCCGGCGAGCACATTCATGTTGATGAGACTTCCTTTCTTCGCCAAGACCTTAAACCGAGGTCTTCTCTTTTACCGAGTTGTTCACTGGTCGGAAGGACATCCTGAGGTTGGGGGGACATCATAGTGACCTCATTTTAGTCATCCTGAGCTAGGTCCAAGCCTCCTTCATTTCGGTAAGACAGCCCACGGTCGGCAGGATGTCATGGCGAGATCATCTTATGTCAGGGAGATCTTATGGCGAACATCTCTTTTCTTGTCGAGCTCATTCTGTATCGGCCAGACCCCACCAGGTCTGCGAGACCTCATGGCGATGTCTTCCTTTTTCTCCCCGAGCTCAGGCTTCTTCCACTTTGGGGAGACTTCTTCAAATCGGTGGGATGTCACGGCGAGGCCCAAGATCCTTTGGTGAGCTCATTTCTTTATGTCGGGGAGATCTTATGGAAAACACCCTTCATTCTTCCTGAGCCCACTTCATTTTGGTGAAACCTTTCCCCTTCGACGAGACCTCACTCCGACATCCTGGCCTATCGGCGAGACCCTCCGTATTCGCCGAGACCTTTTGGCAAACAGAAATATTCTCTCTGATGCCCCTCATTTCGTTAAGACTTCTTTTGATTGGGAAGACCTTGTGGCAAATGTTAAACACTCTCCCCAATGACAACCTTCTTCAGTGTGACTTCCTTCATTCGGCCAGACATTATGCTGAAACCACAACCTTTTGCCGACCCATGTTGTCACCAAGACCTCCCCTTGTAGTCATACCAATATGCATTCTTTGTTTCACACGCGTCACTGTAACACTCTCTTGTCTGGGAGACATCCCATAGACACCCTATGTCTCACCGAGAAACCTCCATAAGCTCACTTTTTTCACTGTGACATTATCATTTTCTCACTGATAAAGCAACATGTCGGTGTGACATCATGGGTTGGCAAGACTGTAGGACCTCATATCGATAGACCCCGTTTTGTGCCTTATCGGCGAGACCCGATGCGCTCGCCAAGACATCTCTCTGCCTCAAGAATTTCTCACCGATATATATCCTCATCGATGGTCGGCAAGACCACACCCCAAAGACACAACTCTTGCTAAAGTGTTTTCCCATTCTGCGGTAGTTGGTGAGACATGAAGAATTCGCCAAGACCTTTCTCCGAAGGAGACTTTCATGCCGATGGGGAAACTCTTAGTCTCTGGGACAATGACTGATGTCTTGTCGATAGGTACCTGCATGGGAATTCCAATCGCTATCACATCCTTGAGGTCTTGTCGATAGGCAACACAGACGCCTATTAACAAAATGCACTGGTAGTCGGCAAGACATCTACAAAGTCTTGCCGACTTTCTTCTTAGAGCAAAATTATGACCAATTGGATTGAGGAATGCATTCTAGCTAAGCTCCCTTGGAAAATATCATCATGTGTGTGATTTAATCCTACAAAAAAAAGGTTTGCATTAGTCCTCAGAAGCAAATGAAACATATTATAATCAAATCCACTATTGCTTGCAGTTATTTCATTGAATTCTTAGCAAGAAGAAAACCAACTCAAGCTAAGATAGGACCAAAATCAGATCAGACAGAACAAAAGATAAAACATGAAGAAATAGAAGAACCCCCAAGAGCAAAGCGGATAACCAAAGGCAACAAAAGAAAAAGAAAAGGGGGACCCATTTTGTTCCAGAATAAAATGGGGTGGTTATGCAAGGCATAACAAATGGCGACTCGGTTGGAAAAAAAATGATTTAACCATTTTCAAGAAACTGAAGGATTCAGCTACCCAGAATCTCTGGTTCATGAGCATCACAACTCCAATTGGGTCATTCTTAACAACCAAGGCTGAGCTAGAATCTCAAATGTAAGTCAACACTAGCTACCCCTGAATCTATGTGTGTGCTTGATAGTGCATGATCCTTTCATAAAGTTTTCTTCATCTTTCAAACAACAATGTTCAAGATTTGAGCTACATGAGTTGATTCCCTTTAGTTGTCATGCAATGATATCCTGGGCATTGCTCTGCTGCTAGTCAGGCATCCATAGCCCCGATGAAGATACCTCTAATTTTCTCATAGCATTGCTCTACTGCCAGTCAGGCGTCCATAGCCCCGGTAGAGATACTGGAATCACCCATTCATATTGAATCCTTTATCTCTTTAGATAATTCTTTTTTTTTCTCTCAGAGTTTCAAACATTTCATTTAGTTCTTTTTCAATATGCCAAATGTTTAATCATCTATTCTGGGTTGAAAACTACCATGAACCTCAAAACAGCACTTGGGAATCGGATTTTTCACTCAAATATTACAACACTGTAGTCCTAGGGCAAATATACCATTACAAAAGAAGATGATCTTGGTGATTTGTGATAGACTCAAAGGAGCAAATGAAGGTTATTTACTTTGCACCTGGTTTTCAAGACCTTCCTCAACTCTTATTGGAAATGGGCACAAAACAAAGAGTTTTAGGACAAAATCACCTAATCAGCAAACCTAAAAATACCTAAACCACTTTTCTCCTTCTGACCAAAGTACACCTTAGATAACAACCAAAATTTTAAGATGGGAAAGAGCAGATAAAACCCCAAAGAACAAAACAAAATAGAAACCAAAAGAACAAAGGAAACAGAAAGACAGAAAGGAAGGACAAATAGACAAAAGAGCAAATTACTTACATAAAGAGCAGGAGATTATTTACATAAAGGACAGAGTTATTTACACACAAGGATTATTTACAAGCAGAAATACAAAACCTATTTACACAAATGCAAATCATTTACAAATAGGAGACAAACAAATTATTTTCATAAAGAACAAAAAATTACTTACATACAAAACAGAAAATTAACAAGCCTTATGGCTCAAAATAATGCTTAAGAAAATACCCATTGACAGGCAAGGGAACAGGTTCTCCAGTTAAATTACTCAATCGGAAATCATTTTCTCCTAGGATCTCAGCAATCTAACAAGGACCTAGCCAGAGTTTGTCAAATTTTTGGTGACTTCCCTTCTTTTCACTGGCTTTATCCCATAACAATACAAGGTCTGAGATCCTAAAAGCTTTGATTTTGGCTCTTTTTTCAAACCAACGTTTGACAACAGCCTGGTGCCTAAAGAATTATTGCAAGGCAACGTCTCTTTGTTCTTCTAATTTCAACAGGGCAGCTAATCTTACTTCTATCCTATTATCACTAGAATAGAACTTTTGCATGAAATCAAGGATAGGTATTTGTAGATGGATAGGGAACACAGGCTCTTGTCCATACACTAGCTTGAATGGTGAGGTCTTTAAAGTAGCCTTAATCCTAGTCCTATTTGCCCATAATGTAAATCTTAACTGGGTGTGTCAATCTCTAGGGTTGTTCTCTAGCAACTTCTTAATTACCCCTAAAAGGTTCTTATTGGTTGATTCTGCAACTCCATTGCCTTGTGGGTAATAGTTTGAAGAATACGTTAAAACAATTTTGTGATCGTGAGCCCATGAAATAAATTCAGTGGAAGAAAAGGAAGAGCCATTGTCACATACCAATGTGAAGGGCACCACAAACCTAGTTGTGATGCATTCGGTGATGAACGTAATCACTACCTCTATTGTGTCATTCTTGTAGGGTATAGCCTCTATCCATCTTGTGCAATAGTCAGTGGCAGTCAAAATAAACTTATGTCCTGCAGAAGAGTTTGGGTTAATTACCCAAATAAAATCCAATGCCCATTGGGCAAATGGCCTTACCTCATAGACAGGTTGCAATGGCATAGCTGGATGGTGTTCTTTTGATGCATAAATCTGACATATGTGGCATGTTCTCACATATTCATGGGAATCTTTGAACACACATGGCCAATAATAACCAGATCTGAGGATCTGATGTGCTAATGAATCTACAAAGCCATGACCTGTGTCGTGTTTCCCATGGAATTCAGCGATCACATGCTTAGTCTCTTGCTGATCAAGGCATCGTAGGTACACTCCCTTGAAATTATTCTTGTATAGTAACCCTCCTTTGAACATATAATGTGAGCTCTTCATCCTTAGTGCTCTCCTCTGAGTAGTATTCATTCCCTCTGGACATCGATTGTTGAGCATAAAATAGACAATATCAGCATACCAAGGGTCATTGGAGAAGGATTGGGTTGTGTATTGCTGACAAATGATGTTGTCACCAGCATTCACAATGGACTTAGACAAGCCTGTACCTCAGACAAGTCTCATGGGGTGTATCTCTAGATCGAACTCTTGCAAGATGGCCATCCATTTCCCTCTTCTTTCTCCCAGCTCGCCCTGCATGAGTAGGGACTTCACAGCTACATCATGGACTATGACAATAATCTGACTTCGTTGGATGTAGTGCCTGAACTCTTGACAGCTCTAACCAGTGCAAAAGCTTGTTTTTCAAGAGGCGGATATTTGATCTCAACATTCTTAAATGGAGAACTCATGAAAGCGATTGGCCTCTCCTCTACTTCTTCTCTTCGTTGAGTTAAGACAGCTGCACATGAGTGTTCGGAGGCAAAAGAGTAGATATAAAACGGTCTCAGGTAGTCAGGGTTGGTGAGAACGGGTGCTTCTGAGATGGATCACTTGACTTGTGAAAACACGACCTTTGCCTCATCAGTCCACTCTATCTTGGCATCCTTTTTCATCATTTCATTCAGTGGTTTTAAGATTTCTGAAAAGCCCGTGATAAACTTTCTCACAAAATTGAGCTTCCCAAAGAAGGATCTCATCTCTTTCTTGCTTCCTGGCCGGGTGATCTTCAGAATGGACTCAACTCGATCTGGATCGATTGATATTCCTCTTTCAAAAATTATATGTCCTAGAAGCTTCCCTTCAAAACCCCTAAACACACACTTTTTGGGATTCAAGGAGACGCCATACTGGATACATCTTTGAAGAACTTTGGATAAGTCTGCACGTGGTTCAATCTATCTTTGGAGAACACTGTCAGGTCATCCATGTAAACAATAATGCATTTACCAATTAGATCCCTGAATGCTATGTCCATGGCGCGCTAAAAAGTTGCTCCAGCATTTATCAGGTCAAATGGCATCCTTCTGTATACGAACGTACCCCACTTTGTAGTGAAGGTTGTCTTCATCCTATCTTCACAGTTGACCATTACCTGATTATATCCAGAGTAACCATCCAGGAATGATATCATCTGAGATCCATTAACAGTCTGTAATACTTCATCAAGAGAAGGAAGTGGGTAATTATCTTTTCTGAAGCCCTATTCCGATTTCTGAAGTCGACACATAGCCTAATCTCTCCATTTTTCTTATGGACTAGAACTAAGTTAGCCACCCATGTTGAATGGCGTATAGGGAAGATTATCCTTGCAGAAAGAAATTTCTGGACTTCTTTAAAGATCAATGGTTCAACCAAGGCATTGACAGGGTGTTGCTTCTATCAAAATAGTTTAACTTCAGGCTTCAAAGGAATAGTGTGAGTCATTATAGAGGCATCAAATGTCTTTAGGCCTTCATATCCCCAGGCTATTGCAGAAATATCTCTCTTCAATGCCTGCAGTATGTCTTTTCTAATTACTTCAGGGCAGGCTTTTCCTATGTAGACATTCCTTTCAGGGCTAGAATCAGCTAGGTTAACAATTTCATATTCACTTCCTTTATCTTTAGCTGGGACCTTGTCTCGAGCCCTAGGGTCTGAATAAAAAATTCTTTCTAAGGTGATCATTCCCTTGGGAATGCTATTGCCTTTTAAATTGAGGACCCCTTCTGTGTTATAGTTTCTTCAGGGTTCCAATCTCCTTGGTCCCTGTTGGACTCATCAATGATCTACCTTTCGAAAACATCTGAGCTTGCTAGGAAAGACATAATATGTCGATCATCGTCAAAGACTTGAAAGTTTCTGACATTATCAGGAATAGCAGGGGTGGATATCAATTCCACTAAGAATTTCTTAAGCTTGGAGCCTTGCATGGGTTCCAGGGTACTTGCAACAATAGCTAATGAATCAACTACTTGATTTTCTTCTCTTGGAATTAATCTAATTCCAAAAGCATCGAAGTCTTCAATCAAGTTCCATACCCGATTTCTATAGGCTGCCAGCCTTCTATTGTGGCATGTGTATTAGTTGCGTACTTTCTTGATAAAAATTTCTAAATCTCCTTTGACCACCAAGACATTGACCTTCTTCTTGTGTGCAAACATCAACCCCCGAGCTAGAGCCTCATATTCTGCTACGTTGTTAGTGCATCCAAATTGTAACCTGTAGGAGGCAAAGAAAGTTTTCTCTTTCAGGCTAGTTAGTTTGATCCCAACACCACAGCCCATCTTGGACTTGGATCCATCAAACGTGAGGGTCCAAAGCTCGTCATGAGTTGGAGTTGATCCTTTGGGGGTTATTGTAGGAATTTGGATAGGATGAGCCATAGGCGGGGCTAGTTGATCTTTCGCATTAGATATGGGGGGCAGGTGTTGAACAAGTTCCTCAGGTGTAATTTCTAATCCTTGTTCAGGAATCTTAGGTAATCCATGGGTATCTTGCTGGCAGTCACTTACCTCTTTGATAATCTCTTAGGTTCCAGCATACTTGTGAGTGCAGGAATGTCGAGAAAGCCTTGGGGTTGTTCCACAGGAGTATGCTGGTTAGGAAATGTGACTGAGGCCAGTTCAATTTGGGGAGGAACTTCTTTTGGAAGTATCCTGTCCCTGGTTAACATTGTTGCTTCTTTGGCTTCAAATGAGAAGTGATCTGTAACGGCCTCAAAGTGACTTAAACTATTTTCCCTAGCTTGGGAAACATGACTTAAAATATCAATGCAGGGTTGGCAAGTCAATTCAGAATGATTTTGGTAATGCACCCTGCACCAATTAGGGAGTAAAATAATTTGTAGATCAGTATCTTCTCCTAAGACCAGCTGATCCTATTGTAGCTTCTTGATCAATGCTTGTTGGTTTTCATTGATCATAGAGTTAGGGAACTTTTGTATTGACAATTCTTTAGGATCAAGAACAAAAAAGGTTAAAATTTCCTCTCTTTTATAAACCCCTATCCCAGTTTCGAAATAGGCTACTTCATTGGGGAAATCATATTCAGTGATGACATGCTTGAGGCGAGGCTCACTTTCAATCCTAATCTGTGTAGGAATTCCTCTCCATGGTAGCGACATGTGTGAAAAGTCAAGGGAGAGATATCCCCCTATACCTTTCATCAAATCTCTGCTCAACAGCATACCATAAGTCTCAGGAATGTCGCCACTTGAACATCTATATTGGTTTGAATCCTAGGGTCTGACCCTACTTGTACATGTATGTTTCTCAACTCTCCTATTACATTAACTTCTGTTTTATCAAGTTGGATGACTTTCTTGTTTGTTTGGATAGGGTTCAACCCCAATTTCTTACATATAGAAAATGGCATAACATTGCCAGAAGCTCCCGAATCTAACAAACAATTGTGTAGATTCTTTCCACAGATTCTTCAACTCAAAAGAAATGGTGGGGTGCCTACCTTGTTTCTGTACACG
Organism: Sequoia sempervirens; assembly: GCA_007258455.2. Taxonomy (NCBI): domain Eukaryota; kingdom Viridiplantae; phylum Streptophyta; class Pinopsida; order Cupressales; family Cupressaceae; genus Sequoia; species Sequoia sempervirens. The sequence goes on from VDFB02105785.1 coordinate 410,284,234, forward strand.
GCTGCATTCATGTCTGCAGTAGGTGCCACCTTGTGTTTCCCTTTTGATTTATCAGCTTGTTCTAAAGCTTTCAGCACTATCTCTCTTTGAGCGGGGCACCACTTTAAGATGTCAAAGTATGACAAAGAAGTTTTTTGTTTTTGCATCTCAGAAATAATATCAAATTCTATGTTACAGCTTGAATTATTTCTGACAACACCAAGTGAATTACCTTTGTTATGGAAGTCAGGCGAACCCTTTGGTGGAGGAGGGTTATTATCATCACTTTGATTTGGAGGCACCATGTGATTAGGTGGCGCTGATGTAGTGAATGGATCTTTACTCTGATTTCTTAGGAAGTGTCCTCCCTTTGTTTGGAAGGCTTGGGCATCATACATGTCTTCCTCTAGTTCATTCTCACTTTGCATTGGGAATGAAGGTTCTTCTTCAAAGAGGTCATATGTCATGGTTGTATCCACTGAGTCACCTCCTCTATTCGAATTCCCTTGGAACGTGTGGGCATCTGCCTGTGCCATCTTGACAACTTTCTCCATTTCAGGGCAGTTTACCTCAGAATGAGTTGCAGTATCATGCAGCCTGCACCAGTTAGTCATAAAGTTAAGGTCAGCCACATTTACAGTATGTGACCTATTTTCACTAGCTTGATAATCATGGGAAACTCCACCATTATTTGGGCTTGTATTCCATTTTTGGTTGTTGTTTGGCCTTTGGTTGTATCCTCTATTTTAATTTTGATAGCCTTGGTTAGAGGAGTTTTGGCCTTGATAACCCCTTTGGTTATAATTGTTATGATTCTGGTAATTACCCTGGTTGTTATTGCCCTGATTGGGATAATTACCTTGGTTTTGGGAGGGGTTCAATCTAAGTTGAGCCGTGTCATTTGTAACTTGAGACAATGTTTTCTTTAAGGTCTCTACCTCATTTGTGAGTTGAACTCTCTTTTCACTTTCAACAGCCTTAGCAACGAGTGGCTGATCAATATGACTTGGTGTCCCAATTTGGTTATGATGACCTTGGGGACCTTGAGGGACCTGTGGTTGTTGAAAAAGGTCAGGAGTCTTATTAGCAAAGAATGGAACAGGAGGTTGGGTCTGTAACTCAGACATAGGTCCATAATGGGAAGGAGACATTCCCGGGACAGTATTGAATAGAGGGGTTGGGCTATGCATCTGATATCCTATTGAAGGGAAACCTCCTCCCAAGCTCCCTTGTTGAGAACTAATTTGTTGTTGCAGCTTGATAGCCAGATGGTAAACTTTAGACAGGGAATCAATATCATCCGCTTAGTAAGTTCTTTGCAGGAACAAACCTAGCATAGGGTCTATAACCCTAAAGTACACTTGAATGGCGCTATTCTCAGCAACTAGATAGGGGTCCTACAGTATCCTATACTTTCGTTGAAACCTGGTATTGAACAAGAGGAGGGATTCACATGGCTCCTTCCTGATGGTAGCAAATTGGTGATATAAAAGAGCAGGATCCACATAGATTTTGAATTGATTGATGAAAGCATTTTCTAGGTCTGTCCAGCTCAGAATAGAATGTTGAGGAAGATTAAGGTACCAGTTGTATGCCATATCCCCTAAGGAATAAGGGAACAATCTACAAACTACATCATGGTGGGCTATTTGAGCCCTGGTACAAGCATCCTTAAAGGCTTGTATATGTTCTTCAACACTCCTTGATTCACCATGAATGTACTTATGACAAAATTTCTCAGGGTTCTTAGGCATATCGTGAAAACCTCCAGGAATAGTCCCCAATGGAGAGGGATTATTCTGAAAGAATGCCATTGGTGGTGGTGGTGGTGGTTGAGCCAGCTGTTGTGATAATTGAGATGGATTCAGTGGTGGATTGATAGGAATCCACTGGGGTAGTGGTGAAAAGCCTGGTGGAGTGAGCGGAGCTGATAAGAGTGGTATAATGGTTTCCCTAGTCCTGTGACTCTTGTGTCTTATTGGGGTCTTGAGTTCTATCAAAGGTGGTGGATTTTCAGCAGATCAAAGAACTCTATGGGGCCTTTCTTGGGGGGAAAACCTAGCTTTATCCAGTTTTCCCTTCTAGGCCCTCCTTCTAGCGCCAGATCTGTTGGTTACTCAAAGTAGCACAACATGTAAGCATAATATTGCTATTTTGTTTCTCCTGAAAGAGAAAGATGATCACATGGATACCTTAGCTCCCAAGGTCTTTGTAGTTGGTTCTCAATGGTGCTGATTTCACTCAGTGATTGATGTGAGCTATAATGTTCAAGGGGCCTGCTGGTGTTGAGCTTCTGGATTGTTCTCAGATCAAACATGAATTTAAACCTACTTTAACCAGGATTTTAAAGAAACAACAAAACAAGGCTTTGGTATTGAAAAGAATGATAATTCATCTACCTTAACCAAACTCATTATCCTTCAAGGAATTGTAAACTAAGACTGAAGAACAAAATTAACTTGTGATTAACACGCAGTTGCATCCATTCACAGTGCTGATTTCTACAACAAAGTGCTAATTATCATTTTAAACAAAACACTAAAATAACATCTCATTCCTTGAAGGCTTCACAAATCAGATGATTAACTTAAGACAAACATCATTCAGGAACACAGTGTGAAGTAGATTAAAATCTGATTGCTTCTACTATTGGTGAAACAAATAAGCAATATTTACAAAGCTGGCACAGTCACCAGTGTACAGAAAATCTATATCTTCAGACTATTTCCATCTATGCTAAGAGAACTTGGAAATACATTACAGTATATATTGAATCTAACTCCTAACCAAGAAGGTAAAAGGAGCTCCCATTACAAAGAATCAGGATGCAGCTCTATCTTCTCCTGTTAACTCACTAACTTCCTCACTTTCTTCCAACTATCTGTTCTAACACTGTATCTTCTATTTTTCTCTACCAGTTGAAAAAAAAAAAACCTCCCTCTAAAGAAGCGAGAATTCCATTTATATAGAGTGTATCAAAAGGGATGTGTTGTCCCTTGTATTAGGGTTTACAAAATATCTGCTTTCAGGAGGGTCGGCTCTCAGATCTTTCTTGAAGAGAGTCAATGTTGCATTCAATATGAAGAATACGATGGTGGAAAGGTGTACTTGGCAAGTGATTCAACTTTAGATATTGTTGGCCGTGGAAGAGTCAGAATCCAATTTCCTGATGGCAGAGTAAAGGGAATTAATGATGTAATGCACATACCAGGTATGGCTCGAAACCTACTATCTATCAATAAGTTGAATGATATTGGAGTACAAGTCATGTTCTCTGGAAATGGCTGCAAGATGACTAGAGGTTCAATGGTGTTGGCTAGAGGTGCTCGAATTGGTACCCTATACAAGCTGGATGCACAGGCTGTTCAATGTAACAGTGTCTCTGGAAAGTCACTAAAAGCTACTCATGGAGGTAAAGAGGAAATTATCCCTAATTATGTAAACTCTATGAAAGTAAAACTTCCAGCAGAGAAGACTATGCTTTGGCATCATAGGTTAGGCCACATAGGAGAAAAAGGTTTAAAAACCTTGAAGAACAAAAACCTGTTTGAGGGACTTGAAGATTGTAATCTAGAATTTGAATTCCATGAACATTGTATATATGGAAAGCAGCACCATGTTTCTTTTTATGATAGTCCTCGAAAATCTTTTGGTTTGCTAGATTATATTCATTCAGATGTGTTTGGTCCTATGAATGTTCCTTCTTTGTCTAAATCGAGATTCTATGTGTCGTTTATTGATGATTATTTAAGAAGAGCATTTGTATATTTTCTAAAAAGTAAATCATAAGTATTCAGTCGGTTTAAAGAATTCAAAAACCTTGTTGAAAATCAGACTAGTAGAAAAATAAAAATCTTAAGGACTGATAATGGTGGTGAATTCTGTTATGATGAATTTAAAAGATACTATAAAGACCATGGGATTAAAAGACATAAGACTACACCTTATACTCCACAGCAAAATGGAGTTGCAGAAAGGTTCAATAGGACAGTGATGGAGAGAGCATGAAGTATGCTTAGAAGTGTTGGCTTGGAGGAGAAGTTCTGGGCTAAGGCTACTACTACTGCATGTTACTTGATTAATCGGTCTCCAGATTCTACTCTTGTTGAGAAAACACCTTTGGAAGCGTGGTCTGGTAAGAAACCCTCTCTCAGACATATTCAAGTCTTTGGCTGTGAAGCATATGCATATGTGCTAAATGAGAAAAGATCCAAGTTGGAGAACAAGGCTGTGAAATGTATTTTTATTCGCTATAGTGCTAACATAAAAGGATACAAGCTTTGGAATCCTGTTATAGAGAAGGTTGTATATATCAAAAGTGTAATCTTTCATGAGATGAAACCTTCCACCTTGGATCTACAGTCAGAGACAAAGTAAGAAAAGAATAAGGATGTAGCAATAATTCCTCCTACTCCAGAGAAAGAGGAATTCAAAATTCAAAATGTACCTGAAACTGAGGAGAGTTCAAGTAGTTTTAAAAGTTATGAAGAAGATGAACCTTAGCCTCAGCAAGTGAGGAGGTCAACCTGAGAAAGAAAACAACTAGATAGGTATGGGTTCTCATTGATTGATTCTACTTGTTCCTATGCCTTGATTTCTAGCACTGGTGAGCCTAGGGCTGTAAAAGAGGCAATTAAAATGTCTGATTCAGATTCTTGGGTGGAAGCCATGAATGAAGAGATGGCATCACTAGAGAAGAATGAAACCTGGAGTCTGGTGCCCTTGCCTGAAGGCAGAAAACCTGTGGGCTACAAATGGGTATTTAAGAAAAATATTGGTCTAGATGGCAGTGTAGAAAAGTACAAGGAAAGACTAGTTGCAAAGGGTTATTCCCAGGTCGAGGGAATTGAATATGGGGAGATATTTTCTCCTATAGCAAAGCTGACATCTATCAAATTTCTTTTGTCACTTGCAGCAGCATATGACTTAGAGGTCGAACAGATGGATGTGAAGACAACATTTCTTCATGGTGATCTTGAAGAAGAAATCTATATGTCCCAGCTTGAACACTTTATTGAAAAAGGTAAAGAAAAACTGGTATGCAAATTAAAGAAGTCTTTGTATGGGTTAAAGCAGTCACCTAGAATGTGGTACCAGAAATTTGATACTTTTGTATTGTCTTCGGGATTTGTGAGATCAAAATCTAATCACTATATATATTATAAAGTTGAAAGTGATCGAGTTCTTCTTATTGCTCTCTATGTTGATGATATGTTGTTCGTAGGCAATAGTAAGCTAATGATTTATGATCTTCAGTCTTAGTTGTCTGCTAAGTTTGAAATGAAGGATCTTGGTGCAGCAAGGTATATTCTGGGGATGGAGATAACCAGGGACAAGAAGAATAGAAAGCTTTGGCTCAGTCAGAGTAAGTATATCAGGACTGTTCTTGAGATATTTTGTATGAATGATTGCAAACAGCTAGTGGTTCCAGTCTTGCAGGGAACAAAGCTATCTATTAAGGACTGTCCAAAATCTCCTACTGAGATGGAGGACATGACCAGTGTACCCTATGCTAGTGCGGTTGGTAGTCTCATGTATGCAATGGTCTGTACAAGGCCAGACATTTCCCAAGCAGTGGGAGATCTTAGTCGATTTATGGCTAATCCTGGAAGGACACATTGGGATGCTGTAAAGAGAGTTTTCAAATATTTGAAGGGTACTTCAAATTTTTCTTTGTGTTACCATGGGAACTTGGTTGAATCACAGAGGAATCTCAGTATTCGAGGCTATGTGGATTCTGATTGGGCAGGGGACATTGACAGCAGGAGGTCCACCAGTGGATACATTCTCATGATGAATGGTGGTGCAGTGACGTGGATGAGCAAGCGGCAGGTTGTAGTCGCTTTGTCCACTATGGAAGCTGAATACATGGCATCTACACATGATTGTAAAGAAGCAGTTTGGTTGAAATTTTTGTGTTCTAACATTGGTTTTGATGCAGGGGAAATAACTATTTTCTGTGATAGTCATAGTGCAATTTTTCTGGCAAAGAACCCTACTTTCCATGCTAGGACGAAACATATTGATGTGCAGTATCACTTTCTACGAGATATGGTTGAGGATGGAAAGGTGAGTTTGGAAAAGGTTGATACTCTGGAGAATGTTGCAAATGCATTGATGAAGCTAGTGAGCACAGAAAAATTTAGGTGGTGTACCAGTTCAATGGGCCTTTGTGCCCATGATTTTTAGTAAGTGTTTTGTAAAGCTCTGGAGGTGCCTGTATGATCTTCGTCAAGTGGGAGATTGTTGGAAATATGCCTCAATCAATACAGGCTGAAACCTCCATTGGAGCCAAGTTGGTGTGACAACTTCAATGTCTGGCCGACAAGCAGTTTGTATCATCATGTTTTGTACAGGTTGCTGTGACCTAGCTTTTGTCTCATTGAATGGTTGCACTTTGGAGCCTATCACTGTGATAAGAAGTGTTCGGTGTGACATCTTAGCTCTCATGGAGATCTTTGGCTGACAGACCATTCAATCGTGTATCAGGAAGACTCTTGGCGACTGTGGGCTTCAGGATAACCTATGGTGGTTCGATGAAAATTCTTACCGATGTGTTTGAGTCTCGCCGATAGGATGTTTCATTTTATGGTCTTTGGCATAGCTTATAGTTTATTGGTAAGAAGTCTTACCGATGTACAAATGTCTCACCGATGAAGGCTCAAGTGTTAGTCATCGGAGTAACACGAAGGATCTCGTAGAGAGGTCTTAGAGACTAGAGGATGTCTTGCTGAGACCCTATGGCTATCGGGGTAACTTAATGGTCTCAAGAAGAAGTCCTAGCGAAGGATGGAATGTCTCGCCGATGATGTTGATGTCTTCGGTATAGCTCTTGATGAACGGTGGACATCGGTGTAACTTATATGTGTTTGATAAGATCTCTCGGCGAAAGACATATGTCTTGGCGACAGTTGATGGTTTTGGAGTAACATTTGTGATCTCAAAGAAACCTCTTAGTGATAGACAAAAGTCTTTCTGACTATTCTTTGGAGCTTGATATGACTTGTGATCTCATCAGTATAATCTTTGATGACTCGATATATGGTCTCAGCGAAAGACGATTGACTGGGCGACAAGAACACTAGTATCACTATAACATATGGAACTCAATATGATCTCCTGGCGACATAAGGATGTTTTAGCGATAGTCTCCTGACTTTGGTGTAACACAAGATGGCTCATTGGGATGTCTTGGTGAGAGAGATACTCTTGCCGAAAGGAAAATTGAAGCCGATACATGTTGTAAGCTCGGTGAAACTTCTTGTCGATAACGATAACTCTTTGTGACATTGATACAAAGCTTTTGTGGCATTGGCGAGACACTGTTAGTGTCTCACCGAGATGCCAACACAGTGTGATCTCTTTTGACCATTTGACCATCCTATGTGGAATCTCATGGACCAATAGGAGAAGCCGAATATGAACAGTTGGAAGATTGTTCGTTGTGACGATTTTGTGAGGAAGCTCAATGGACATGGAACAACATGGATATACTCTGTGACTGCAGATTGTGATCTGTTGGTTAATTCGACAGTTTGTTGTATGATCAGAAAATGATTTCTATTCTGTAAAGACTGTAACATGAAGGTTCTTGTACAAGATTGTTCATGGTGAATGTTGCTGTAAATAGACACTAGAAAGATAAGTCTAACATTTGTATGTAATCTCCATTACTATAATACAAAGTGATTTCTCTTGGTGTCATGGGTTTTTCTCTCGTAAGGGTTTTCCCACATATATCTGGTGTTCATGTGTGATTGCCAAACACTCTGTTTTTGTTATCTGCTTCATAGTGCATCTTAATTGGACTATAATTGAAAAATTAAAGGTATATCTGCATTCTTCTCTGAGGTATTGATGTTAGGAGAATTGTTTCCGCATCTAATTTTCCTTACAAGGATGTCACGGTGAGCTCAAGATCTTTTAGCGAGCTCATCTTATGTCGGGGATATCTTATGGCAAACATCTCTTTTCTTGCCGAGCTCATTCTGTATCAGCCAGACCCCACCGGGTCAGCGAGATCTCATGGCGATGACTTCCTTTTTCTCCCTGAGCTCAGGCTTCTTCCACTTCAGGGAGACTTCTTCAAATCGGTGGGATGTCACGGCGAGGCCTAGGATCCTTTGGCGAGCTCATTTCTTTATGTCAGGGAGACCTCTTTTTTTCAGGGAGATCTTATGGCAACACCCTTCATTCTTCTCGAGCCCACTTCATTTCAGTGAAACCTTTCCCCTTCGGCGAGACCTCACTCTGACATCCTGGCCTATCGGCGAGACCCTCCGTAGTCGCCGAGACCTTTCAGCAAACATAAATCTTCTCTTTGATGCCCCTCATTTCGTTGAGACTTCTTTCGATCAGGAAGACCTTGCGGTGAATGTTAAACACTCTCCCCGATGACAACCTTCTTCGGTGTGACTTCCTTCATTCAGCTAGACATTATGCCAAAACCATAACCTTTTTTCGACCCATGTTGTCGCCAAGACCTCCCCTTGTAGTCATACCGATATGCATTCTCTATTTCACATGCGTCGCTGTAACACTCTCTTATCGAGGAGACGTCCCATAGATGCCCTATGTCTCACCGAGAAACCTCCATAAGTTCACTTTTGTAACATGTCGGTGTGACATCATGGGTCAGCAAGACTGCATGACCTAATATCGATAGACCCTATTTTGTGCCTTATCAGCGAGACCTGATGGCAAGAATTTCTCATTGAGATATATCCTCATCGATGGTTTGCAAGACCACACCCCGAAGACACAACTCTTGCCGAAGTGTTTTCTTGTTCTGCAGTAGTCGGTGATACATGAAGAATTCGCCGAGACATTTCTCTGAAGGAGACTTTCATGCCGATGGGGAAACTCTTAGTCGTCAGGATGATGATTGATGTCTTACCGATAGGTACCTGCATGGGAATTCTAATCGCTATCACATTCGTGAGGTCTTACCGATAGGCAACACAGACGCCTATTAACAAAATGCACTGGTAGTCGGCAAGACATCTGCAAGGTCTTGCCAACTTTCTTGTTAGAGGAAAATTATGACCAACTGGATTGAGGAATGCATTCCAGCTGAGCTCCCTTGCAAATATCATCATGTGTGTGATTTAATCCTACAAAAGAAAGGTTTGCATTAGTCATCAGAAGCAAATAAAACATATTATAATAAAATCCACTATTGCTTGTAGTTATTTCATTGAATTCTTAGCAAGAAGAAAACCAACTCAAGCTAAGATAGGACCAAAATCATATCAGACAGAACAAAAGATAAAACATGAAGAAACAAAAGAACCCCCAAGAGCAAAGCGAATAACAAAAGGAAACAAAAGAAAGAGAAAAGGGGGACCCATTTTATTCCAGAATAAAATGGGGTGGTTATGCAAGGCATAACAGGTCCTAGAGTTGAACCTTGCTACTCTGATACCAAAATGTAACTCTCAAAAATTGATGTTCATTTAGCCACACAATTTACCAAACTTAATACATTCCAAGGATAATAAAAGTAGAAGATACACTTTCCATAATCGCCCAAAAGGAAAAGTCAGAATATATATTTCCATTCCTTGTATGTAGATCAAATATATTTAATTAACAACAAGGATCATTGCAATGATATATATATGATTGTCATTCGCATATCAAAAATTTTCATAAATTTGCTCAAGTTTTCAATTACATCACTAACTTTCAATCAGTACATCTATTTCAATGTTACATCAAATCTTTCTTTTTAGTACATCTATTTCAATGTTACAATACTGAATTACAAATAAAGTTACATTTGCAAGTGGGCTTTTCAAGCCATTCCAAATAATACATGATTACATCTATAGCATAAATATCTCTAAACCTCAACTGCCATGACACCACTGGTCTTCTTGCAAGCTGGGGCCAAGAGTGTGATTAAGGTGCCTTTTCCACCCAACCACAAAGTACAATACTTACCCAGGTTTCTTCCTAACTCGAAGAAATCCTAGGCCCTACATGAGGAGCCTAGCAACCTGAAACAACAATGCAGGAGGGAACTCTCGATGCAAGCCTGATGCCTATATGCATTCCTAACATGAGAATCACATAATTCTTGCAAACAGGAGGTGGCAAAGACCTATATTCATTTAGTTCTAGGCTTTTAATTCCATCTATTTCAATGGTGCAAGTGCTTGGCCAAGCATAAACAAAATAAATGATAGTTTTAAAAAAGGTAAAACTACTGTCTCTATGGGCCCACCTTCGGCATCCTGTCCCAAAATTTCACAAAATCTAGTAAATAATGCATTTTCCATCCAATTTCACATTCGATTTTTACACATTTCTAATTCAAAGAGAGGTCATCATTTTCCAAAGATTCACAAAGATTGTCAAAATAGATTTCAAGCATGCTTTCAATAAATAAAGGTTTCTTGTACAATTTCAAGTGAGTTCTTAATACAAAATAAATTCAGCTCCAATTCTATTTCTAATTTAATTTTGATCTCAACAAATAGTTATGCTAGTTTCCAGCCAAAAGAAAACTACTCTTTTTATAAAGCTCACTAATTTTGATTGTGTTATAAATATCCTACATTTGCTAAAAAGTTTTCAAATTCAGTTGTAACCATAGTCTTATGTGTGTTCACCAAGTTCAAATATGATATATGAAGTTTCTCACAATGGACCGATATTCAAAAAAGAATAGACCGTTTCAGAAAAAGATAAACAAAGTAGATAACCAGATTCGTGTACAAAAACAAGTTTGCTTTTCAACTCAAAGTTATATTTATGAATTTATGCTACGTTTTCAGAGTTTCAACTTGAGATATAATTAATTATTGTACAAATTTGCTTATACCTTTGTTGTGTTTTCAGTTAAAACCATTAAAGGAAGTTCTGCTTTCAATAAAAAGCAGCATTACTTATTCCAGTGTATATATATGAATATATGTATATTTATATATATACATATTTGTGTGTTTATATATATATAAATATGTATATAATTACTCATGTATATATATTTTCTGAGTAAAAAAAAGGACAGTGGATGTTAAATTTTCTGTAGAGAACCGAGTTTTGGGAAAAGCCTGAGCTTGTGAATATAAATATATATATATATTTATAGCTGGGAGTGAATAGATATATGTATATTGAAATATATATATAAATATTTATTGAAATACATATATAATTTATACAGGAATTTATGAGTCACAGAGTTTCCATCGCATGATAGATGGACTTTAAATTTCGCAGTTTAAAGAAAACAAAAATTTATACGGTTCGCAGTGCATAAGGTGAAGGCTGACGCCATCCCATAAGGGGAGGGCATTGGCTGTGAGGAGGCAACGCCTCCTCCACGGGCTTTGGCCTGTGGAGGGCGCTACCCTCTCACAGCACCGCCCATCCTCTATGAGCGGGCTGGGATGTAAATCCCCCAAACATTTAAATTCGGTTATAAAGAAAATTCAATGCCTAATTTAAATTTCATATGATTTCTGCGAACTTCGAATTTGATACAAGTCTTTGTCAATATATATATATATATATATATATATTTATATTTATATACACACAATATTATGTGTGTGTATATATTTATATATATATATGCAAATATATATTTTGTATATATTTATTTACAGATTCACAGTTCATAATTGAAAAACAAACTCAAGAACCATAGAAAATAAAGAAGAAAGAAAAATAAACCCCAATTCTAAAAGAAGTATAATTGTGCAAATATTTTCAATGCACTCACAGGAATGAGATATAATTTCCAGATTTCCACAACTTTTGCATACAATTCAAACACTTTGCATTCAATTTCTTCAGAAGTATTTGCATATTTCAACAAGAAATGTGGAAAAAAAATAAAGAACCCGGTATTATGCTTCCAGCTGGGATTGGAGATGCTCTTCAGCCAACTTCTTCTTTTGCCTCTTTATCAATCTGGTTTCTCAGAGAAAGCCTCTTCTTCTTCCTTCTCTCCAATTGCTTTTCTAGCTCTCTATCTTTCCACTATTTACCCACGATTAATTCTGAACATGCTATCGTAAAATATTCAACATTTGCTTGGAAGCCATTTGAGCAATAATTGCAGAGCTTGTTTTCAAGATTATTTTCAAGAACCGTTACCTTCTCGGGAACTCACTTCCCCTTTTTAAAATTGCCTTCCATTTCCAATTTTCTACCCTAATCTTAAAAAGTAATTTTAAATTAATAATAATTTTCAATTTAATTGCATGTAAATCCCATTTCGAAAATATTTACTCAATAATAAAATAAATATCTTTTAACTAATGGTTAACTTACTAACTCAGAGATTAACATCAATTAAAGGAAGATTACAATGCATGAGTATTTAAATCAAAAATCTATAATTAACTATATTTAAACTTAATCATTTATTTTATCATGCTTTATTCTATTTAATTTACTAATTATTATTTAATTTACAAATACTTCAAAACAAACACACAAAAGTTAGACATTCCTAAATGCAGTCTATATGAAACTAAGTGCGTGTGTGTAGTCGAGAGGTCTTCCTGCTTTGTCTTGTCAAGAAGCTAATCACCTCCCCTTAATCACACCCTTGGTCTTCGACTTCCTGCAGCTCAAGTGCACTCAGGAACACAACAATAATTGAATTAGTATCATATTAAAATATAAATAAAGCAATACATTACATTAATTAAAATGTTTCTACCCTATTTTGCTTCATTTTCAAAATAAAACATATTCAATACTTTTCAACTTTTCATAATTTAAATAAACACTTTCATTTATCACAGGCCCAAAACATCATCATATTAATCATTATTCTACCAGGCACAATAAAACATGTAATAAATTCACACAAAACCAAAAGTAACCTGCATCAGGACTGAGATGTGACAAATTTCCTTTCACTCTTGTATTTTGCACCTATGTTATATTCATATTTTCTAGAGGTATTGATGAAGAGTTACTAGCTACAAATTTTAGGATATTCCAAGCTATAGGAAGTTATGATCCTAAGGGAAAGATAAAAAGAGTGTTTTTTCAAGGCACAACCATAAACATGATGTTGATAACTTCTAGGCTACTTGTAGAGGAAATATTCCTTCTAATCTATCTAATGATGCAAATATGTTAAATCCAATGTATGATACTCAAGTAATAAGCAATAAAATAGTTCCCATGGTAGATTGATCTATCAAAGAAAACATCTCAATAAGTGAAATAAGTAGGGCAATCAAAGATCTCAACTTTGCTTGGATAAAAATAAAGTTCAAATATAAAAAGAAAGGAAGGGAAAGGATGACAAGAAAAAAAGAGAGAAAAAGATTCTTCCTTCAAATCAAAGGAGCACAAGAAATCCAAGAAGAGCTCAAAAGGTGATAAGGCTAAGAAAAATCTAAAACATTTAACAAAATATCAACTAATTGAATCTCTTAACCAAGCTAGAGTAATATATGGTGTAGCTAATGCAAGAGTGGTAGTGGATTTGGATATACTTCACTTCAAACTATGTATCCAACTACCACACAAGAAGTGTGATCACAATCCTCACAAGCTACCCAAGAGCAACCTACAACCACAACTTCTCAAAAAAAATAGTAAGAAGTGCTGTTAGAATTGGCTATGGCTACCAAGATCTATGGACCAAATGGAAAGCACAAAAAGAGAGAGAAGAATATGACAAGAATAGACTGTATTCAATGTCAATAATATGAAATGATTCTAATTGTTTACAATGAGAGAGACCCCTTGGTTATATAGCCAAGGTGAGAACATAGAAGGGAATAATATTATGACAAGTTTCGTAATCTTATGACATGAGACAACTAGGAAAAGCTATCACTCCACCTAAGTTGGAGAGATAATCACATGATGTGTCCACAAAAGGTGGAAGTGATAAAGTAATGACATGTCAAGTCCACCAAAAGTGGAAATTCTCCAACAACCTCCTATGTGGTCCCTAAGTAAACTTAACTAAGGTGTAATCATGACCTAGGACAAGGTACAACACATTTAATTACACCAACACCCCCTCTTAAGTGAAACTTAGGGAGAATGTACACAAATGAAAACAATGCAAGATGGGTCTCGGCTACGAGGCCATGTTAGGTACCCATGTACAAACAATGAAATCTCTCACAAGCGAGGAAAGGGAGAAAACCTCATGGGAAAAACTCCCCCTGAAAAGAGAGATGAAATAAAAAAAAGAAATGCAATACTCTCAATGAAGAATGAGAAGGTAAAAACCCCATGTGAAGAAAAAGACCCCCCCATAAGAGAGAAGTAGAAGAGAGACAAGGTAGCCCCCCCTCAATGTTGAGTCTTGTTGTGCAGTTTTTGCACACACGCCCCACTTGGAGTAGGGACCCTCTTTTTCAATTTCTTTTGATCTTTGGTTCTATTGAACTTATCTTTTGAGGTCTGGACATGTTGGTCTTGTTGGCTTTGATCTTGCCCTGAGGCTTGAATTGGCTAAAATTGAGTTTTGGGCAAAATCCGGGTTTTCACCTAACTCCGGGATTTTCCGGCTCCGGCGGATTTTCCTGGGCCCTGGTTCTTTGTCCGTTTCTGGCTGGATTTTCCAAAATTCGGGTTTCTGCCCGATTCCGGGATTTTCCGGTTCAGGCGGATTTTCCCGGTCTGCACCAAAATCCCGAACTTCGTTATTTTCCCGGCTTCTACTTTTCCGCGAAATCTGTGTTCATCTGGACTTCCGTGTATCTTGAGATTTTCTGAAATTTCGTTTTGGACTCGGGTTTCCGGATTCGTCAGAAGTGTCTTGTCGCTCATTAATGACCAAGGTACCTTTGCTCAGACGCACAAATGGATGGACATAAAACCTTTTGGGCATCATTTTTCAACCTTATCATTCATTTGCTTGCTGCTTTGGCGATTGAGGGCTTTCATTTGAAGCTTTGAGCATTGATCCTGTGTTGCTTGCGCGTGGGTTGTTTGGTGTTGATTGAGGTTTTTTATTGCTTGAGCGTGCCTGCGTTGTGGTTGCTTCTTCGACCTCGAGTTCCGACTGAATTGATCCATGGTATGTTATCGATGACCCCTCTTGTTTGTTTATAGGATGATTGAAATGTTCTATGTTGATTTGTGGTCATTTTGGGTCGGCCCATGTTTAGTCGCGATTTTCCATTTATCAAATTGGGGCTTGACCCATCTTTCCGTGAGACCTCATCATCCGTGCCTTCTGTGTGTGCTCATATTTATTCATTAGAGGATGGGTGAATCCATTTGGATGATGTCCTGGGTCAGTTTTTGTGTCCCCTAAGTGTGTATTTTGCCATATTGAGTAAGGTTAGGGTTTTTCGGTGCTCGGCCCAGAATTGTCAATTCTTTATGAGTTGTCGATTCCCCGCCTGTACTGAACTAACCCTTACCTCGTGAGGACTTAGAGGAATATGGACTCGTCTTTAGGAATGGTTTTCCAAACCTTGAGCTTACCCTAGTTTTCATGGCGGCAGGTTTTTCATCAAAATTAGGGCATCACCATTTCACCATCTGGACTCATCATTTGGGGGCTTTAAGAACTTGAAATCATTTGTATTCTAAATTTTATTGATTATTGTCGATTTCTGGACCATTAGAATCCAGGTGGAGAAGTTTACACGATCATTTAGTCGCCAGTTTGCGGGTTGTCCTTCGTCGGGTTCCCGTGGTGTCCACGGAATTTTTGCGCCCACGGATTTTCCCAGTTTCGGCTGATTCCGCGGGGCATAACGATTTCCGGAGTTCTTCGAACTGTCAGCTAAAATCCATCTCACCCGGATTTTTCCGGTTTTCCTTTCTGTTTTTATTTCTCTCGATCTTTAGAAGATAGGATTAATGGAGTGAACGCTAAATGCTTATTTCTTGTTGCCAATGAACAAATTTCATGATAATTTAATATTCTTTTGTCCAAACTAACGATTTATGTGACTAATGATGTTTTGGCAGCAAGAATTCGTCTGGGTCGGATTTCTCTAAAATTCTGCCCCGATTGGATTTTCCCGGTTTGCATGGTTTCCCCGGACTGCTCTATTCTTCTGGATTTTCAGAGAACAATGATTTATGATGGATTTCAACTGTTTTATATGATTTTATGTTAACCTTTATATTGGAATATGTATAATAAAGAGATACTAATGATGTCCTTTGTGAATGTAGGCCGAATCAAGCAAGGCTGCAGCTAGGAAATCGAAGGGTGACACGGAGGGGTCTTCTATCTCAGAGGCAGAAAAGATAAGATTGGACATCAAAAGTCAACTCCCCGAAAGCAGGGTGTCTTCTGTCTGGGCCGAGGTGTTTGACACCAATGTAGGGGCCTGGAGATATGAGGAGCTCAAACGGAGGATAGCTGAGAAGGATCTGTCAGCCCTAAGGAATGGCATGATGAAGTACGGACTTGTGCATGTGGCAGGGTTTCCTCCAGCGATCCAATGTTATGAGTTGATTCTAGAATGTGCCCGGCAGTATGATTTTGATACGCAAAGGGTGGTCAGCACTGAGGGAAGGGTCTTGGCCAACTTCAGCCCTGTCTCTATTGCCTAGGCATTTGACATGCCTGATCTACCTTCTGTGTGTGCTCTGAACATAGATATGGCCATAACATATTATGAGAATGAACCCATCAAAGCCCAACAGATAATCAACTCTTGGTTGGAAAAGCCAAAGTCACATCATTCTAAACTACCCAAGCAGTTGCAAAGAGTCAAATTCAGGTCAGATATCTTTGATGCAATAACATTCCTAAGCAGGGTGGCAGGATTGAAAAGTGTAGGAGTACTAGAAAGTTGGATGGTCCATGTGATCACCAAAATCGAGCAAGGGACTAACTACCACTGGGCAGGGCTCATTAGTTCTGAAATTGACAAACAACTGAGGAATGTTTTGGAGGCTAAGAGATTCACTATGTCCTCTTATGTCATGTACGTGCTTGCCATATTCTATCCATACAGGGGTTTGAATCCACGAGGGACATTCGGACAGGACATAATCTATGAGATCTATCCGGAGTTGCACCTAGGACATAAGGACTACCGCAGGGCTAATGATGCATTCACTATGCATATCACCCGGATGCTACAAAATGCAGAGCATGTGAGGCTGTCGGATGGAGCAAAAGGATTAATAAAGAACTATGGGGCCTGGTTCATTCAATTTCCCACCTTCACCTACCTTAGAATTGATGGATGCCCGGTCGCCCCATATAGGTTACCTCAGTACTCTACAGATCACATTGTGTTATTGGAGATTGTGAGGCAGATTTGTGAATTTGATGCCATTGTAAAGAGAGAAAAACATAAGACAAGCTTCGGTGGAGATTTCCCTCTTGGAATTGGTGTAGCAGAAGTGTGTCCATCCATTCAATCACCACATATGGCAGGAGATGAGTTGGCAGCATATGGTTTTTCCTTCCACTCCAAGAGAACGAACTTTGATATTACTGGGGAAGCACAAAAGAAGGCTACCAGGGAGTACCGGCATAAAGATGACCTAGAGGACTATTGGGCCAACATCAAAGATGATCTTGAAGCTAGAAAGAAGAGATACTCCAGGCTTCCTATTGATGCAATCCGACAGTACAATGTCAAGTTGATCCCGAATCAACTGGAGGACGATGGAAACCTGGTGCAGGATCATGCCTATGAGGCTATGAAGGACAGGTCCATCGGGGAAATCGATTGGAATGAAGATGAGGTCACAGAGTTGGAGGACCTAATGGCCCCGGTCATGAAATTCACCTCTTCCTGGTTAAAGCATAAAATTTGGGAGTTGGAAAGCGAGAAGGTAACTTGTACCTTCAATTTGATGGGAGACCTCAACCCTATGTCTACTTCAGAAGAATCCGGGGAAGATGACCCCAAAGGGAAAACTGCAAAGAGCTCTCCTTTTAAGATAAAAGTCAGAGGCCTCAAGGAAGGTAAGCCCGAAACAAAAAGAAAGCAAAAAGGAAAGAGGAGATGGCAGAATTTGAAGATTAGTAAGTCCTCTGATGAGGAAGAGTCGGAAAAAGCAGAAGAGGAAGATGTTCCTCCACCACCGAAGAAGACAAGAACAACCAGGACTTCAAAGAAGAAGGGTCAGGTTGCCTCAAAAGATGAGCCTCCTATTGTTGATGTGGAGAGTTCAGGAGGAGAGAAAACAAAGGTCTACATGAGAAGATCAAGGACTCCATCCCCTAAGGAGCCAATGCAAAAGAATGAACTTTCTCCAGAGTTAACAACTGTAGAGCCCTCTAAGGCGGCTTCTCCTCCACCAAGCATACCTGAGCCAGAAATTCCTGAGGAACATGAAACTAGCGGGGAGGCAGGGCCATTCAGGGAAGGAGCACTCTTTGATGAGGCAGCTGAGCTTGAGGCTGAAGAGGTTGAGAAGCTTCCTTCTACCCTGGTGCAATATGAGGACTCTTCGAAGAATGGCAAAGGAAAAGAATCGCCTGAGCAGGAGGAAGATATCCCAATTAGAACTCCATCGCCGGTGAAAGAGGTGGAGCTTGAAGAAGGGTATCAAGGAGAGCAGCTCCCTGAAAAGGAGGATGATAAAACAATTGAAAAGGAGAAGGAGAAAACTCTGGAAAAACAACAAGAAGAAAAAGCAGAGGAAATCTGGGTAGAACCTGCAGCCCCGGATTGGCTTGAAAAGGAGATTGCAAGGAAGAAGCAAGTGGTAGTTGAAGACACTCCCTTGGATTGGGATGAAATGCTGTCAAAAATTGGTAAAGGGAAGAAGAAGAAGGCAGCTAAGGTAGTCTCAAGGGTGGAAAGAGATGAAACAAACAAAAGGATTATCCACATTGCCACCCCTGCCATGGACAAAACTAGGGAAGAAGTCACTGGTCAGGACTAGAATGTGCAAACTATCAACCTAGGACCAACATCTATGGAGCAGGACATAGAAGAATATGAAGGGTCTAGTTCTGTGATTATTGGTAGATTGAGAAAAGAGACCCAAACCAAGCATGAGCTCAGGAAGGAGAATGAAAGACTTAGGAAGTGCTTGGAGGAAGTGAAGAAACCTCTGCAATCTCTCCACCCTTCTTCCTCAGCTACTCCTGGATTTCTGCCCAAGGAAACCATCACCGGAATTGAGAAAATGAAAGCCTCAACTCAAACTGCAGTAGATTGGCTGATGAATGTGCAAGTAAAGGGAGATGACACCATTAAGGACATCCTGTCGGTTGGGAAAGATGCAGTCAGAGCTAAAGAACTGCTAGAATATGTGCTGTCCCAAGATAAGGAGGACATTGACCTCTTACTGCAGAAATCCAAGGTTGTTATGGGGCACGGTAAAGAACAGTTGGCTGTGGATGGGATTCTTCCTTCTTCTAGGTTAGATGAACCTTGGGAATGGTTTGAAGCCCTGCAGATTCGGCATAAGGCCACGAAGAAGATCTAGAAACGAAAGAAACAAATAGATGGAGATCTTATAGGAGTATATGAGGGCTGCATTGCATTCTTTGAAGTGATGACTGGTAGAAGAAAGATAGCCCCAAAATACCTAAGTCTGGAACAGCTCAAAGAGTGGTGGCATGAAGTTTATGCCCCAGATTCTGAAAGTGTTATAACAAGCCACGAGTTAGATGATGCAGCCACATATCTGGCAGTGATGGACAAATATCAGGCCAATAAGGCTGATTGGAATAAGATTGTGGACCAGTCAAAAGAGGAAATTAATTCCATTCAGTGCAGACTTAAGATCTTGCCTTTGCCACCTGTAACCGAGTTGGAGGGAGCATTTTTGAGGGTTCAAGGTTCGTTGGCCCAGAGCAAGGATAAGGGAGGCAGTATTTAATGCCGTTTTGGAGATTTGTGCTTCCCTATTATCATAGGGCATGCATTGGACCAGACTACATTGGGGACTGTGTCTAGGCCAATCTTGATGGTGGATGGCATTTAATGTGTGCCTTATTTTGAATTCCTAAGGCCGACTTGTTTTGGCAATTGTTTTACCTTTGTAAAATGTTTGGCTGGGCCGACATATCTTGAGAATTGCTATAAAGGGCATTCTTGCCTCATTGTAAAGGGTTAGCTAGAAAATAACAAGGACAAGTTAGACCAAAGAGCTAGAGCATTTTGTAGGAGTAATATTCAATTTCTTGAAGCAAGTATTGTAATCAGAACAGTTGAATTGTTGCAGCATTTTTGGTGATCTAATGCAATTGAGGACATTGTGGTTTTCCTGGTGAAATCTCTTGTGTTATTTTATATTGCATGGTTCTTGTTGTTCTATCTTTCAAATTGCTTAAAGATTTAGGGTTTAGTGTTCAGAATTAAATTAGTTTTAGTTTGGTGAATGATGTTTGTGATTTCATATTTGGAATGTTTGTAGCAATCTCTGGTCAATACTCCCAGTAACTATCTGATTGTAGTAGGCTGGTGAAGTCAACATGGACCTTATATTCATTTGTGCTTAAGTTCGATTGTGGATGAATATCTATGATTTGAAAATCTAAATGCCTTAGAAGATTGCACCGTTCTTGTGATATTGCATTGTGGGTTAAGCAGGAATTGGTTATTTGAGATTGGTCCATTCCAAATATCTGTCATTTGCATTGCTCATTCTAGCAATAGTTTAGATCTTATCATATCCTTGCACACTTATCTTTTGCTATTTCTTTATCATCTGGTTAGATTTAGGATTTGAGATCATCATATTGCAAGATCTGATAAGTGGAAAGATACAGTTTGCTTGTAGTAAGGTCCCTTTGTGATTACCAGCATTTTCACATAATTATCTGAGTTGTTTATGCATCGTCATGACCTGACACCCAAGAGACCTTGGGGTGATTTTTAGAAACTTGCTGTTGAAAATTACCTTTCAAGAGAGATAGAATATTGCATTATGTCTGAGTTGTTGCTGTGCAGAAAACACCATCAACAGATTGGTGCTAGAAGGAGGGCCTGAATGAGCACACTGGATCGTTTCTTGAACGCCATCTCTCCTTAGAGATATAGGAGAAACACCAAATCTACTGCAGAAGAAGAAGATTTGCAGGAATTATAATTTCCCCCTAGGTCCAGAAGGACCCGAGAAAGAGGAGAATCATCATCCCCCATCCCTTCACCAGCATCATCCAGATCTTCACATCCAGAGGTTGAAGCCATACCCATTCCTGAAGCAGTTCCCATTCAGCAACCTCAGCCTATCGTTAACCAACCACAACCACCTCCCCCACTTTTACCAATGGATTTCCTTGCCAATAATCCATCTCCCCTATTCTTCCAGGCCTATAATGTCATGCCCAAAAACCCTAAGCACTTCTGTTCAAAATTCCATGTTAATGACCCAAACAGGACTACAGAAGAACACATAAGGATTTTTCAAACTTGTCTCAAGGATAGAGGGATTGTTCATGAGGATGTTGCCTGTAGGTTGTTCCCTTATTCATTAGGAGAAGAGGCCTTTTACTAGTACAATCATCTCCCTTCTGGTTCAATCCTTAATTGGAATGACCTTGAGGCTGCCTTTTTGCAGAAGTTCAGAATACCCATTAGTGCCAATGAATTGTATTTGCAATTCACTAGGGTCAAAAGAGAAGTTAATGAACCAATATCTAGTTTCAATAATAGGTTTCACTGTGCGTACACCAGACTTCAAGATCCTTATGTGTTGGATGACAATACGGCCTTGGGAGTCTATTACGAAGCATTTGATAGCCTCACAGCCACCTTTCTGAAGTGGAGACCTAACCCTCCAGCTAACCTAACTGATGCCTATAAAATAGCTGTTAAACTTAGCACAGATCTGAGGCAACATATAACTGGACCGTTGCCTTCTTTAGGACTAGTTGCACATCCTGGCCAGGTTCAAGCAGTAAATCAGGCACTTACCAATCATACTCCGATCATGAATCCAGTACCACAGTTACCTTTGGTGCCACATCCTGGTCTCCCCATGAGTCAGGTTTCTCCTATGATGAATTTTCCCTAGCAGCAGGTTAACCAGCCCATGTACCAGTCACAGTCAAATAGTTTCCCTGCCTATTTACAGAATTCTAAGGTATTACATCAGTCTATGGGATCTGCTACAATGTCTGTCCCTCTTCAAAGTAACCCAGGCCGGCCCCATTTTGTAGATCTGAATAAAGAAAGGATTGATGAAATGGCTGAGCAGATAAAGAAGCTGAACCTAGAAGTGACTTACCTCAGGAATCAAAATAGCCAATTACAAGCTGCTCAGAAAAGCATGCAGTCCAATCAGAATAGAGAGTTTTCACAAGGGCAGAATTTTGATAGAGGACAGCGTAATGAGAGAGGATTCCACAATGACCGAGGTTATAATCAGGATAGGGGTTACAACAATGATAGAGGCTACAATAGTGAAAGGAGACAGAATTTTGATAGAGGCCAAGGTAGTCGATCAGGATTTGATAAGAGGCCATCGCAGGGACAGAGTAGAACATGGAATACGGGACCTAACAATGGAGGAGTTCCTACTCCCTTGGATCAACCTGTCAACCAATCAACAAACCAGCCAGTCAGTCAAGACAAGCCTCCCAGTGGAGTATATTTGGCTGAGGCTGCCCTATCAGGATGGTGCAGGCTCCATAAGACAAGTCAGCATTTAGAATTGGAGTGTCCAGAGTTCCAAACTGCAGCCTCCATTTTCCAGTATGAGGTGGAGAATAATGCAAATGGGCAGGAGATTTTTTCCTCAAGCCCTTATGATTCTCCTGTGCTAGTGTTAAATCACACTCCCTTCCCAGCGAATGAAGAAAATATTCCAGAGGAAGAATCTGATTCCCAGGAAGATAAAATAGATCAGATCTGCAATGGGGATGAAGTGGCTCAGCTATTCAATGAAGAAGCAATGAATGATAATGGCTCCCTTGATTAGGAGGAAGCTTATGTTGAAGAGGTACAGATGTTTCAGAGACAAGGATTGACAGATATGCCTCATAGGCGCCCACAGGCTGGAGGTCCTTTCACTACTTCTATTCCTCCTAATAACTTCAATACTCCCCCAGATCCTAATGCTAGCAATAATCCGTCCTATCCACCTGTTTCTAGAAAATACCTTTCGAAAGAAAGACAGGCTCAAACTGATCCACAGAAGGAAAAGGCCATTCAAGTGAGCAAGGACAAGGCGGAGGAACCGTCTAGGGAGGTTTCCACTGATATGAGTGAGGAGAAAATGGCTTCCTACATTGCTGAGGAGTTCAAGAAATTAAAGGTAAATCTTTCAACATTTGAATTACTAAGGTTCCCTCCCATCAGGAAGGCGGTT
Organism: Sequoia sempervirens; assembly: GCA_007258455.2. Lineage (NCBI taxonomy): Eukaryota > Viridiplantae > Streptophyta > Pinopsida > Cupressales > Cupressaceae > Sequoia > Sequoia sempervirens. Next base: position 410,307,406 of record VDFB02105785.1, read on the forward strand.
TTAGGTACTTATGATGCACGTTCAGTGTCTTTGGATAAGCCTTCTGGTGAAGATATCAGCAATATTTCTAGCTCTTAGTTTGTGAAGACACAAAGTCAAGCTCATGGTCATACTAATTTGCCCCCTGGAGACAAAGGAAAAGAAAAGGATAAGACTCAAGTGGCTCAAGTAGATACTCAGCCTACTTTGTTTCAAGGGAAGACAGAAACTCCATTTCTGATTTCTGTGTGTATATTCGGTATGAATTTGCATAATTGTTTACTAGATTTTGGTGCTTCCACCAATGTGATGCCATTTGGAGTTTGTAGAGCTTTAGGGATTACACCAGCTAATTCTCAGAAGAAAGTGACTCAGTTAGACAGAACTGAAGTGAATGTGGTGGGAGAATTAAACATGATTCACATGCAGATAGCTTCAGACCCAAGGATTCAACAGGTCATCAATATTCAAGTAGCTGATATCCCTGATGCGTATGGTTTGATCCTAGGGAGAGATTTCACCAAGGCGTTGAATGGTTATGTGTCTACTGATCATTCTCACATGTGGCTCCCTTGGAAAGGAGTGCCCAATCAGATCAGAATTGAAAGAGAGCCAAGAATGAAATACATGATTATGGAATACCAAAATACTTCGACAGAAGTTCTGATATCAGAAGCTGGCATGGGAAATTATATGCTATCAACTCTGTATGAAGAGTCAGACTCAGAGGAGGTATTGATGCTACATATGATGCCTATTGATGATGAGAAAGAATCCAGTCATGGTGTTGTTTTGACGGAATTAGTTGAGGAAGAAGAAGAACCTGAAGATACTCAGATCAGTCTATTAGACAGTTTTCAGGATTTCATCAGGCAGTGTGCTGAAAATCAAACTCACCTAGGTAGAAGGACAAGCTTTGAAGAATTACTCTTACCAAATTGGTGTAGAGTTCATAATGCTTCCCATTCAGAGTTGGAGTGTTGTTTGTGCCAAACAGTAGTAGAAAAAGTACAAAAATGCATGAATCCAGCCTTGGTAGTTAAGACAGATGAGCAGAATCTTCAGGAAGAGTACAAGAATAAGAAACCTATACTGCCTGAGGAATCCTGCAGCACTGGTAAGCTGAAGGGTGTTATAAAAAGGACTACCGCTGCTGAATGTTGGACTCTCAGGTTTGATGGATCCAAGTCCAAGCATGGAGCTGGGGCAGGGTTTGAACTGATCAGTCCAAAAGGTAAGAATTTCTTCGCAGCCCATAGGCTTCAGTTTCATTGCACCAATAATGTAGCAGAGTATGAAGTATTAATTCATGGACTTCTTATGGAACTTAAGAAAAAGGTTAAGATTCTGCAAGTTTTTGGTGATTCTAAGTTAGTAGTTAAGCAAGTAAGGAGACAATATTCATGCCACGATAGACGAATGACTAATTATAGGCATAGAGTATGGGACCTTATTGAGGGGTTTGATGCCTTCAATATTCAATTGATACCACGGCGGAAGAATCAAACTGCAGATTCTCTGGCTCAGGCAGCAAGCACCCTGTAGCCTTTATCTTTGTCAGGATTGAAAAAGTTTACTGTTGAACTGACTCCAGTACCATCAGTCCCCAACAATTTTACCAACTTTCAGGTGTTTGAGGATAACAAGCATATTCTGGATTTTATCACAAATACAGACGTTTTCGCTTCTCAAATCATTGATGAGACAGAGCTCCAGGAAGCAGAACTGGATTTAGAAGGTGTGATAAATCTAAAATCAAATACTATTCCAAGGGGAATGGTACAGTTGGAAAGAATTTTTGATATGGATAAGATCAGGGATCAAGAATAAGAGTCAAAGAAAGAATCAATCAGTGGACAGTGTGACACTCACAATCTAGGAACTGAGGACGATGTTAAGAATATTTTCATTGGCAAGGTATGCACTCCAGAAGAAAGACAAGGGATAATTCAAGCCTTACACAGCTTTCCAGATATAGTAGCCTAGAGTTATGAGGACTTGAAAACTTATGATACATCAATCATAACCCATACTATACCCCTAAAACTAGATGTCAGGCCATTCAGACAGAGACAGAGACCAATTAATGCATTATTGGAACCAGTCATACAGAAAGAAGTTCAAAAGTTACTATCTGCCAGAATCATATTTCCTTGTCAGGTATTCAACATGGGTAGCAAACCTGGTTCCAGTAAGAAAAAAGAATGGTGAAATTAGACTCTATGTTGATTTCAGGAATTTGAACAGATCATCAGAAAAGGACAACTATCCAGTCCCTTCATTGGATGAGGTGCTTCAAGTGGTTAATGGATCTCAGATGATGTCATTTTTGGATGGATATTCAGGCTACAATCAAGTGATGGTTCAGTATGAGGACAGGCACAAGACTGCTTTCACAACTAAATGGGGTACCTTTGCCTATAGGAGAATGCCATTTGGACTCATTAGCGCAGGGGCCACATTTCAAAGGGCTATGGATATTGCTTTTAAATATATCATAGGCAAATGCATCATCATTTATATGGATGACCTGACTATTTTTTCAAAGAACAGAGGGGATCACATCTCAGACTTGCGTAAAGTGTTTCAAAAGTGTAGAGAATTTGGCATATCCCTGAATCCTAAAAAGTGTATTTTTGGAGTAACAGAAGGAAAGTTGCTAGGACATGTGATATCATACAAAGGAATTGCTATTGATCCAGAAAGAGTGGAGGCTATCCTGAAGATTCAGCCACCTGCTAGTAAAAAAGAGATGAAATCTTTCTTTGGCAAGATCAACTTTGTCAGAAAATTCATTACAAGATTTGCTGAAATAGTTAAGCCTCTGAATGCAATGCTGAAACAAGATGCCAAGATCGAATGGACTTCAGAAGCAAATGAGGCATTTGCAGAAATCAAAAGAGCCATTGCTGATGCTCCAGTATTGGTAAGTCCTAACTACAGCAAGCCTTTTCACATCTATTCATTTGTTTCAGACCATTCATGTGCTGGAATGCTGACTCAAAAGTCTGGTGAGGGAAATGAGCATCCCATTGCCTTTATGAGTGCCCCGTTAAAAGATGATGAATTGAAATATCTAAGTGTGGAAAAGCAGGCATATGCCCTGGTCAGAGCAGTGAAGAAATTTAGGCATTATATCCTCAGAAATAAGGTGTATGCAATTGTTCCAGATTCTGCAGTTAAGTTACTCCTGATGCATAATGAATTAGGTGAGTGCAGAGCTAAATGGGTGACAATGCTACAAGAGTGCGATATTGAGATCTAGCCCATGAAGTTGGTGAGAGGACAGGGACTCACTCAGACTATGGCAGAAATAGGCCCTGAATTGTCTATTCAGAACTATAATATTGAAGAAGTTTCTCCAGATGGCTGGTATGATGACTTAGTGTATTATCTGCCGAATCAACGACCTCCGGGTTATCTTAATGTTGTTCAAAGGAGAGCTTTATGGTTGAAGAGTGATGGTTTCATGTTGAAAGGAGTTGTTATGTATAAGAGGAATCATGAAGGCATTTATTTGAGGTGTCTTGGGAAACAGGAAGCTGAAAGAGTGATGAATGAATTTCATGAGAAATATGGTACTGGTCATGGTTCTGCAATTGCCACAGCAAATCAGATTTTGAGAGCAGGATATTACTGGCCCACACTGTTCAAAGATGTTCACCATCATGTACGGACCTATCACATCTGCCAGACTTCAGCAACGAGAGAAAGGTGTGCAGCACTTCCACTCCAACCAGTCACTGAGGTAAGACCTTTTGCTCAGTGGGGTATGGACTTCATAGGCCCCATCAACCCACCATCTTCTGCAAGACACAGGTACATTCTCACTATTACTGATTATTTCACAAGATGGACTGAGGCTTTTTCCTATAGGCAATGCACATCAGATGTAGTGATTGATTTTTTTAGAGTCTGCTATTCTTAATTGATTCGGATGCCCTATTGCTGTTGTCTGTGATAATGGTCCTACCTTTTCATCTTTGAAATTCTCAAATTGGGATTTTGATCATGGCATTATTGTGAAGTTTGCATCTAATTATTATCCCTAGGGTAATGGCTTAGTAGAGTCTTCTAACAAGAACCTATTGACTGTCATCCATAAGCTGTTGGAGAGAAACCCAAAAGACTGGCACACCCAGCTTCGGTTTGCCCTTTGGGCAGATCGTACAAGACTTAAGTCATCCATTAGAACATCTCCTTATCACTTAGTGTATGGTCTGGAGCCAGTATTCCCTATTCAACTCAAGATCCCAACTTTACAGTTTATAAATCAGTTTTATGATGAAGGGGACAGAAGGGAGGCTAGGTTGACAGAACTACTACACCTTGAGAAGAAGCGAGACAATGCCCTTGAGAATTTTTCCAAACATCAGGGGGTAGTTAAGAGATGGTTTGACAGGAGGGCTAAAGTCAAGGCCTTCAGGATTTCTGACCTTGTCCTCTATTGGGATAAACCTCATGATCAGAAAGGGAACCATGGGAAGTTTGATAAATTGTGGCTTGGCCCATATCAGATTGCTAAAATACTTGGAGATAATGCCTTCCGTCTGAAGACTCTTACGGGAGAAGATATCCCACTGCCTGTCAATGGGCAGTATTTGAAACATTATTTCCAGTCCTGAGCTGTTTTCAACTCCCTGCTTTGTATATAGTTAGTTTAGGTTGCTTTCTGTTGTTTTGTTGGTTAGAGTAGGTTTCCCTTTTGGTTTGCTCGTTTGCTTTGGTTAGAATAGGTTTCTTTGGTTTGTTTGTTTTCGTTTGTGTTGCTCTTGGTCTTGGTCTCTTCTCTTTTGGGATCTTTGGGTGCATTTGTATGGCAATGGTGACAAAGTAGGACTGATGTTTTTGGGTATTTCTTTTACAAACTCTAATCATCCTTCTAGGACACCATGGTACGAACTCTCTACCCAATGTCATGTATCCTTATGTTGAGGCAGAGGGCTTTCTAGTCAGTTTAACATGAATATATTGGGGTCTTATACTTTTAATTCTTAATATACCTGATGTTGCAGAAGGTCCTTATAAGGTCTGAACAGGTGAAAAATCCTTTTCTGCTCTAGTGCCACTGTGGTTCTCAGCCCTGAGTGTGGACTTTACTGTTCACAGGTTGAATGAAATGAGTGAAAAAGAAAAGAAATATCAGCAAAAAAAAAAAAAAAAAGAAGAGAGAAAAGAGAGAAAATATTGAAAATCAAAAGGTTTGAATTCAACTTATCAGGGGAATCTGAATATCTCTATCGGGGCTATGGACACCTGGCTGGCAGTAGAGCTATGTTCAGGAGAATCACAACGATAACCTTGTCGGGGCTATGGATGCCTGACTGGCAGCGAGACTCTATCCAGGTTACTTTTGGAGTATGAACCTTTACGTAGCCTGTTCATACCAAGTTTGGTTTCTGGTGCAACTAAGGGTAGGTAATGAACGCATATGCACACACTTTGACCCCGGTATAGGAAACTTTGAATGACTGGAAGTTTTCTTTGTTTAAACATAGGGGTGGTGACTGGATGTCTGAGTTGAAACCATGAGTTCTAGGTTCTTGATTCCAGTTTGTCATTGAAATGCTCAGGAGCATTTTCCCAGCAGAGTCACCATTTGTTGTGCATTTTTTGCACACACGCCCCACTTGGAGTAGGGACCCTCTTTTTGAATGTCTTTTGACCTTTGGTTCTATTGAACTTATCTTTTGAGGTCTGGACATGTTGGTCTTGTTGGCTTTGATCTTGCCCTGAGGCTTGAATTGACTAAAATTGAGTTTTGGGCAAAATCCGGGTTTTCACCTAACTCCGAGATTTTCCGGCTCCGGCAAATTTTCCTGGGCCCTGGTTCTTTGTCCGTTTCTGGTTGGATTTTCTGAATTCTGGGTTTCTGCCCGATTCCGGGATTTTCCGGTTCAGGCGGATTTTCTCGGTCTGCACCAAAATCCTGAACTTCGTTATTTTCCCGGCTTCTGCTTTTCCGCAAAATCTGTGTTCATCTGGATTTCCGCGTATCTTGAGATTTTCCAAAATTCCATTTTGGACTCGGGTTTCTGGATGCGTCAGAAGTGTCTTGTCGCTCATTAATGACCAAGGTACCTTTGCTCAGACACACAAATGGATGGACATAAAACCTTTTGGGCATCATTTTTCAACCTTATCATTCATTTGCATGCTGCTTTGGCGATTAAGGGCTTTCATTTGAACCTTTGAGCATTGATCCTGTGTTGCTTGCGTGTGGGTTGTTTGGTGTTGATTGAGGTTTTTTATTGCTTGAGCGTGCCTACGTGTGGTTGCTTCTTCGACCTCAACTTTCGACTGAATTGATCCATGGTATGTTATCGATGACCCCTCTTGTTTGTTTATAGGATGATTGAAATGTTCTATGTTGATTTGTGGTCATTTTGGGTCGGCCCATGTTTAGTCGCGATTTTCCATTTATCAAATTGGGGCTTGACCCATCTTTCCGTGAGACCTCATCATCCATGCCTTCTGTGTGTGCTCGTATTTATTCATTAGAGGACAGGTGAATCTGTTTGGATGATGTCTTGGGTTGGTTTTTGTGTCCCCTAAGTGTGTATTTTTCCATATTGAGTAAGGTTAGGGTTTTTCGGTGCTTGGCCCAGAATTGTCAATTCTTTATGAGTTGTCGATTCCCCGCCTGTACTGAACTAACCCTTACCTTGTGAGGACTCAGAGGAATCTGGACTCGTCTTTAGGAATGGTTTTCCAAACCTTGAGCTTACCCTAGTTTTCATGGCGGCAGGTTTTTCATCAAAATTAGGGCATCGCCATTTCACCATCTGGACTCATCATTTGGGGGCTTTAAGAACTTGAAATAATTTGTATTCTGAATTTTATTGATTATTGTCGATTTCTGGACCATTAGAATCCAGGTGGAGAAGTTTACACGATCATTTAGTCGCCAGTTTGCGGGTTGTCCTTCGTCGGGTTCCCGTGGTGTCCACGAAATTTCTGCGCCCACAGATTTTCTCGGTTTCGGCTGATTCCGCGGGGCATAATGATTTCCGGAGTTCTTCGAACTGTCCGCTAAAATCCATCTCACCCGGATTTTTCCGGTTTTCCTTTCTATTTTTATTTCTCTCGATCTTTAGAAGATAGGATTAATGGAGTGAATGCTAAATGCTTATTTCTTGTTGCCAATGAACAAATTTCATGATAATTTAATATTCTTTTGGCCAAACTAACGATTTATGTGACTAATGATGTTTTGGCAACAAGAATCCGTCTGGGTCGGATTTCTCTGAAATTCTGCCCCGACTGGATTTTCCCGGTTTGAATGGTTTCCCCGGACTGCTCTATTCTTTCAGATTTTCAGAGAACAATGATTTATGATGGATTTCAACTGTTTTATATGATTTTATGTTAACCTTTATATTGGAATATGTATAATAAAGAGATACTAATGATTTCCTTTGTGAATGTAGGCCGAATCAAGCAAGGCTAGAGCTAGGAAATCAAAGGGTGACAAGGAGGGGTCTTCTATCTCAGAGGTAGAAAAGCTAAGATTGGACATCAAAAGTTAGCTCCCCGAAAGCAGGGTGTCTTCTGTCTGGGCCGAGGTGTCTGACACCAATGTAGGGGCCTGGAGATACGAGGAGTTCAAATGGAGGACAGCTGAGAAGGATCTGTCAGCCCTAAGGAATGGCATGATGAAGTCCGGACTTGTGCATGTGGCAGGGTTTCCTCCAGCGATCCAATGTTATGAGTTGATTCTAGAATGTGCCCGGCAGTATGATTTTGATACGCAAAGGGTGGTCAGCACTGAGGGAAGGGTCTTGGCCAACTTCAACCCTGTCTCTATTGCCCAGGCCTTTGACATGCCTGATCTGCCTCCTATGTGTGCTCTGAACATAGACACGGCCAGAACATATTATGAGAATGAACCCATCAAAGCCCAACAGATAATCAACTCTTGGTTGGAAAAGCCGAAGTCACATCATTCTAAACTGCCCAAGCAGTTGCACAGAGTCAAATTCAGGTCAGATATCTATGATGCAATAACATTCCTAAGCAGGGTGGCAGGATTGAAAAGTGCAGGAGTACTAGAAAGTTGGATGGTCCATGTGATCACCAAAATCGAGCAAGGGACTAACTACCACTGGGCAGGGCTCATTAGTTCTGAAATTGACAAACAGTTGAGGAATGTTTTGGAGACTAAGAGATTCACTATGTCCTCTTATGTCATGTACATGCTTGCCAGATTCTATCCATACAGGGGTTTGAATCCACGAGGGACATTCGGACAGGACATAATCTATGAGATCTATCCGGAGTTGCACTTAGGACATAAGGACTACCGCAGGGCTAATGATGCATTCACTATGCATATCACCTGGATGCTACAAAATGCAGAGCATGTGAGGCTGTCGGATGGAGCAAAAGGATTAATAAAGAACTATGGGGCCTGGTTCATTCAATTTCCCACCTTCACCTACCTTAGAATTGATGGATACCCGGTCACCCCATATAGGTTACCTCGGTACTCTACAGATCACATTGTGTTATTAGAGATTGTGAGGCAAATTTGTGAATTTGATGCCATTGTAAAGAGAGAAAAACATAAGATAGGCTTCGGTGGAGATTTCCCTCTCGGAATTGGTGTAGCAGAAGTGTGTCCATCCATTCAATCAGCACATACGGCAGGAGATGAGTTGGCAGCATATGGTTTTTCCTTCCACTCCAAGAGAACAAACTTTGATATTACTGGGGAAGCACAGAAGAAGGCTACCAGGGAGTACCGGCATAAAGATGACCTAGAGGACTATTGGGCCAACATCAAAAATGATCTTGAAGCCAGAAAGAAGAGATACTCCAGGCTTCCTGTTGATGCAATCCGACAGTACAATTTCAAGTTGATCCCGGATCAACTGGAGGACGATGGATACCTGGTGCAGGATCATGCCTATGAGGCTATGAAGGACAGGTCCATCGGGGAAATCGATTGGAATGAAGATGAGGTCACAGAGTTGGAGGACCTAATGGCCCCGGTCATGAAATTCACCTCTTCCTGGTTAAAGCATAAAATTTGGGAGTTGGAAAGCGAGAAGGTAACTTGTACCTTCAATTTGATGGGAGACCTCAACCCTATGTCTACTTCAGAAGAATCCGGGGAAGATGACCCCAAAGGGAAAACTGCAAAGAGCTCTCCTTTTAAGATAAAAGTCAGAGACCCCAAGGAAGGTAAGCCTGAAACAAAAAGGAAGCCAAAAGGAAAGAGGAGATGGCGGACTTTGAAGATTAGTAAGTCCTCTGATGAGGAAGAGTCAGAAAAAGCAGAAGAGGAAGATGTTCCTCCACCACCGAAGAAGACAAGAACAACCAGGACTTCAAAGAAGAAGGGTCAGGTTGCCTCAAAAGATGAGCCTCCTATTGTTGATGTGGAGAGTTCAGGAGGAGAGAAAACAAAGGTCTACATGAGAAGATCAAGGACTCCATCCCCTAAGGAGCCAATGCAAAAGAATGACCTTTCTCCAGAGTTAACAACTGTAGATCCCTCTAAGGCTGCTTCTCCTCCACCGAGCATACCTGAGCCGGAAATTCCTGAGGAACATGAAACTAGCGGGGAGGCAGGGCCATTCAGGGAAGGAGCACTCTTTGATGAGGCAGCTGAGCTTGAGGCCGAAGAGGTTGAGAAGCTTCCTTCTCCCCTAGTGCAGTATGAGGACTCTCCGAAGAATGGCAAAGGAAAAGAATTGCCTGAGCAGGAGGAAGATATCCCAGTTAGAACTCCATCACCAGTGAAAGAGGTGGAGCTTGAAGAAGGGGATCAAGGCGAGCAGCTCCCTGAAAAGGAGGATGATAAAACAGTTGAAAAGGAGAAGGAGAAAACTCCGGAAAAACAACAAGAAGAGGAAAAAGCAGAGGAAATCCGGGTAGAACCTGCAGCCCTGGATTGGCTTGAAAAGTAGATTGCAAGGAAGAAGCAGGTGGTAGTTGAAGACACTCCCTTGGATTGGGATGAAATGCTGTCGAAAATCGGTAAAGGGAAGAAGAAGAAGGCAGCTAAGGTAGTCTCAAGGGTGGAAAGAGATGAAACAAACAACAGGAATATCCACATTGCCACCCCTGCCGCGGACAAAACTAGGGAAGAAGTCATTGGTCAGGACTAGAATGTGCAAACTATCAACCTAGGACCAGCATCTATGGCGCAGGACATAGAAGAATATGAAGGGTCTAGTGCTGTGATTATTGGCAGGTTGAGAAAAGAGACCCAAACCAAGCATGAGCTCAGGAAGGAGAATGAAAGACTTAGGAAGTGCTTGGAGGAAGTGATGAAACCTCTACAATCTCTCCACCCTTCTTCCTCAGCTACTCCTGGATTTCTGCCCAAGGAAACCATCACCGGAATTAAGAAAATGAAAGCCTCAGCTCAAACTGCAGTAGATTGGCTGATGAATGTGCAAGTAAAGGGAGATGACACCATTAAGGACATCCTGTCAGTTGGGAAAGATGCAGTTAGAGCTAAAGAACTGCTAGAATATGTGTTGTCCCAAGATAAGGAGGACATTGACCTCTTACTGCAGAAATCCAAGGTTGTTATGGGGCACGGTAAAGAACAATTGGCTGTGGATGGGATTCTTTCTTCTTCTAGGTTAGATGAACCTTGGGAATGGTTTGAAGCCCTGCAGATTCGGCATAAGGCCATGAAGAAGATCCAAAAACGAAAGAAACAAATAGATGGAGATCTTACAGGAGTATATGAGGGCTGCATTGCATTCTTTGAAGTGATGACTGGTAGAAGAAAGATAGCCCCAAAATACCTAAGTCTGGAACAGCTCAAAGAGTGGTGGCATGAAGTTTATGCCCCAAATTCTGAAAGTGTTATAACAAGCCACCAGTTAGATGATGCAGCCACATATCTGGCAGTGATGGACAAATATCAGGCCAATAAGGCTGATTGGAATAAGATTGTGGACCAGTCAAAAGAGGAAATTAATTCCATTCAGTGCAGACTTAAGATCTTGCCTTTGCCACCTGTCACCGAGTTGGACGGAGAATTTTTGAGGGTTCAAGGTTCGTTGGCCCAGAGCAAGGATAAGGGAGGCGGTATTTAATGTCGTTTTGGAGATTTGTGCTTCCCTATTATCATAGGGCATGCATTGGACCGGACTACATTGGGGACTGTGTCTAGGCCGACCTTGATGGTGGATGGCATTTAATGTGTGCCTTATTTTGAATTCCTAAGGCCGACTTGTTTTGGCAATTGTTTTACCTTTGTAAAATGTTTGGCTGGGCCGACATATCTTGAGAATTGCTATAAAGGGCATTCTTGCCTCATTGTAAAGGGTTAGCTAGAAAATAACAAGGACAAGTTAGACCAAAGAGCTAGAGCATTTTGTAGGAGTAATATTCAATTTCTTGAAGCAAGTATTGTAATCAGAACAGTTGAATTGTTGCAACATTTTTGGTGATCTAATGCAACTGAGGACATTGTGGTTTTCCTGGTGAAATCTCTTGTGTTATTTTATCTTGCATGGTTCTTGTTGTTCTATCTTTCAAATTGCTTAAAGATTTAGGGTTTAGTGTTCAGAATTAAATTAGTTTTAGTTTGGTGAATGATGTTTGTGATTTTATATTTGGAATGTTTGTAGCAATCTCTGGTCAATACTCCCAGTAACTATCTGATTGTAGTAGGCTGGTGAAGTCAACCCAGACCTTATATTCATTTGTGCTTAAGTTTGATTGTGGATAAATATCTATGATTTGAAAATCTAAATGCCTTAGAAGATTGCACCGTTCTTGTGATATTGCATTGTGGGTTAAGCAGGAATTGGTTATTTGAGATTGGTCCATTCCAAATATTTGTCATTTGCATTGCTCATTCTAGCAATAGTTTAGATCTTATCATATCCTTGCACCCTTATCTTTTGCTATTTCTTTATCATCTGGTTAGATTTAGGATTTGAGGTCATCATCTTGCAAGATCTGATAAGTGGAAAGATACAGTTTGCTTGTAGTAAGGTCCCTTTGTGATTACCAGCATTTTCACAGAATTATCTGAGTTGTTTATGCATCGTCATGACCTGACACCTGAGAGACCTTGGGGTGATTTTTAGTAACTTGTTGTTGAAAATTACCTTTCAAGAGAGATAGAATATTGCATTATGTCTGAGTTGTTGCTATGCAGAAAACACCATCAATAGTTGGTATCAGAGCTTAGGAAGTAGATCTTCTGAAGTTGGAAGCAGTGAAAGATTGAAGGTTGAAAGGCAAGATGCCACCAAAAGGAAAAACTATGGCTAAAGAAATGAGTGAATTGAAGGACAATAATGCTAAAGATATGAGGGAGTTGAAAGAAAGACATTTTTCTCTGGAAACAAGGTAGAGAAGAGATGTGGACATGGGTGATGAGAGTGATTTTGATGAAGAAGAGGAAGAAGAATTTGAAGATGTGGAAGAAGAATTTGATCTTGATGATTAGAGGATGGCTAAGTTGTTGAGGGCAGTCAAGAATGATAGACATAACGTGAAGATTGATGTTCCTAAATATGGTGCTAATTTGAATGATAAAGAATTATTGTATTGGATTGCAGCCTTGGACAACTACTTTGAATGTGAAGATGTTCCTGAAGAACAGAGGGTGAAAATGGAAAAGAAAAAGTTGAAGGGACATGCACTTTTGTGGTGGGATTATGAGCAATCTAAAAGAATAAAAAGAGGTAAATCAAAGATTTTTTCGTGGGATGGGTGTTGGAAAAATAAGGACAAACAACTGAGAGGGGGGTTAAATCAGTTGCCACAGAATAATAAAATTTCCAAACTTAACTTAATCTCAGATCTGATGAATAAGCAATTAACCATAAGAAATTAACACATCAGAGAGATAGAGAACGCCAATAACTTTTACATGGAAACCCTATTAGGGGAAAAACCATGGTGGATGTTAGTCCACAAGATTATACCCTATTAAAAGTATAATGAGAAATAATAAGGGAATGCACATGCATTCAGGCACACTACCTAGAGCTCACTACTCAAATACAAAAGGGGCTCACTGCCCAACAATACAGAATAGGATTAATATCCAAATAGTATGAACTGAAAGAATAAATTCTCCACAAGCTTGATTATAGTTCCAATTAAGAACAAAAAAACTTCTTCACACTTTTCTCAACCTTCTTCACACTCTGCTCGAAAATTGAATGATATTCACACATACACACATAGGAGCACCTTTTCCATGCACTACACCAATGAAACAATCACTCTTATATATCTGCTACATGTAATTTCATCACAACTTAGTCGGCCAAGAAAATAAAACATATCTACAATGTCAACCCAAATTAACAAATAAAATTTTAATGCAAATTCACCAAGGCCAGCCACAACATAGTGGAGACCCAAATTAACATATCCAACACAAAAATACTTCAATTAATTTTACCTTGATGATCCACAACACGCTACCACCATCATGTCAACCAAGAACAAGAAAAATGATCATACACATGAAAAATTTCTAACCATGAGCACACCAATCAATGTGGATGTACCACAAAGATAGAGCACAATCTAGAAACATCCAAGAGCACCAAGAAACAATAGAGAAACATCCACATCAACTATAATTACCATAATTATGCAAAATTCACTTAGGAACACTAACAGAGACCACAAAAATACTGTCAAACCACAACATGATCAAATATATACGTGGACCTCTGAAACTTTTGGTAGATGATCTAGATACACCAAAAAATAAACCCTTTAATCGACATCAACTAATCTTCAACATACAAAACAAGACTCCTTCATGACTTGCACAGTTCCACAAGGAACTTAGAACACTTTTTTTTACAATTTTCTCAATATCCTCGACATATACAGCCTCTAGTACACCAAATGCTAATAGAATTGACATCAATGACAACCACATATTAACAACCATATCCACAACATCCAACAACATGATGGTAACCAAAATGAAAGGTAAGTTTCTGCCTTCTGATTATGCTATTTGGATGTTTAGAAAACTTCAAGGTTTAAAGCAAAAAGAAATGGATGTTAAAGCATATACTAAAGAATTCTACAAGTTAAGTATTAGGTCTGGTCATAATTAAAATTAGAATGAAAAGATTGCTAGGTATTTGGGTGGATTAAGATTTAATATTCACGATGAACTAACCTTGGCAAATCCAAGAACTGTTGAGGAGTGCTATCAAATGAATATAAGGGCTAGGAAAAAGGTGAAAAGAAGGAAATAAAATACAAATAGAGGTAGAGTAAGCACTTCTAGAGGAAGAGGATCATTTTCTACTTCAATACAATCAAGTGAAAGCCAAGAAGATGCACACGAAGGTCAAGAATAATTTGTTGATAAAAAAGGTTTATTCAAAGGCTCTAGAGGAAGATTTGGTGGTGGTAGAAATTCAAACACATTTTTAGGTAGATGCTATCATTATAATGAGTTTGGTCATCCAACATTCAAGTTCCTTGAAAGGAAAGTTTCTACTTCAAGTCATGGTGAAAGGAGAAGTGATAAAAGAGTGGAATTGGTGCAAGAAGATGACTGTGAAAGTGTACATTCTCCTAATCATCTTGTTGCTCTAGAAGTGGGAGAATCTTTGATGGTAAGAAGAAAAATACTTAAGGCATCCAAGGAGAAGGAATCTACACAAAGGAGGACATTGTTCAAGACCACATGCAAATGCAAAGATAAAGTATGCAAAGTTGTAGTAGATCCAGGAAGCACTAACAATATGGTGTCTAATAAAATGGTAGATAAATTAAACTTAGAAAGAATTCCTCATCAAACACCATATAGGGTAGCTTGGTTGAATGATGATCAATCCATTTTAGTCAATGAACAAGCCTTGGTCGAGTTTAGTATTGGTGGCTATAAGGATAAAGTTCTTTGTGATGTTTTTCCAATGAGTTGTTGTCATCTATTACTTGGGAGACCATGGAAGTTTGACAGACATGCCATTTATGATGGGAGAGACAATACATATCAAATTGAGAAGGATCAAAATTCTTTTACATTAACTCCATTGGTTGAAGATGTGAAGGAACAAAGCAAGGCAGCAAGAGTGATCATGATGGGGAAGAAGGAGTATCTAAAGGTTGAGGAAGATAAAAACAAAGTGGGTGCAGCCACTATAAAGGAAGAGGATGTTAAGACAACAAGTGTAAAGCATAATTCAAATTTTGGAAAAAAGAGATGATGTGCTTGTGTCAAGGTCTAGGACAAAGAAGGTCAAGGATGAATTCCTTGAGAAGACTAAAACTGAGATTAAATAGCATGATGGAATTGTGGTTGGGGCAGTGATTTGTTCTTTGGTTTCAAGGAATGTTAAAGGGTAGTTAGTTTCAGTTAGTACAGGGGTTAGTACACCTGATAATACACTAGTATTTGAGGCAAAAAGTTCAGGGAAAGAGATGAAGACAAAAGGTAAGATGAATAATGGTGTTTGGCAAGGCCAAGTGAGTGAGTTTGAGTGTGTTTCAAGGATGAAAAAGAGGATAGTCAAAGGTAAGGTTGATAGTGGTTAGTGTGTAGGTGTCAAGGAATGTATAACATTAGTTTCTGATGGCGAAAAGGTCAAGGAACATACACCAAGACATTTTGCAAGGGTGAAGCAATATTCAAGTGGTAACAAGTTCAAATATGCAAAGGATGGTTCCAAACTGCAGTCCTTGGTATAGTGGAAAGGATCGCCACTTGAAGGAGTATTTGAAGGTTAGAGAGATGTTTAGAAGATGAATAATCTACATCAATGCATTTCCAAGGGACTTGGAAACTTCTTCAGATTGGTTGTATGGTGGAGGGGCACTAAGCTCAATTTGTGTAAATGAGGTCCTTGATAGGTTTTTAGGTGTTTTTGAGTTTTTGTCAATTGAATAAGGTCATATAAAAAAATTTATTATGTAATGAGTCCTTTATATAGGTCATTAGGTGGTAGGGGAGTTCAAATTGCAAAATTGATAAAACTTGCAAAATGTTGTCATTGTAAAATGTAAGAAAAGTTACAAAATTACATTAAGTGGGAATACCAATGGTCAGTTGGAATTCAAAAGGTGGTTAGTTGGTTTGATGGTTAGTTTTTGGTTTTGGGAGGTTAAATACAATCTTTGGGGTCGAAGAGAAAGGTTGTTGTTAAATTTTGGTGAAGAAATTAATTGAAACTTTCACTTTTTTGTGTTATTTTCTATGAATCTGCTGCTCCCAACACCTATACAGTTATGTACAGAGGTTTTGTGTTCTAATAGTCATTGGATTCATTGAAGATAGGAGTCAAGAGAATTTTTCTTTTTATTTGAGAAAATTTCCCAAGGTTTCAATCTTTTTACATCCTTTTGATTGAAGACGGGTTTGTACCCTATTTAAAATGTAATCTTGGCTCATTCCACCTATTGTATCTACTATGGTTCAGTGGAATGGGCACCAATAAAGTAGTATTAGATGTAGGAATGAGATTTAGGAGTAACGGAAGGCATATGGTAGAGTTTTAGGTGTTGCCCTAATGGTATTTGAATGAATTTAGCCTTAAATGGTGGCTTTGAGAGGTAGGTTGGTGAAATTTCTTTAGGTAAGGCTAGGAGGTGATGAAATTAGCATGTGCAGGCATAAATCAAAGTTTTTGAAGCATTTGTAGAGTGAGAAAAGGTTTGCAATGGCAATTTTTATTAAACCCTCTTAGGAAAAGACTTAAAGTGAGGGTTTGATGGTTTGCTATTATAGAGGTCTTTCCTCTATGAAAGAGTGTTGGATTTGGGGTTTTTTAGTCTGGTTAATGACTTCCCATAGAAATCTAGGGTTGGAAAATTGTTTTAAGAGGTTTTGCTTTGTTAAATTGGCCTAATTGGCCTAGTTGGGACAACGTAGAAGCCCTACTTTGGAGGGTTTGTTCCAAAGAAGTCATGTGAGATCTAGTAGTATGTTTTTGAAGACCCTAATGGGTGTTTAAAACACCTTGGGGTTTATGAGTTTGAGTTGCCTTTTGTGAGATTTGAAGGGAAAACTAGGTCTACAGACCTACTAGTGAAACTTGATGAATTTGAGAAGAGTTGATGTGATAGGTTATTAAGAGTTGCAAAGTTGTTGTAAAAGACTTGAATTGTGATTGTTAGTTGAATGCCTCCCTACTTTGCATCACTAAACCTAGCTAATTGGATTTTTTCAATTGGAAATTAAAAAAAATGATCATGGGAAGTCTTTCAATTTTTGGGCACTATATTCACTTTTTAGGCCTTGCTTACTATATTGTGGCAACTTGTCATTCCCAAAGTTGAAAAGAGAAGTATTGGATCACTAAGCCTCTCCAATTGGTTGGTAAATTCTAGGTGTGCTCTAAATTTTATGTGTTGCCCATGTTTATTACTCTTTTTGTTGGGTCTATTCTAAGGGCTCTTATCTAAAAATTGAGAAGGTAGTCAATGACTTTCTTTAGACTAGCATAGATGAGAAAGATATTTCATTGTGTTGCTTGGGAATTTTGTTGTTTCCCTCATGATGTTGGTGTTTTAGGATTACTTTCAGTTCATTTTCAAGACATTTCTCTTTGTGTTGAATAGATCATCAAAGCTCTATTATTTTGTAAATTATATATTATTATGTTTTTAATCATTAAAAAATGATAAAACATTTTTTCATCAAAATGACGTTTCACTATAAAAACAAATATAATCAGCCTGTCTGAAAGGATGGTGGCTATCCAGCCCCCAAAAATGCACCCTGCATGATGCATGGCATCTAGATGCCTCGTACTTTCTTGATTTTTCCCCCATCAAACTCTCATGCAAATTTGTCCGTATTTTCTTATTTTCTACAAACTTGTCTATATTTCCTACCTCAGAGTGATGTCTGGTTTTCGTATATAAAAATCAATGTATTTAGTTATTTTAAAAGATAAAGATTATATTTTAATTTTGTTTTTTATTAAATATATTATATTTATTTTGATAAAATGAATATAGATTCTTTGAATATAATGTTTTTTTAATTTTTTTGAATAAAATTTTAAATCTTTAATGTATAAGATTTTAGAGAAATGTTTTGATTTTTAACTTCAAAACATGAAATTAAAAAATATATATTTTATTATGAATTCTTAATATTTTAATAAAAAATTTAATATGTTTTATCATATTTCTTTTTAATATAAATTCTTTGAATAAAATATTTTATTTAATTTTTTTAGAATAAAGTTAAAAATTAAAACATTTACCCGAAATATTTCAAATAAAACCCATTTAAAGAGATCAAAATTAAAATATTTAAAAAATAAAAAAACTAACATAATATAGTTATCTTAAATGCATCCATCTAAAGTTATATCAATATTAAATTATTATATTTATTTAAGTATTTACATTATTAGTACTATTGGAATGAGTTAATTAGTTATGATATAAAAGTTTCTCACTAACATCATTAAAAGGTAATTTTTTTAATTCAATCTAAAATATTAATTTTCCAAGAATATTAACATAATTAAATATATTGACCAAAATCTGCTATCCAAAATACAATGAATACAATTTGAGGAACAAATTTTATATATATTTGAAAAAAATTTAAAATATATTTAAAAAATTAAAAAAAATATTTTTATTATAATATATTTGAAATATTTGAATATATTAAACTATCAAGTATTAATTAAAAAAAAAAAAAAAGGCTAACATTTTATTCAAAAAAATTATATTAAAAAAATTAAAAATCAAAACATTTACCTAAAATCTTATAAGATTTAAAATTTTATTGAAAAAAATTAAACAAACATTATATTCCAAGAATCTATAGTCATTTTATATTAAAAATGTTTAAAATTTAAAGATTTATTTAAAAGAATCTATATTTAATTTATATTAATTTTTTTTTTTAAATTATACATTAAATATTTAAAAAAAAATTCCAAAAATTTGATCATAATCGTTTAAAGATAGTAGGTTTCCACAATCCATATCATAGATTTGTATTGTTTCTGGATTCAATTGTGTAAGGAGTTTTTAGCATCAACGTTTCAAATCACACTCCATGATCATCTATCATCAAGATGAAAGAGAGCAAGAGGAGAAAATGAATAATTGCAGACTCAGAGTGGATAAAAGGGAAGGGGGAGGAGGGAAGGATGCATGCAATTCAAGGACAATATTAAAGAAAAATAAAAATAATGAACATAAAATAACTTAAATGGAACAACCACAATATAAATGAAAGGAGAAATAAAGAATACAAATTAATAAGAGAAGGAAAAGAACAAAAACAAATTCTCAAAAGGAAGAAGCAAAAAATATAATAATAAGAGAATAATTTAAAAAAGATAAAGTCAAAATATTGAATAAAATTAAAACGACTATAGAAAGAACAATAAGAAGAAACAACACAATATCAAGCAGAAGAAATAAAACGAAAAACAAAAATAAATAAAAGGAAAGAAAAATATAAAATAGAAACAAAGATAAAGGAAAAACGAAAATATATATAAAACGAGAATAGAACACAAGTAAAAGAAGAAACAAACAAAAGAAAAAATGAAATGAATACAAAAAATGAAAATAAAGATACACCAATATAAGTATTAAAAATGATATACCTATATATATATATATATATTACAAGATAAAAAGAATTTTAAAAGGGAGAGCAAACCAAATAAAAGAAGAGAGAAAACACAAAAGTGACTAAAAAAATCAATAAATGAATATTTATTTAAATGTAACAAAATAAATATATATAACAGAAGAAATAACTAAAAGATCATAAGAATTAACTAAAGAGCTATAAAAATATATTTATTTAATTATAAAAATAGCTATAAGAAACTAAATATATATTCCCTTATTAAAGAAAAAGAAAAATAATGAACATAAAACAACTTAAATGGAACAACCACAATATAAATGAAAGGAGAAATAAAGAATAAAAATTAATAAGGGAAGGGAAAGAACAAAAATATTTAGTTTCCTATAGCTATTTTTATAATTAAATAAATATATTTTTATAGCTCTTTAGTTAATTCTTGTCTTTTAGTTATTTCTTCTGTTATATATATTTATTTTGTTACATTTAACATCAAGGAGGGGCAAAAAATTTATTCAAACAAGAAAACGTTACAAAGCAAGGGCATTAAATGTCAGATCATTTAGGGCAAGACCAAGATCGACGCACTAGATCTAAGCCCAACTCTATTCATAATTTAGCTCAATCTAGAGACCTGATCAACCTTACCAAGAAGCTGCAAGATGCTCCTTCTCTTCTCAATGATCGAAATCCAATTGTAAGTTTCGAGTTCCATGTTCTTTCAAGCTATTCTACTTTCTGTTCCATTTGAGTTATTGGATTTTATGTTTTCCAAAACCCCACATGACAAAACAATGGATTTTTTTCACTAGATGGCATTAAATGGCCCTATCAAGTTCAACCAAGTGATCCAATTGAAGAGACAGATCTGGGGGAAGTTGACCCCGGTCCACCAAATTCCAATCATGAGTATGATCAGAAGCCCATTTAGCCAAGCAATCAGCAACACCATTCCATTCTCAAGGAATATGAGTGAAAGTAATATAGTCCAAAGAAGTACAAAGAGTGAGAATTTGTTCAACAATCAAAGCCAGCTGCCAACTCACATTATCTAAATACTGCCTTTTCAGTAAGTTCACCACAACCTGAGAGTTAGACTCACATATGATCCTTTGCAATCCCAAAAGATTGCCCTGCTCCATAGCCAATAAAATGGCCTAAGCCTCCATAAGATTATTAGTATGAAGACCCTTATACACAGAGAAGATAAACTGAACATCCCCAAAGCTATCCCGGCCAATACCTCCAATGCCAGCATGACCCGGATTTCCATGAGAAGAGCCATCCAAGTTGATTTTTAGGACACCATGAGGAGGAGGGGTCCATCTTCCCTCCCTATTCACCTGCGGGGTAGGATGTCTACATTTGTTGCACATGAGCTGTCATTGCAGAGGTGGAAGATGAAGACGATTACAACAACCAACATCACGAGGATCCACCAACACAGTCATATCACACTTTGCCGCAATAGTTTCCCCTAAAGAGTGTAGAATTTTCCACCACAGGTGAAGGGCCAGCAACAATGAATCCTGAAAAATCCGCCCATTCCTCTCCAACCACAGGTTCCAGATAATGAAGGAAGGCCCAAGAACCCAAGCAGCCTAAAGAAAGGAGGTAGAGACAAGTGCCCTGCCCCACCATTCCCCAAACTCCACCAATGAGGAAGCATACCAACAGGTCGTATTCCACACCCCCACCAAAAATGCCAAATCTCTCTAGCATAGGAACATTGGAAGAAGAGATGGGAGACACTCTCTTCACCACCATGACATAAAACACACATAGAGGGGCCATGGAAACCACGCTTACATAAATTATCCCAAGTAAGACAATGGGTTTGAGCAACTAACCACATAAAAGAAGTTGCACTTGGGCCATGATAGCTTGTGCCAAACTTGCTTCCACTAAGGGACCTCAATGTCCCCAAACAACTGCCTACCTACTTGCTTATAACCAGCTGCCATAGAGTACTTTCCAGACAACTCAGAACCATCCCAAGCCAAGACATCAGGTCCCCTCAAAGAGTTACAAGAACGGGAAGCCAGAAGCAAGGAAAGCTCATGCCTTTCCCCCTGAGATCCTCCAAGTGACCACTCAAAAGGATGCTTCCAATGAAAACTTATAGCCAATCCATCATGCTGCTCCACCTTATAATGCTCCACAGTATCCCAGCCGACCGCAATAAAAACATCACAAAGGGGCTGGAGGTGAGGAAAAGAAGAAAGAATGGGAGGGTGACCATCCCACAAATCAGACCAAATAGAGCATGTGACCCCGAATGACAAATCCAAAAAAGTGCACACTTAATCAGCCACCCCCCCACTTTCAAAGTATGCCAAATCATAGAACCACTCCCTTCCAGAGGATAGTGAGGAACCTCAAAAGAAGCAACACCCCAAAGATATTTATGGTTGAGAATACGAGCCCATAACTGATGTTGATTGGTACACCATCGCCAATAAATCTTGGAAGCAAGAGCTTTCCCATTCAAAATAGTAGAGCATAAACCAAGACCACCCTCCTGTTTTGGTCTACACACAGAATCCCACTTAACAAGGCTCCACTTTGAAGACAACAAATTACCGCTCCAAAGAAATTGACGAGAAAGAGCATCAAATTCCTTAAGGAAATACATAGGAGCCACTTGAACAAAGCACCTATAGATGGGAAGGGCCTGGATAATAGACTTAAGAAGAGTTATTCTAGCAGCAGTAGACAACCAACGATGGGTCCAATGAGTAACCTTCCACCTAAGCTTATCAAGCAAAAGCTGCCAGGAGGATCTGGGCTGATGACCAACAACAAGAGGAATATACCCAAGTAGACAAAGGGAAGAGACCCAATTTGAAACCGCAGAATAGCTACAATCCTCCGTTGAATTGCTTGAGGAGTATTAAAAAAGAATATAGAGGAGTTATGCTCATTGACTTTCTGGCCCAAAGCCACAAGGTAGATGTCCAAAGCAGCCCTGAAGGATTCAACCTCCCTAATACAAGCCAGACCCATAAGGGAGGTGTCATCCACAAATTGGAGATGAGAAAGCGTAGGCAAGCCCATCCCTCACTGCCACCCATGAATCAATCCATGTGAAACCCGAGACTTAAGAAGCCGACCCAGCCCCTCCGCCATAATAATAAACAAATAAGGAGAGAGCAGATCTCCCTAACGAAGGCCCCTAGTAGCCCCAAATAGCTCTGAAGGTTCACCATTCACAATAACCGAAAAGGAGGAAGAGGTAACACAACTCAATATCCAGCTCACCCAATCAGAGGAAAAGCCAAAGGCCAATAGAATCTTCTGAAGAAAACTGCATTTAACTCTATCATAAGCTTTGGCCATATCCAACTTGATAAACATAAACCTATCTTGAGAAGTTGCCATGGAATGAATAACTTCAGACGCAACCACCGCCCCATCTAGAATTTGGCAACCTGCCACAAAGCCACCTTGCTCCTAAAAAATGATCATGGGCAAACAAGATTTAATCCTCTCAGCAATCAACTTTGTAATAATCTTGTACACCACATTATAGAGCGCAATAGGTCTAAAGAGATCAAGCCTGTTAGCACCTTCCTTCTTAGGAATGAGAACCAGAAAAGTAGCATTCAGGGCACGAAGCATCTGCTTACTATGAAGAGACTCACGAACCACCTCCAATAAATCCAGTATTCATTTATTGATTTTTTTTTAGTCACTTTTGTGTTTTCTTTCTTCTTTTATTTGGTTTGCTCTCCCTTTTAAAATTCTTTTTATCCTTATATATATATATATATATATATATATATATATATATATATATATATAGGTATATCATTTTTAATACTTATATTGGTGTATCTTTATCTTCATTTTTGTATTCATTTCATTTTTTCTTTTGTTTGTTTCTTCTTTGCTTGTGTTCTCTTCTTGTTTTATATATATATACCATTTTTGATATATATTTTTCGTTTTTCCTTTATCTTTGTTTCTCTTTATATTTTTCTTTCCTTTTATTTATTTTTGTTTTCTGTTTTATTTCTTCTCCTTGATATTGTGTTGTTTCTTCTTATTGTTCTTTCTATAGTCATTTTAATTTTATTCAATATTTTGACTTTATCTTTTTAAAATTATTCTCTTATTATTATATTTTTTGCTTCTTCCTTTTGAGCATTTGTTTTTGTTCTTTTCCTTCCCTTATTAATTTTTATTCTTTATTTCTCCTTTCATTTATATTGTGGTTGTTCCATTTAAGTTGTTTTATGTTCATTATTTCTTTTCTTTAATATTGTCCTTGAATTGCGTGCATCATCCTCCTTCTTATCTAGTCTAAGTTGCAATTATTCATTTTCTCCTCTTGCTCTCTTTCATCCTGATGATGGATCATAGAGTGTGATTGAAACGTTGATGCTAAAAACTCCTTACACAATCAAATCCATAAGCAATACAAATCCATCATAATCGTAATAGATTTTAGGAATTATAAATAAAACTTATTTTTGCTAAGGCTATAATATTAATTTATATTAAAGATATCAAAATCTTAATGTTAAAATTAATTTAATAAAACATTTTTTGAAAGGCAGAAATGTTACCTGCCTAAATAAATTCTATGCATTTACATTAAAATAAGTTTAAAATTTTTATTAATATTTTGGTCTATTTTTATAATTTTAAAATTATAATTAAATATTGAAAATTTTACATGAAAAAATAAAATAAATATAATATATTTAATAAAAAAGAAAATTAAAATATAATCTTTATCTTTTAAAATAACTAAATACATTCCTATTGATTTGATATACCAAAAACACAGGCATCACTCCAGCGCAGGAAATACGGACAAGTTTGCAAAAAAAAAGAAAATACGGACACATTTACACGAGAGTTTGATGGGGGAAAAATCGAGAAAGTATGAGGCATCCATGCCATGCATCATGCAGAGGTGCATTTTCCGAGCTGGATAGCCACCGCCGTCTGAAAGACCCTTCCTAGTTTGACCAAATCGTGGAAAAATTGACAGTCGAAGGGGGGGCATCATCATCATACGCATACAAAACAGACGACGATGAGAAACGATTTTAATTTGTTGGATGATGTACAGCTGGATTTATTCTGAATGAACTTTTCCCTGACTATTACACGTCATCAAAGGCGGAGTCGGAGCAGGCGGGTCTTTCAAGCCAAGAAGCGTGCAAATGGAGTCAACAATCTACACTCATCACGCACGCAAAAGGAAGGAGAGAAAATGGGAGGAAAGTTAGCATATGTGCAATGGTAGTTAGAAAGTCTGAATAACAAAGTCTACGCTGTAACAGTCAAGATGTATGTTGACCCATTTACATCCACAAACATAACTCTACTCTGGTCAAGTCATTCAGTGTTCTCGCACGCTAAGGAAAAGTCCAGAAAATTACCATGCAATTTTTCTTTGAGACTGTTTACTTTGTGGGTGAAGATTCGATTAATGACAATGAAAATAGATTAAAGTTGTGGAAATTTCGGCGTAAATGCACAACAATGAATACTATCACCTCATGAAAGGCTTCCTGTTGTCCACATGCATAGAAGTTGGGTCAACAATATGGTAGGTAATGGTTAAAGCAAGTCGTTTGCTTTTGCCGACCACTTGTATAACAAAGTCTACGCTGTAACGACCAAGATATTTCCATAATATATTTACATCCACAAACATAAGTCTACTCTAGTCAAGGCACGCCAAAGAAAAGTGCAGAAAGCATGCCGATTTTTCTTCGAGACTGCTTACTTTGTGGGTGAAGATTCAATTAATGACAATGAAAACAGATTAAAGTTGTGCAAATTTCGTGTATGACACGGCGTAAATGAACAACAATGAATAGTATTTAGTGCTTTCTCAGAAATAATCACCTCAAGAAAGGCAGACCAGAAAAATATGGCTGTTCTCGCATGTAAAAGAAAAATATGGAAAATGAGAGGAAAGTTAGCATGCAAGAAAGGGTGAATATTCAAATAATGACGATGAAAATGGGTTAAAGTCATGCAAGGAATGACGGCGTACATGCACACCTCTTCTTCGTCCTCACTTCATTCATCAAATTTAAATTGGTTTCATCTAAGAGAATTTTGTATTCCACATTAAAAAAAATTGTATTTCACACAAAAACGGAAGAAAGTTGTAGAAAATGGGATGAAAGTTTGCATAGAGAAAATTGTAGTCTCACTTTAGTTTTACTTTATGGGTAGTGGGATAGTTCAGTTTAGTCTCATGCTACAATAATTAATCATTAACATTATTTTGCATTATTCAAATATGTATTCATTTTGAATATTAGGGGAGAATTTAATTATGATAATAATAATGTATTAGTTTATCTTCGAATTCATTTTAAATGGGTGAAAAGTTCATCATTTTTTAAATTTATTATGTATTTGTTTTTGTTAGAAAATGTTAGAATTTATATATGATTAGATTGAATGAATTTTGTTAGGAAGGAAATTGATTTTGTATTAGTTAAAGAGGACAGCAAATTGCTGCTCAGTGGCAAAATAGGTGGGCTAAATAATTTTGTGGATTTCTAATGTAATAGTTAATGACCACAAGTTTTAGGTTTGTTCTTCAAACATATTTTGAGTAACTTCTAGCTACTATTCTCAATCATTCATGTTAAATTAGAAAATTAGCATGTTGATTTTTCTTTTTACTTTGTGGGTGAAGATTCAATCAATGACAATCAAAAAAGATTAAAGTTGTGCAAATTTCGTGTATGAGACGGCGTAAATGCGAGAGGGCCTATCTTGGAGCAGGATTCTATCATGGGATAGGAGCTGACATAGCCCCACTTAATAAATAAATAAATAAAAGATCTAATTTTTTTAAAATATCTCTATTAATATGATATGATAAGTACATGTTAAATAAAAAATATGTCTTATTAATGACAGAGTAAATATTTGTCACTTTTCTAAACTTAAGTGAATGCAATTAGATATATTTATTTTCACAATATATGCTTATTTGCCATCTTCTCAAAATTAGGTGAATAGACATTTATTTTCATAATATATGCTTTAATATATTAAAACTAAGTTGACATGTAAGAACCCATTTAAAAATAACGTCATGAGAAATAATTATTTATTATTATTATAATTTGCAATTGTCAATAATAATCAAATTAAATGATAACATCAATAACAAGTATTAAATAATTTTTTTTTTACTATATTAATGATTAACAATTTTAATAATAACATATTAAAAAAATAAAACTCGTCGAGACCATGGCAAGTGACTTACCTCAAGATTTTGCACAAATTGTGTTGTCCTATCCAAGATGTCGATGAGAAAAAATAGACAGAATTCAAGAAAAAATTAAGAAGCCATACCACAAAAATAAAATAAAAAATAGAGACAAACCAAAAACAATCTCCCTATAGCCGTTGCTTCAATCTATTAACAGTTAACGAAAAAAGAATTTTACAAAAATATACGTGGTTGATTAAGTTTTGTATATCTATCTGTTATAATTCCAGGCAACTTTATTATATTGTGAAGATACATGTTGCATGAGTACGCATGGTCTAGGGTTAGAACCTCATCGATGCAGGCAAATCTTTTGCTAACCAGCAATCTCGCCATGTATTTGACCATTTTTAAAAAAGGTTTGGATTAAGCCTGAATACAACATAGATATACTTGTGTCAAATAATCGTATAATTCGTATCGATTAAAGCCATATATCGATATAGTTGTAGAATGATGGTTACAGTCTTACGATCAGTGGTTAAGACGTCTGGCAGCTTAAACTTGCAGCGCACAACGAAAAAAAAGGTGAACATAGGATAAGGCATGGAGATTTGTTTCCAAACACAAAGCGCGAAATATTTATGGTAAAAAAACATCCAGCAGTAAACAACTACTGAAAAATTGTTTCACAGTTACCTGTTTGCAACATGAGACATGTTTAAGCTCAAACTACATTCAAGATGAATATAGCTTATTGGCTAATAAATAAAATATAAATTTTAAAAAATTATTAAAAAATATATATTTTTGAAAACTACACTTAGAGATCTACAAAAGAGTATTTTTATATATATTTTAAAAATATTATTTATAAGAGTAGGAGTTGTTGAAACATCATTTTTTTTGGTAAATTGGCTCCAAAGTGGTGTAAAACATGCATTTAGTAGACACTTCTTGTTAGAAAATTTGTAGCCCATACCTAACTTGGCTAGAATATATGTAGTTAGACCATATATTTGAACAAAATTTACTTTTAATAGTTAAAAATTATTAAATTCACTTATGTTGATAAGTTGGCCAAAAGTGTGACACAATTTTTTACTTTTACCCCATAGAAAAACAAGGTTTGTCTATAGTGGTGCATCATAAATATAAGAAGGTCCTAGTAACAATGCCCTTAAACTAAGTCATCCTTAGGTTCAAGGGGTTAGTACTTAAAAACCAAAATTATAGAGAGATGTCTAGTGAGGAAAAATTCTCTCAAGTGCCATTGATAACATCTTTTTTGGATTTTGAAAAAGCCTCTACTGCTCAACACACTTCTCCATACCCAATTGTGCAATAGAGATCTTTGAGGTAGATAGATGGAGAATATGTACCAAAAATTGGTGCCATATCTATCCTTCCATCCAAATAGGTAGCTTTAGTTCAAAGAAAGCATTTTTGTAGAATAATTGTTTAGTTCTAGATGAGCTAGTTAGCGAGGATATGACTCTTGACACTCATTAATGTTCAAGGTCTGACAAACCTCCCACAAAACTATTTTTCATGACACTCATTAACATTTTTGAAGTCTAGGAATTCTTTGATTACAAGAGGTTAAATTTTATGGGCCCTGATTCACCTATATAAAACATTGTTCTTATGAGGCCACCACCTCAAAACTCCATTGATCCATCACTATTTTTGAAGCTCAACCTTTCAACTCAAACTCCTATTGTCACATTACTATGCTTTTCCACTAGAAGTAGGTTGGAAATACCCACTCCACTACTGGTGCCAAATTCAAAGCTGGAATTCATTGTCTTAGGATTGAAGACAAGGTTTATAAAGAATTTACAGGCTCTACAAGCTCATCATACATCTCAATTCATTAAAAAAATTAAGGATGGATAGTAGATTTTTATAGAGATTCCATAGATTATTCAGGCCTTTAAATCTAACATAATGAGAAATTTTTTACTACTCAAGACTTGAGAGTATATTCTAGATTGAAACATGACCTTGTAACAATGCCTAAATGTGGTTCTTTTTCAAGTTTCTACATCTCAACACATTATTTGTGATCAAATTCTCACTAAGGAATAATCACATGAGGTATCCTTCTCTATGTATAACAATAAAGCCCTTATTGAAAGGATGGATTCTCATGTGAGTTCCATAAACTTTTTGGGGTATTATAGTTGAAGACCTTCACAAGGACTATCCAAAAGCTTTCCATGATAATTATTTAGGAGACATAATCAACAAAGACACTATTAAGTTCATACCTAAAGCTAGGGACCAAGAGGAAATATACAATTGGTGGCCTATCGCCTTATTGTCTGTCTCCTACAATATCATTGCCAAAGCTCTTTCTCTCAAGCTAAGGCCACTCCTTCCCCAACTAGTTTAGCAGGTAAGAAAACTAGTTTTATCAAGTTTTGATACTCCACAACACTATAACTATCTAGGAAGGGATAGGATGGGCTTAGTGTTCTCAACAAACTACAATGTTAATCAAAATTGACTTCACCAAGCCTTACAACTTCATTGAATGGACACTTATTTTTCCCATGCTTTTAGGTGCTTAGCTTTAGACCCTATTTTATTTAGATATTATTCATCGATGCCTTAGCTAGCATCATAATTAATGGTTAGCACTCCATGCCTTTTGATATTTTGGTCTATCCATTAGGGATTCTTTTAGTTCCTATGCTTTGTGTGCTTATTGTTGAATTTGAACTGGCTATCTTTTAGCCCATGTGGTCTCCCAAAAGCTTCTTAAAGGTATTGCCTTGCCCAATTTCCTACCCAACTGGTCAATGGGAATTTTGTTGATGATTATTTTCTCACTCTTCTTGAGGATGAGGTTGATATTAAGTAGGCCTTCTTTACCTTGACATATTCTTTCAAGCCTCTAGCTTGAATATTTAATGAAAAAAGACATTGTAATGCTACATAGGTAGTATTTTCTTTCCAAACCTAGCTAGCTGGATTCTTTCAATTAGAAATTATAAAAATGATCACGGGATGTCTTTCAATTTTTGGGAATTCTATTTTCTTTTGAGGCCTTGGTTGCTATCTTGTGGCAAGCTATCATATCCAAAAGTAAAAAAAAAAAGAGCTATTGATTCACTAAGCCTCTCTCTTTGGTTGGTAAATTCTAGGTGTGCACTAAAATTTTATATCGTGCCCATGTTTATTACTCCTCTTATTTGGTCTCTTCTAAGGCCTCTTATCTAAAAGTTGAGAAACTACTCAAGGACTTTCTATAGGCCCCTTACAAATGAGAATAAAATATTTCATTGTGTTGCTTCAGAATTTGTTTGTTTCCCTAATGATGGTGGTTAGGACTACTTTCAATCCATCGTCAAGGCAATACTCTCTATGATAAATGGATCATAAATTTTTTGACTAACTTGGAAAGGACTTGGACCTTATTTTCTCCTCACCATTAGGGATCCTATCCAAATATAAGGAACATTTGTTAGTAAGAGCATCTAGAAGGCCTAAGAGTCCATCAAGCCTTGTCTTCTTTGGTCTAGTAGCAGTTTCCTTAGTGGCCTCTCAATTAACTATTATTATATTTGGTAATATCTAGTTATATTGAATCAATATAACCCTCTTGCAAAGCCCCTTGCATTCATGCTTTGAATTTTTTTAATAGAGGAATTAAAGCTCTTCCAGATGTCCTTAACAAACTCACCTAAATTTTTCTATCCTAGCCTAAGGCCAAGTTGAGATTTAAATTATCCAATCAAAAATAAAAATACCTTATAGACTATTATTGATATCATCCCTTCTCATATGGTTCACAAAATTGGGGTTA
>VDFB02105785.1:410338036-410375534 GCA_007258455.2 Sequoia sempervirens
CAATCAATGTGGATGTACCACAAAGATAGAGCACAATCTAGAAACATCCAAGAGCACCAAGAAACAATAGAGAAACATCCACATCAACTATAATTACCATAATTATGCAAAATTCACTTAGGAACACTAACAGAGACCACAAAAATACTGTCAAACCACAACATGATCAAATATATACGTGGACCTCTGAAACTTTTGGTAGATGATCTAGATACACCAAAAAATAAACCCTTTAATCGACATCAACTAATCTTCAACATACAAAACAAGACTCCTTCATGACTTGCACAGTTCCACAAGGAACTTAGAACACTTTTTTTTACAATTTTCTCAATATCCTCGACATATACAGCCTCTAGTACACCAAATGCTAATAGAATTGACATCAATGACAACCACATATTAACAACCATATCCACAACATCCAACAACATGATGGTAACCAAAATGAAAGGTAAGTTTCTGCCTTCTGATTATGCTATTTGGATGTTTAGAAAACTTCAAGGTTTAAAGCAAAAAGAAATGGATGTTAAAGCATATACTAAAGAATTCTACAAGTTAAGTATTAGGTCTGGTCATAATTAAAATTAGAATGAAAAGATTGCTAGGTATTTGGGTGGATTAAGATTTAATATTCACGATGAACTAACCTTGGCAAATCCAAGAACTGTTGAGGAGTGCTATCAAATGAATATAAGGGCTAGGAAAAAGGTGAAAAGAAGGAAATAAAATACAAATAGAGGTAGAGTAAGCACTTCTAGAGGAAGAGGATCATTTTCTACTTCAATACAATCAAGTGAAAGCCAAGAAGATGCACACGAAGGTCAAGAATAATTTGTTGATAAAAAAGGTTTATTCAAAGGCTCTAGAGGAAGATTTGGTGGTGGTAGAAATTCAAACACATTTTTAGGTAGATGCTATCATTATAATGAGTTTGGTCATCCAACATTCAAGTTCCTTGAAAGGAAAGTTTCTACTTCAAGTCATGGTGAAAGGAGAAGTGATAAAAGAGTGGAATTGGTGCAAGAAGATGACTGTGAAAGTGTACATTCTCCTAATCATCTTGTTGCTCTAGAAGTGGGAGAATCTTTGATGGTAAGAAGAAAAATACTTAAGGCATCCAAGGAGAAGGAATCTACACAAAGGAGGACATTGTTCAAGACCACATGCAAATGCAAAGATAAAGTATGCAAAGTTGTAGTAGATCCAGGAAGCACTAACAATATGGTGTCTAATAAAATGGTAGATAAATTAAACTTAGAAAGAATTCCTCATCAAACACCATATAGGGTAGCTTGGTTGAATGATGATCAATCCATTTTAGTCAATGAACAAGCCTTGGTCGAGTTTAGTATTGGTGGCTATAAGGATAAAGTTCTTTGTGATGTTTTTCCAATGAGTTGTTGTCATCTATTACTTGGGAGACCATGGAAGTTTGACAGACATGCCATTTATGATGGGAGAGACAATACATATCAAATTGAGAAGGATCAAAATTCTTTTACATTAACTCCATTGGTTGAAGATGTGAAGGAACAAAGCAAGGCAGCAAGAGTGATCATGATGGGGAAGAAGGAGTATCTAAAGGTTGAGGAAGATAAAAACAAAGTGGGTGCAGCCACTATAAAGGAAGAGGATGTTAAGACAACAAGTGTAAAGCATAATTCAAATTTTGGAAAAAAGAGATGATGTGCTTGTGTCAAGGTCTAGGACAAAGAAGGTCAAGGATGAATTCCTTGAGAAGACTAAAACTGAGATTAAATAGCATGATGGAATTGTGGTTGGGGCAGTGATTTGTTCTTTGGTTTCAAGGAATGTTAAAGGGTAGTTAGTTTCAGTTAGTACAGGGGTTAGTACACCTGATAATACACTAGTATTTGAGGCAAAAAGTTCAGGGAAAGAGATGAAGACAAAAGGTAAGATGAATAATGGTGTTTGGCAAGGCCAAGTGAGTGAGTTTGAGTGTGTTTCAAGGATGAAAAAGAGGATAGTCAAAGGTAAGGTTGATAGTGGTTAGTGTGTAGGTGTCAAGGAATGTATAACATTAGTTTCTGATGGCGAAAAGGTCAAGGAACATACACCAAGACATTTTGCAAGGGTGAAGCAATATTCAAGTGGTAACAAGTTCAAATATGCAAAGGATGGTTCCAAACTGCAGTCCTTGGTATAGTGGAAAGGATCGCCACTTGAAGGAGTATTTGAAGGTTAGAGAGATGTTTAGAAGATGAATAATCTACATCAATGCATTTCCAAGGGACTTGGAAACTTCTTCAGATTGGTTGTATGGTGGAGGGGCACTAAGCTCAATTTGTGTAAATGAGGTCCTTGATAGGTTTTTAGGTGTTTTTGAGTTTTTGTCAATTGAATAAGGTCATATAAAAAAATTTATTATGTAATGAGTCCTTTATATAGGTCATTAGGTGGTAGGGGAGTTCAAATTGCAAAATTGATAAAACTTGCAAAATGTTGTCATTGTAAAATGTAAGAAAAGTTACAAAATTACATTAAGTGGGAATACCAATGGTCAGTTGGAATTCAAAAGGTGGTTAGTTGGTTTGATGGTTAGTTTTTGGTTTTGGGAGGTTAAATACAATCTTTGGGGTCGAAGAGAAAGGTTGTTGTTAAATTTTGGTGAAGAAATTAATTGAAACTTTCACTTTTTTGTGTTATTTTCTATGAATCTGCTGCTCCCAACACCTATACAGTTATGTACAGAGGTTTTGTGTTCTAATAGTCATTGGATTCATTGAAGATAGGAGTCAAGAGAATTTTTCTTTTTATTTGAGAAAATTTCCCAAGGTTTCAATCTTTTTACATCCTTTTGATTGAAGACGGGTTTGTACCCTATTTAAAATGTAATCTTGGCTCATTCCACCTATTGTATCTACTATGGTTCAGTGGAATGGGCACCAATAAAGTAGTATTAGATGTAGGAATGAGATTTAGGAGTAACGGAAGGCATATGGTAGAGTTTTAGGTGTTGCCCTAATGGTATTTGAATGAATTTAGCCTTAAATGGTGGCTTTGAGAGGTAGGTTGGTGAAATTTCTTTAGGTAAGGCTAGGAGGTGATGAAATTAGCATGTGCAGGCATAAATCAAAGTTTTTGAAGCATTTGTAGAGTGAGAAAAGGTTTGCAATGGCAATTTTTATTAAACCCTCTTAGGAAAAGACTTAAAGTGAGGGTTTGATGGTTTGCTATTATAGAGGTCTTTCCTCTATGAAAGAGTGTTGGATTTGGGGTTTTTTAGTCTGGTTAATGACTTCCCATAGAAATCTAGGGTTGGAAAATTGTTTTAAGAGGTTTTGCTTTGTTAAATTGGCCTAATTGGCCTAGTTGGGACAACGTAGAAGCCCTACTTTGGAGGGTTTGTTCCAAAGAAGTCATGTGAGATCTAGTAGTATGTTTTTGAAGACCCTAATGGGTGTTTAAAACACCTTGGGGTTTATGAGTTTGAGTTGCCTTTTGTGAGATTTGAAGGGAAAACTAGGTCTACAGACCTACTAGTGAAACTTGATGAATTTGAGAAGAGTTGATGTGATAGGTTATTAAGAGTTGCAAAGTTGTTGTAAAAGACTTGAATTGTGATTGTTAGTTGAATGCCTCCCTACTTTGCATCACTAAACCTAGCTAATTGGATTTTTTCAATTGGAAATTAAAAAAAATGATCATGGGAAGTCTTTCAATTTTTGGGCACTATATTCACTTTTTAGGCCTTGCTTACTATATTGTGGCAACTTGTCATTCCCAAAGTTGAAAAGAGAAGTATTGGATCACTAAGCCTCTCCAATTGGTTGGTAAATTCTAGGTGTGCTCTAAATTTTATGTGTTGCCCATGTTTATTACTCTTTTTGTTGGGTCTATTCTAAGGGCTCTTATCTAAAAATTGAGAAGGTAGTCAATGACTTTCTTTAGACTAGCATAGATGAGAAAGATATTTCATTGTGTTGCTTGGGAATTTTGTTGTTTCCCTCATGATGTTGGTGTTTTAGGATTACTTTCAGTTCATTTTCAAGACATTTCTCTTTGTGTTGAATAGATCATCAAAGCTCTATTATTTTGTAAATTATATATTATTATGTTTTTAATCATTAAAAAATGATAAAACATTTTTTCATCAAAATGACGTTTCACTATAAAAACAAATATAATCAGCCTGTCTGAAAGGATGGTGGCTATCCAGCCCCCAAAAATGCACCCTGCATGATGCATGGCATCTAGATGCCTCGTACTTTCTTGATTTTTCCCCCATCAAACTCTCATGCAAATTTGTCCGTATTTTCTTATTTTCTACAAACTTGTCTATATTTCCTACCTCAGAGTGATGTCTGGTTTTCGTATATAAAAATCAATGTATTTAGTTATTTTAAAAGATAAAGATTATATTTTAATTTTGTTTTTTATTAAATATATTATATTTATTTTGATAAAATGAATATAGATTCTTTGAATATAATGTTTTTTTAATTTTTTTGAATAAAATTTTAAATCTTTAATGTATAAGATTTTAGAGAAATGTTTTGATTTTTAACTTCAAAACATGAAATTAAAAAATATATATTTTATTATGAATTCTTAATATTTTAATAAAAAATTTAATATGTTTTATCATATTTCTTTTTAATATAAATTCTTTGAATAAAATATTTTATTTAATTTTTTTAGAATAAAGTTAAAAATTAAAACATTTACCCGAAATATTTCAAATAAAACCCATTTAAAGAGATCAAAATTAAAATATTTAAAAAATAAAAAAACTAACATAATATAGTTATCTTAAATGCATCCATCTAAAGTTATATCAATATTAAATTATTATATTTATTTAAGTATTTACATTATTAGTACTATTGGAATGAGTTAATTAGTTATGATATAAAAGTTTCTCACTAACATCATTAAAAGGTAATTTTTTTAATTCAATCTAAAATATTAATTTTCCAAGAATATTAACATAATTAAATATATTGACCAAAATCTGCTATCCAAAATACAATGAATACAATTTGAGGAACAAATTTTATATATATTTGAAAAAAATTTAAAATATATTTAAAAAATTAAAAAAAATATTTTTATTATAATATATTTGAAATATTTGAATATATTAAACTATCAAAATATGAAATTAAAAAAAAAACTAACATTTTATTCAAAAAAATTATATTAAAAAAATTAAAAATCAAAACATTTACCTAAAATCTTATAAGATTTAAAATTTTATTGAAAAAAATTAAACAAACATTATATTCCAAGAATCTATAGTCATTTTATATTAAAAATGTTTAAAATTTAAAGATTTATTTAAAAGAATCTATATTTAATTTATATTAATTTTTTTTTTTAAATTATACATTAAATATTTAAAAAAAAATTCCAAAAATTTGATCATAATCGTTTAAAGATAGTAGGTTTCCACAATCCATATCATAGATTTGTATTGTTTCTGGATTCAATTGTGTAAGGAGTTTTTAGCATCAACGTTTCAAATCACACTCCATGATCATCTATCATCAAGATGAAAGAGAGCAAGAGGAGAAAATGAATAATTGCAGACTCAGAGTGGATAAAAGGGAAGGGGGAGGAGGGAAGGATGCATGCAATTCAAGGACAATATTAAAGAAAAATAAAAATAATGAACATAAAATAACTTAAATGGAACAACCACAATATAAATGAAAGGAGAAATAAAGAATACAAATTAATAAGAGAAGGAAAAGAACAAAAACAAATTCTCAAAAGGAAGAAGCAAAAAATATAATAATAAGAGAATAATTTAAAAAAGATAAAGTCAAAATATTGAATAAAATTAAAACGACTATAGAAAGAACAATAAGAAGAAACAACACAATATCAAGCAGAAGAAATAAAACGAAAAACAAAAATAAATAAAAGGAAAGAAAAATATAAAATAGAAACAAAGATAAAGGAAAAACGAAAATATATATAAAACGAGAATAGAACACAAGTAAAAGAAGAAACAAACAAAAGAAAAAATGAAATGAATACAAAAAATGAAAATAAAGATACACCAATATAAGTATTAAAAATGATATACCTATATATATATATATATATTACAAGATAAAAAGAATTTTAAAAGGGAGAGCAAACCAAATAAAAGAAGAGAGAAAACACAAAAGTGACTAAAAAAATCAATAAATGAATATTTATTTAAATGTAACAAAATAAATATATATAACAGAAGAAATAACTAAAAGATCATAAGAATTAACTAAAGAGCTATAAAAATATATTTATTTAATTATAAAAATAGCTATAAGAAACTAAATATATATTCCCTTATTAAAGAAAAAGAAAAATAATGAACATAAAACAACTTAAATGGAACAACCACAATATAAATGAAAGGAGAAATAAAGAATAAAAATTAATAAGGGAAGGGAAAGAACAAAAATATTTAGTTTCCTATAGCTATTTTTATAATTAAATAAATATATTTTTATAGCTCTTTAGTTAATTCTTGTCTTTTAGTTATTTCTTCTGTTATATATATTTATTTTGTTACATTTAACATCAAGGAGGGGCAAAAAATTTATTCAAACAAGAAAACGTTACAAAGCAAGGGCATTAAATGTCAGATCATTTAGGGCAAGACCAAGATCGACGCACTAGATCTAAGCCCAACTCTATTCATAATTTAGCTCAATCTAGAGACCTGATCAACCTTACCAAGAAGCTGCAAGATGCTCCTTCTCTTCTCAATGATCGAAATCCAATTGTAAGTTTCGAGTTCCATGTTCTTTCAAGCTATTCTACTTTCTGTTCCATTTGAGTTATTGGATTTTATGTTTTCCAAAACCCCACATGACAAAACAATGGATTTTTTTCACTAGATGGCATTAAATGGCCCTATCAAGTTCAACCAAGTGATCCAATTGAAGAGACAGATCTGGGGGAAGTTGACCCCGGTCCACCAAATTCCAATCATGAGTATGATCAGAAGCCCATTTAGCCAAGCAATCAGCAACACCATTCCATTCTCAAGGAATATGAGTGAAAGTAATATAGTCCAAAGAAGTACAAAGAGTGAGAATTTGTTCAACAATCAAAGCCAGCTGCCAACTCACATTATCTAAATACTGCCTTTTCAGTAAGTTCACCACAACCTGAGAGTTAGACTCACATATGATCCTTTGCAATCCCAAAAGATTGCCCTGCTCCATAGCCAATAAAATGGCCTAAGCCTCCATAAGATTATTAGTATGAAGACCCTTATACACAGAGAAGATAAACTGAACATCCCCAAAGCTATCCCGGCCAATACCTCCAATGCCAGCATGACCCGGATTTCCATGAGAAGAGCCATCCAAGTTGATTTTTAGGACACCATGAGGAGGAGGGGTCCATCTTCCCTCCCTATTCACCTGCGGGGTAGGATGTCTACATTTGTTGCACATGAGCTGTCATTGCAGAGGTGGAAGATGAAGACGATTACAACAACCAACATCACGAGGATCCACCAACACAGTCATATCACACTTTGCCGCAATAGTTTCCCCTAAAGAGTGTAGAATTTTCCACCACAGGTGAAGGGCCAGCAACAATGAATCCTGAAAAATCCGCCCATTCCTCTCCAACCACAGGTTCCAGATAATGAAGGAAGGCCCAAGAACCCAAGCAGCCTAAAGAAAGGAGGTAGAGACAAGTGCCCTGCCCCACCATTCCCCAAACTCCACCAATGAGGAAGCATACCAACAGGTCGTATTCCACACCCCCACCAAAAATGCCAAATCTCTCTAGCATAGGAACATTGGAAGAAGAGATGGGAGACACTCTCTTCACCACCATGACATAAAACACACATAGAGGGGCCATGGAAACCACGCTTACATAAATTATCCCAAGTAAGACAATGGGTTTGAGCAACTAACCACATAAAAGAAGTTGCACTTGGGCCATGATAGCTTGTGCCAAACTTGCTTCCACTAAGGGACCTCAATGTCCCCAAACAACTGCCTACCTACTTGCTTATAACCAGCTGCCATAGAGTACTTTCCAGACAACTCAGAACCATCCCAAGCCAAGACATCAGGTCCCCTCAAAGAGTTACAAGAACGGGAAGCCAGAAGCAAGGAAAGCTCATGCCTTTCCCCCTGAGATCCTCCAAGTGACCACTCAAAAGGATGCTTCCAATGAAAACTTATAGCCAATCCATCATGCTGCTCCACCTTATAATGCTCCACAGTATCCCAGCCGACCGCAATAAAAACATCACAAAGGGGCTGGAGGTGAGGAAAAGAAGAAAGAATGGGAGGGTGACCATCCCACAAATCAGACCAAATAGAGCATGTGACCCCGAATGACAAATCCAAAAAAGTGCACACTTAATCAGCCACCCCCCCACTTTCAAAGTATGCCAAATCATAGAACCACTCCCTTCCAGAGGATAGTGAGGAACCTCAAAAGAAGCAACACCCCAAAGATATTTATGGTTGAGAATACGAGCCCATAACTGATGTTGATTGGTACACCATCGCCAATAAATCTTGGAAGCAAGAGCTTTCCCATTCAAAATAGTAGAGCATAAACCAAGACCACCCTCCTGTTTTGGTCTACACACAGAATCCCACTTAACAAGGCTCCACTTTGAAGACAACAAATTACCGCTCCAAAGAAATTGACGAGAAAGAGCATCAAATTCCTTAAGGAAATACATAGGAGCCACTTGAACAAAGCACCTATAGATGGGAAGGGCCTGGATAATAGACTTAAGAAGAGTTATTCTAGCAGCAGTAGACAACCAACGATGGGTCCAATGAGTAACCTTCCACCTAAGCTTATCAAGCAAAAGCTGCCAGGAGGATCTGGGCTGATGACCAACAACAAGAGGAATATACCCAAGTAGACAAAGGGAAGAGACCCAATTTGAAACCGCAGAATAGCTACAATCCTCCGTTGAATTGCTTGAGGAGTATTAAAAAAGAATATAGAGGAGTTATGCTCATTGACTTTCTGGCCCAAAGCCACAAGGTAGATGTCCAAAGCAGCCCTGAAGGATTCAACCTCCCTAATACAAGCCAGACCCATAAGGGAGGTGTCATCCACAAATTGGAGATGAGAAAGCGTAGGCAAGCCCATCCCTCACTGCCACCCATGAATCAATCCATGTGAAACCCGAGACTTAAGAAGCCGACCCAGCCCCTCCGCCATAATAATAAACAAATAAGGAGAGAGCAGATCTCCCTAACGAAGGCCCCTAGTAGCCCCAAATAGCTCTGAAGGTTCACCATTCACAATAACCGAAAAGGAGGAAGAGGTAACACAACTCAATATCCAGCTCACCCAATCAGAGGAAAAGCCAAAGGCCAATAGAATCTTCTGAAGAAAACTGCATTTAACTCTATCATAAGCTTTGGCCATATCCAACTTGATAAACATAAACCTATCTTGAGAAGTTGCCATGGAATGAATAACTTCAGACGCAACCACCGCCCCATCTAGAATTTGGCAACCTGCCACAAAGCCACCTTGCTCCTAAAAAATGATCATGGGCAAACAAGATTTAATCCTCTCAGCAATCAACTTTGTAATAATCTTGTACACCACATTATAGAGCGCAATAGGTCTAAAGAGATCAAGCCTGTTAGCACCTTCCTTCTTAGGAATGAGAACCAGAAAAGTAGCATTCAGGGCACGAAGCATCTGCTTACTATGAAGAGACTCACGAACCACCTCCAATAAATCCAGTATTCATTTATTGATTTTTTTTTAGTCACTTTTGTGTTTTCTTTCTTCTTTTATTTGGTTTGCCTCCCTTTTAAAAATTTTTTTATCCATATATATATATATATATATATATATATATATATATATATATAGGTATATCATTTTTAATAATTTATTTGTATCTTTATCTTCATTTTTTGTATTCATTTCATTTTTTCTTTTGTTTGTTTCTTCTTTTGCTTGTGTTCTCTTCTTGTTTTATATATATATAATTTTTGATATATATTTTCGTTTTTCCTTTATCTTTGTTTCTCTTTTATATTTTTCTTTCCTTTTATTTATTTTTGTTTTCTGTTTTATTTCTTCTCCTTGATATTGTGTTGTTTCTTCTTATTGTTCTTTCTATAGTCATTTTAATTTTATTCAATATTTTGACTTTATCTTTTTAAAATTATTCTCTTATTATTATATTTTTTGCTTCTTCCTTTTGAGCATTTGTTTTTGTTCTTTTCCTTCCCTTATTAATTTTTATTCTTTATTTCTCCTTTCATTTATATTGTGGTTGTTCCATTTAAGTTGTTTTATGTTCATTATTTTTCTTTTTCTTTAATATTGTCCTTGAATTGCGTGCATCCTTCCCTCCTCCCCCTTCTTTTTTATCTAGTCTAAGTTTGCAATTATTCATTTTCTCCTCTTGCTCTCTTTCATCCTGATGATGGATCATAGAGTGTGATTCGAAACGTTGATGCTAAAAACTCCTTACACAATCGAATCCATAAGCAATACAAATCCATCATAATCGTAATAGATTTTAAAATTATAAATAAAAACTTATTTTTATCAAAATTTATAATATTAATTTATATTAAAGATATCAAAATCTTAATATTTAAATTAATTTAATAAAAACATTTTTTTTGAAAATTTAAATATTTTTATACTAAATAAATTCTATGCATTTTACATTAAAATAAAAGTTTAAATTTTTATTAATATTTTAAGTATTTTTATAATTTTAAAATTATAATTAAATATTGAAAGTTTTACATGAAAAAATAAAATAAATAAAATATATTTAATAAAAAACAAAATTAAAATATAATCTTTATCTTTTAAAATAACTAAATACATCGATTTGATACACAAAAAACCCAGGCATCACTCCAGCGCAGGAAATACGGACAAGTTTGCAGAAAATAAAAAATATGGACAAATTTGCACGAGAGTTTGATGTGGGGAAAAGTGGAGAAAGTACGAGGCATCCAGGCCATGCATCATGCGGGGTGCATTTTTCCGAGCTGGATAGCCACCGCCGTCTGAAAGACTCTTCCTAGTTTGACCAAATCGTGGAAAAATTGACAGTCGAAGGGGGGGCATTATCATCATACGCATACAAAACAGACGACGGTGAGAGACGATTTTAATTTGTTAGATGATGTACGGCTGGATTTATTCTGAATGAACTTTTCCCCGGCTGTTACACGTCATCAAAGGCGGAGTCGGAGCAGGCGGGTCTTTCAAGCCAAGAAGCGTGCAGATGGAATCAACAATCTACACTCATCACGCACGCAAAAGGAAGGAGAGAAAATGGGAGGAAAGTTAGCATATGTGCAATGGTAGTTAGAAAGTCTGAATAACAAAGTCTACGCTATAACAGTCAAGATGTATCTTGACCCACTTACATCCACAAAGATAACTCTACTCTGGTCAAGTCATTCAGTGTTCTCGCACGCTAAATAAAAGTCTGGAAAATTAGCATGCAAATTTTCTTTGAAACTGTTTACTTTGTGGGTGAAGATTCGATTAATGACAATGAATACAGATTAAAGTTGTGGAAATTTCAGCGTAAATGCACAACAATGAATACTATCACCTCATGAAAGGCTTCCTGTTGTCCACATGCACAGGAGTTGGGTCAACAATATGGTAGCTAATGGTTAAAGCAAGTCGTTTAATTTTGCCGACCACTTGTATAACAAAGTCTACGCTGTAACAACCAAGATATTTCCATACTATATTTACATCCACAAACATAAGTCTACTCTAGTCAAGGCACGCCAAAGAAAAGTGCAGAAAGCATGTCGATTTTTGTTTGAGACTGCTTACTTTGTGGGTGAAGATTCAATTAATGACAATGAAAACAGATTAAAGTTGTGCAAATTTCGTGTATGACACGGCGTAAATGCACAACAATGAATAGCATTTAGTGCTTTCTCAGAAATAATCACCTCAAGAAAGGCAGACCAGAAAAAATATGGCTGTTCTCGCACGTAAAAGAAAAATATGGAAAATGAGAGGAAAGGGTGAATATTCAAATAATGACGATGAAAACGGGTTAAAGTCATGCAAGGAATGATGGCGTACATGCACACCTCTTCTTCGTCCTCACTTCATTCATCAAATTTAAATTGGTTTCATCTAAGAGAATTTTGTATTCCACATTAAAAAAAGTTGTATTTCACACAAAAACGGAAGAAAGTTGTAGAAAATGGGATGAAAGATTGCATAGAGAAAATTGTAGTCTCACTTTAGTTTTACTTTATGGGTAGTGGGATAGTTCAGTTTAGTCTCATGCTCCAATAATTAATCATTAACATTATTTTGCATTATTCAAATATGTATTCATTTTGAATATTTGGGGAGAATTTAATTATGATAATAATAATGTATTAGTTTATCTTCGAATTCATTTTAAATGGGTGAAAAGTTCATCATTTTTTAAATGGGTGAAAAGTTCATCATTTTAAATGGGTGAAAAGTTCATGAATTTTGTTAGGAAGGAAATTGATTTTGTATTATTTAAAGAGGACAGCAAATTGCTGCTTAGTGGCAAAATAGGTGGACTAAATAATTTTGTGGCTTTCTAATGTAATAGTTAATGACCACAAGTTTTAGGTTTGTTCTTCAAACATATTTTTAGTAACTTCTAGCTACTATTCTCAATCATTCATGTTAAATTAGAAAATTAGCATGTTGATTTTTCTTTTTACTTTGTGGGTGAAGATTCAATCAATGACAATAAAAAAAGATTAAAGTTGTGCAAATTTTGTGTATGAGACGGCGTAAATGCCAGAGGGCCTATCTTGGAGCAGGATTCTATCATGGGATAGGAGCTGACATAGCCCCACTTAATAAATAAATAAATAAAAGATCTAATTTTTTTTAAATATCTCTATTAATATGATATGATAAGTACATGTTAAATAAAAAATATGTCTTATTAATGACAGAGTAAATATTTGTCACCTTTCTAAACTTAAGTGAATGCAATTAGATATATTTATTTTCACAATATATGCTTATTTGCCATCTTCTCAAAATTAGGTGAATAGACATTTATTTTCATAATATATGCTTTAATATATTAAAACTAAGTTGACATGTAAGAACCCATTTAAAAATAACGTCATGACAAACAATTATTTATTATTATTATAATTTGCAATTGTCAATAATAATCAAATTAAATGATAACATCAATAACAAGTATTAAATAAATTTTTTTTTACTATATTAATGATTAACAACTTTAATAATAACATATTAAAAAAATAAAACTCATGGAGACCATGGCAAGTGACTTACCTCAAGATTTTGCACAAATTGTGTTGTCCTATCCAAGATGTCGATGAGAAAAAATAGACAGAATTCAAGAAAAAATTAAGAAGCCATACCACAACAAAAAATTAAAAAAAATAGAGACAAACCAAAAACAATCTCCCTATAGCCACTGCTTCAATCTATTAACAGTTAACGAAAAAAGAATTTTACAAAAATATACGTGGTTGATTAAGTTTTGTATATCTATCTGTTATAATTCCAGGCAACTTTATTATATTCTGAAGATACATGTTGCATGCGTACGCATGGTCTAGGGTTAGAACCTCATCGATGCAGGCAAATCTTTTGCTAACCAACAATCTCGCCATGTATTTGACCATTTTTAAAAAAGGTTTGGATTAAGCCTGAATACAACATAGATATACTTGTGTCAAATAATCGTATAATTCTTATCGATTAAAGCCATATATCGATATAGTTGTAGAATGATGGTTAGAGTCTTACGATCAGTGGTCAAGATGTCTGGCGGCTTAAACTTGCAGCGCACAACGAAAAAAAGGTGAACATAGGATAAGGCATGGAGATTTGTTTCGAAACACAAAGCGCGAAATATTTATGGTAAAAAAACATCCAGCAGTAAACAACTATTGAAAAATTGTTTCACGGTTACCTGTTTGCAACATGAGACATGTTTCAGCTCAAACTACATTCAAGATGAATATAGCCT
Source organism: Sequoia sempervirens (assembly GCA_007258455.2). Classification (NCBI taxonomy): domain Eukaryota; kingdom Viridiplantae; phylum Streptophyta; class Pinopsida; order Cupressales; family Cupressaceae; genus Sequoia; species Sequoia sempervirens. The sequence goes on from VDFB02105785.1 coordinate 410,352,015, forward strand.
ATTGGCTAATAAATAAAATATAAATTTTAAAAAATTATTAAAAAATATATATTTTTGAAAACTACACTTAGAGATCTACAAAAGAGTATTTTTATATATATTTTAAAAATATTATTTATAAGAGTAGGAGTTGTTGAAACATCATTTTTTTTGGTAAATTGGCTCCAAAGTGGTGTAAAACATGCATTTAGTAGACACTTCTTGTTAGAAAATTTGTAGCCCATACCTAACTTGGCTAGAATATATGTAGTTAGACCATATATTTGAACAAAATTTACTTTTAATAGTTAAAAATTATTAAATTCACTTATGTTGATAAGTTGGCCAAAAGTGTGACACAATTTTTTACTTTTACCCCATAGAAAAACAAGGTTTGTCTATAGTGGTGCATCATAAATATAAGAAGGTCCTAGTAACAATGCCCTTAAACTAAGTCATCCTTAGGTTCAAGGGGTTAGTACTTAAAAACCAAAATTATAGAGAGATGTCTAGTGAGGAAAAATTCTCTCAAGTGCCATTGATAACATCTTTTTTGGATTTTGAAAAAGCCTCTACTGCTCAACACACTTCTCCATACCCAATTGTGCAATAGAGATCTTTGAGGTAGATAGATGGAGAATATGTACCAAAAATTGGTGCCATATCTATCCTTCCATCCAAATAGGTAGCTTTAGTTCAAAGAAAGCATTTTTGTAGAATAATTGTTTAGTTCTAGATGAGCTAGTTAGCGAGGATATGACTCTTGACACTCATTAATGTTCAAGGTCTGACAAACCTCCCACAAAACTATTTTTCATGACACTCATTAACATTTTTGAAGTCTAGGAATTCTTTGATTACAAGAGGTTAAATTTTATGGGCCCTGATTCACCTATATAAAACATTGTTCTTATGAGGCCACCACCTCAAAACTCCATTGATCCATCACTATTTTTGAAGCTCAACCTTTCAACTCAAACTCCTATTGTCACATTACTATGCTTTTCCACTAGAAGTAGGTTGGAAATACCCACTCCACTACTGGTGCCAAATTCAAAGCTGGAATTCATTGTCTTAGGATTGAAGACAAGGTTTATAAAGAATTTACAGGCTCTACAAGCTCATCATACATCTCAATTCATTAAAAAAATTAAGGATGGATAGTAGATTTTTATAGAGATTCCATAGATTATTCAGGCCTTTAAATCTAACATAATGAGAAATTTTTTACTACTCAAGACTTGAGAGTATATTCTAGATTGAAACATGACCTTGTAACAATGCCTAAATGTGGTTCTTTTTCAAGTTTCTACATCTCAACACATTATTTGTGATCAAATTCTCACTAAGGAATAATCACATGAGGTATCCTTCTCTATGTATAACAATAAAGCCCTTATTGAAAGGATGGATTCTCATGTGAGTTCCATAAACTTTTTGGGGTATTATAGTTGAAGACCTTCACAAGGACTATCCAAAAGCTTTCCATGATAATTATTTAGGAGACATAATCAACAAAGACACTATTAAGTTCATACCTAAAGCTAGGGACCAAGAGGAAATATACAATTGGTGGCCTATCGCCTTATTGTCTGTCTCCTACAATATCATTGCCAAAGCTCTTTCTCTCAAGCTAAGGCCACTCCTTCCCCAACTAGTTTAGCAGGTAAGAAAACTAGTTTTATCAAGTTTTGATACTCCACAACACTATAACTATCTAGGAAGGGATAGGATGGGCTTAGTGTTCTCAACAAACTACAATGTTAATCAAAATTGACTTCACCAAGCCTTACAACTTCATTGAATGGACACTTATTTTTCCCATGCTTTTAGGTGCTTAGCTTTAGACCCTATTTTATTTAGATATTATTCATCGATGCCTTAGCTAGCATCATAATTAATGGTTAGCACTCCATGCCTTTTGATATTTTGGTCTATCCATTAGGGATTCTTTTAGTTCCTATGCTTTGTGTGCTTATTGTTGAATTTGAACTGGCTATCTTTTAGCCCATGTGGTCTCCCAAAAGCTTCTTAAAGGTATTGCCTTGCCCAATTTCCTACCCAACTGGTCAATGGGAATTTTGTTGATGATTATTTTCTCACTCTTCTTGAGGATGAGGTTGATATTAAGTAGGCCTTCTTTACCTTGACATATTCTTTCAAGCCTCTAGCTTGAATATTTAATGAAAAAAGACATTGTAATGCTACATAGGTAGTATTTTCTTTCCAAACCTAGCTAGCTGGATTCTTTCAATTAGAAATTATAAAAATGATCACGGGATGTCTTTCAATTTTTGGGAATTCTATTTTCTTTTGAGGCCTTGGTTGCTATCTTGTGGCAAGCTATCATATCCAAAAGTAAAAAAAAAAAGAGCTATTGATTCACTAAGCCTCTCTCTTTGGTTGGTAAATTCTAGGTGTGCACTAAAATTTTATATCGTGCCCATGTTTATTACTCCTCTTATTTGGTCTCTTCTAAGGCCTCTTATCTAAAAGTTGAGAAACTACTCAAGGACTTTCTATAGGCCCCTTACAAATGAGAATAAAATATTTCATTGTGTTGCTTCAGAATTTGTTTGTTTCCCTAATGATGGTGGTTAGGACTACTTTCAATCCATCGTCAAGGCAATACTCTCTATGATAAATGGATCATAAATTTTTTGACTAACTTGGAAAGGACTTGGACCTTATTTTCTCCTCACCATTAGGGATCCTATCCAAATATAAGGAACATTTGTTAGTAAGAGCATCTAGAAGGCCTAAGAGTCCATCAAGCCTTGTCTTCTTTGGTCTAGTAGCAGTTTCCTTAGTGGCCTCTCAATTAACTATTATTATATTTGGTAATATCTAGTTATATTGAATCAATATAACCCTCTTGCAAAGCCCCTTGCATTCATGCTTTGAATTTTTTTAATAGAGGAATTAAAGCTCTTCCAGATGTCCTTAACAAACTCACCTAAATTTTTCTATCCTAGCCTAAGGCCAAGTTGAGATTTAAATTATCCAATCAAAAATAAAAATACCTTATAGACTATTATTGATATCATCCCTTCTCATATGGTTCACAAAATTGGGGTTAGGGCCTTCAAGTCTTGGTGGAAAGATTGGAACGATACCTTGAAACACCATTTTGTAATTACAGACATGTAAAGAATATTTATGCCTCATCTCCTAATATTGAACTAATTAAAACATGATTGAAATGCTTGTGATTTAATTTTTTTTGACTATTTTTATCTTTGTTTTAAACTTGATCCCTCTAATCATTCATCATTTATTTTGTGAATGGTATATTAGTATCTTGACTAAATAAGTCTACTCTGGTGAAGGCATACTAAACAAAAGTTTGGAAAATTATGATGCAAATTTTCTCTCAGACGGTTTGCTTTGTGTGTGAAGATTCAAGTAATGACAATAAAAATAGATTAAAATTGTGAAATTTTCATTAGGATTTAATTTATTTTAAAATGTTAGAATTTAAATGTATGATTTGATTAAATAAATTTTGTTAGGAAGGAAAATTAATTTTATATTAGTTAAAAAGAATAGAAAATGTTTATTTCATGATGAAGCAATTAGGTTAAATGTTTTGTAAGTTTCTAATATAATAGTTGTTTTCCACAAGTTTTAGGTTTGTTCATCAAACGTATTTTGAGTAATTTATGGTTGCTAAATTCTCAATCATTCATGTCAAAACATAGTAGCACTATATGATAGTAAGTCTAGGAAATCATATAAATTAAAGATGTGGTGGATAGGATTATATTGCGTAGACCATTTATAAACAATTGGAATGGTAAAATTGAAAACATTTACAAATGAATTATTAGATGGATATGTTAGTAGAGATAAATTAAAGCCTTGTTATGAAGCAAATTAAAAAATGAGATAAAAAAATGCTAAAAATATATTATATATTATCTATCATGGTGTATTATAGACACTACTTAGTATGTAAATCAACCAAATATTTGAAGAATGATAACTTAAGCCTTGACACCAACAAGAAGGTAAGAAAAATCATAAAAGGAGGAGAAGGCTAGTAGAAAATACAGAAAGAAAAAATCAAGTGCATGAGTGATTGTGTAATGGCTAAGCACTAAGTTTGATGACATGATTTAGAAAAATAGAGGAATAGAGTTGAAAAAATTCAAGCCATGAAAAGAACATCCACACTACAAATTTTTGATTCTCCAAGGATATCAAAATATTAAAATATAAATCATTTCCATGGAAGGCCATGCAAAATGCCTTGGAAGAGGCTTTCTCAAATGTTATTTCCAATGTCATGTATGTTGAAGAGGTCTACAAATACATTCATGTCAAGCTAATAACAATGGATCGTGTATATTTTAAAGGAGAATAAAGCACTGAAGGACCCCATAATAGGAAAATACTTACCATAGAATAAAATATTAAAAAACTCAAATTGGACATTTGGAAAATTTTCCTAAATTCTATCAACCCTCACAAATGGATCTAGTTAGTGTTGAGCCACATTCATGGAGGATTCTCATACCTTGATAGACCATTTATAATCACAAAAGAATCATAAAAAAAGGGTAACAAGGTTATGCCAGAAAGGAGAAAATTCCATGAAAGTAGACAATGAATCTATCATCACATGGATAAGAGTGACATTTGATGGGTGATTCCTCGCCACTAGTAAAATATGAGATCCTAGAGTGAGGCATGCCAAAAATGTATTGCTTATAAATATTTGCATACCATAAGAAAAGATTTATCTTCAAGAACTTGTACCCACTATACATATGAGATAGTTATAAATGAGAAAAAAAATAGCCTTCACAAAACCGTATTGGAGCAACCATAAGAAATTTGTAGAAAACAAGGAAAATCCAACATGAATTCATCTAAGGCTAATTAATAATCTATTTCATAGTATTTTTTAAAAGAATTGCTAAGGATTAGTAAATGGACATGGCAGTTAGATACCTCTATTACAATTTAGATAAAGGATCTAATATAGATAGGTTCCCACTTCCAACCATTTATTGATATGATTATGAGCCGTTATTCTCTAAATTCAAAGAAAGTATATGAGATGGAAAGATTTTAAGCCATAAAGTAGAAAAAAAGATAGAAAAAGATTTGGTCTTTATCATGGATAAAGACTACATCCATTTAGAAGTCATGGAACAATGTACTTTCTTAGTTCCACAACTCCTATATGAAGCAATAATACAACACAAATCCTCTCCCATCTTGGAGATCACATCATTGAATTATTTAGGATGTGGTGGAATTATATTGATAAGAAGGCTAAAATGATGCTAAGGAGAAATTTAACAAGAAGAGAGAAAAGAGTATATAAGACACTAGAACAAAATAAGATTATCCTTCTCCAAAAAACGTTAATGTTACTAAAAAGTAAATAACTCAATTGAAAAAATGATGAGGAAAGGGGACATCATAATTCCTAAGGTATACAAGTGGGAGAACCCCACGAAAAGAAGAGACATTTCTAGCAAAAAATGTAAAAAAATAATTGCAAAAAAAGTGGATGAAAAAGAAAGTAAATAGAAGTTATCTTGGCCAAATTGGACACTAAAATAATTTTTTTTAACAAAATCTTCACTTTCGAGCACCTATAGCGGCTAAACCATGAGGAATTTGAAGATGATGCAAACTAGAGTTTTGTGACATTTTTTCTATAGATTCTAAATATATTTTTTTCAAAAAAATTTAGAATTAGATTGCACTTCTTTTTCCATCTCCCTCGAAAACTAGTTTTTTTCATAAAATAACATTTTTAAAAAGTGACGCTCACCGTATAACACATAACTTTTTTTCCATGAAGGATAAAACTCTAATTCTTTTGAACTTATATTTGTAACTCTGATATCTAGTGCTTCCACTTGGATAGATAGTTTTTTATTGAATATTGTTTCTTTAATCAAGCTTTGAAGTCAAACCAATTACAATTCAGACATAGTGCAACTATATAACACGTAACTTTTTTTGTATGTATCAAAATTCAATTTTTATTTATTTTTGGATCAAGAACTTCAATATCTGGTGCACTCATATACTTTTTTAGATAATATTCTATTTTTCCACATGCGCTGAACAGAGAGCTTGATTTTCTATGAAAAACCTACATTCACAAGAAATAAAAAATAAATATAATAATAAAATTAAATTTATTTAAAATTATACTTTTTGGGAAGCTTATAATAAGGACTAAAATACACGTAAAATAAATTTTAAATGAATTCATTTGATCCCCCAAAAGGTAAATAAAAAGTGGTTTTTTATCAACATTTTGATAAGTGTAAAGGAGACTCTGTTATAGGCATGGTTTAAAACTAGCGGGGTTCTATCTAAGGGGGTTTGATCTAAGGTAGTTTAATCAAACCCTCTTCAATTGGAATGATTTAAATAGAAATTTTTAAGGCTTAAACCATTATATTTTTTTAAAATATGTGATTTCAGCAAAAATTAGAATCTCCCAGAATTGTAAACCAGCTTTGTGGGATCAACCCTCAATTGAAGCAAATCCTTCACTAGCAAAGATTTAAATGGAAGAAAGTATATAAAATCTATTGCAAATGAACTTAGAGAAGGAAAAGGAAGCTAAAATGGTAAAAATAAAATGCACAAAAAAGCTATAGTATGATATCTCCCAAGAAGAGGAAGAAAAGAATCCGAAAGCAACTATGCCATAGAAAAGAACAAGACACCAAGTTATAGAAGAGCAACAATAAGAACCTAGATACATAAAATTTGCTTAACCCTCTTTCTGTAGCCAAAAAACCATTTAAAGTGGAAAAATTTGATAAGGTTCACACATATAATAATAAAAAATACAATGTAGAAGATAATCATGTCACATAGTACAAAAGATGTTCATAGGCCAAGATTCCATAATATATAATAATATAAATTGAATAAATCTTTGAGGTAGGGTAACACCATAGAATACTACTTATGAAAGAAGCCACTTTACACTATATCTCCAAGAGATCCCTAATGAACCATATTTATGTCCTATTTCCTTCTTGGAGATAGATACTTTTATCTTATTTTTTGCTAAACTCTGAAAGACCTAAATTATATATTTTAAGTGTTTTAGAGTATTTGAAGTTGGTATATGTTATATTAATGAATAAGTATATGAGCTATAAATGTTTATGAGTTTAATAGGATTTCAGGTTTAATTATGGTTGTTAACAATGAAATGTATTGAAGGAATAAGTACTAACGCTTGCAACAAGGAACCTGTCAACCTGCAACACAAGGCTTCATAACCTATAGCAGAAGGATGACAGGTTGATGTAGAGGAGTTAAAGTCTGTCACAACATGGCTACACTTTTAGAGAAGATGAAGACAATCAATTGGGAACAAGATCACAAATGACCAAGTCTCACTCCTATCATGAATTACTAGACCTAAATTATATATTTTAAGTGTTTTAGAGTATTTGAAGTTGGTATATGTTATATTAATGAATGAGTATATGAGCTATAAATTTTTATGAGTTTAATAGGATGTCAGGTTTAATTATGGTTGTTAACAATGAAATGTATTGAAGGAATAAGTACTAACGCTTGCAACAAGGAACCTGTCAACCTGCAACACAAGGCTTCATAACCTATAGCAGAAGGATGATAGGCTGATGTAGAGAAGGAGTTAAAGTCTGTCACAACATGGCTACACTTTCAGAGAAGATGAAGACAATCAATTGGGAACAAGATCACAGATGACCAAGTCTCACTCCTATCATGAAGGTGAAGGAGTTTTTACCAATAGGAATGGGAATTATAACAAAATTTGCTCTATTTGGGAACATTTTTAGTTGTAATGATTAATCTTGGTTGAGTACAAATTCCTTGTTTGACTTCTATACTATTGTTTTGATCATTATAATTTTTTGTTTTAATAGAAACTTAGTTCTCTTCCTATTCCTAGGAGAGAGTTGGCGTATTCCTTTAAGTTGTTTACAATTCATAAATAAATGGACTCTCAAAGACCCTATATAATAGGGTACTCTATCAAGAAGCCCATCATCTAGATTTTACATGTATTAGATTGAATAAGATCTCTTGTAAGATTTTGTTCATAGTTCTGTGTTTTTGATTGAATGTGATAAAGAGAAGATATTTCGATGGAATTTTTTCCTAAGTGAGTAATTGAAGAATATTTTGTGGATGCAACAAGTCAAGCAAGGGCCACTTGAGGTATTGTGCACCCACATTAAAATTTAGTTGATAAATTAGATTATGAATTGCAAGTTAAATTTATAGTTTTAATTTTATGCAATTATAAATGATATGTTATAATTTATGAATTAGAATTTGTAGTTGATATTTTTTTCAAGTACTTCAAAGGTTAGATAGATTAAGACATGTTGTAGTATCACAGTCATTTATTTATAGTCATGAGTCTAACAGTTATTGTGTTACAATCCTAAGTTTTAACCACTAGTAGCAATTAGGTAGTTATTCATACCCACTTACCCTGTTTGAAGATAGAAATCAATCTCGGTTAAAAGTTTTTTATGCAATTGTTTGTGCTTAGCTTCCCTATACTTAGCCAATATAGGATGTTTGGAATTCTTAAAATTCATATATGTTGCCAACACCATCCAAATTCTATGAATCACCGGTTGATAATTAAATGAAGCACTCTCTTGTATAATGAACTGCTTAGTTTAAGGATCTTCAAGTCCACTGAATCAGCTACATGATCATCTACACCAAGTTAATTAGACAATAGGGGAAGCTCCACAATTCCAAAAACATATCATACTTTCATATGCTTAAAAATATATTCACCTTCTTTATATATGCCTCTTCCTAATAACATAAAGTAGGGTTAAACAACCAAACTCATGTAGGCATCCTAATTGCCTAATATAATTTATGACCCAATGTGAAGGAATGCCACATGTTACCATCTCCATTTACCAAGAGACACAATACAAGTAATGCTGGTGTGCATGCAATACAATAAAAATACAAGCAGGAAAGGGTGAAGATTAATTAAAGTAAGCACCATTGATAGAAAGATGTGCACCTTGTCTTTTTCCTTCACTTAATTCATTAAATTTAATTTGATTTCATCTATTTTCAAGAGAAAATTGTATTCTAGATAGAAACAAAAGAAATTTGTGGGAAATGGGAGGAAATATTGCATGAAGAAAATTGTAATCCCACCCTACTTTTACTTTGTGGGCAGTGAGATAGCTTAGTTTTATCTTATTTCTAAATAATTTTTTTTTTTTTTAGACTGCAAGAATCGGGTAGCACGACCCCCTATAAACTGCAGTGCGCCTGGTAAACTTTTTAACGTGACCGGCGGCGCTGGCACGACACGCCCTCCGGTACCACGGGACGGGGGGAGACTAGAACTCGTGACCAGCAGAGCCGCAACGGAATTACTTAGCCAACCAAGCTAGGGCCCCCGCCCATCTTATTTCTAAATAATTAATCACCAACATTATTTTTAATTATTTCAATACACATTCATTTTCATCTCATGTATTTTTTTTTATGTTAGAGGAGAATTTAATTATGATAATATTAATACTAGATTATTTTATCTTTAAATTATTTTTAATGGGTGAAAAATAGGAAAAATTCATCACTTTTTTAAGTTTTTATTTTTATTTTATTGTATTTGTTAATAATGTTAGAATTTAGATATGTTATTGGATTGAATTAATTTTGTTACGAAGGAAATTATTTTTATATTAGTTAAAATGAATAAAAATATTTTCAACACCAAAACAAGAAAGCTACATTTTTTACAACTTTTTAATGTAATAGTTGTTGATCCACAAGTTTTAGGTTTATTCCTCAAACATATTTTGAGTATTTTCTAGCTACTATTCTCAATCATTCATTTTGAGACATTGTAATACTATATGATAGTAAGTTCAAGAAATCAAACTAATTGTAGATGTGATGGTTAAGATAATACTACATAGACCACATCAATTGAAAATATTGAAAAAAAGAATTATTATATGGATATAATAAAGGATATCAATTAAAGCCTTGTTATGAAGAAAATTAATAAATAGAGTAAAAAACCCTAAAATATATTGTATATTATCTATCATAGTGTATTATAGACACTAGCTAGAATCTAAAGTAATTTAACCTTTGAAAATAAATACGAAAGCAACCACTTGGAGTAAAAAAATTGACTTAAGCCATCACATAAACAAGAGGGTGAGAAAAATTATAAGAGGAGAAGGCTAGTTGAAAACTCAAAGAAAAAAGAAAGTGCACAAGTGATTGTGTAATAACTAAGCACTAAGTTTAACAATAGGAGTTATAAAAATTGAGGAATAGAGTTGAAACAATTCAAATCATAAAAATTTCATCCACACTGCAAACCATTAATGCTCCAAGGATATCAAATAGCTAGTAATAAATCATTTCCATGGAAGGTCATGTAGAATGCATTAGAAGGGGATTTAAAATATGTTCTTTCTAGTGTGATGTATATTGAAGAGATCTAAAACTAAATTCATGTCAAGCTAATAGAAGTCAATTGTGTTGGGGGAAAAGGGAATCTAGGGTCTAAATCACACCTTTAACCCACTAACATTTGGGAGACACAAAATGATCATAAAAGACCACTTGGCTACTATCCTCAATGGAAGAGCCAGAATGGTTGATTAGGGTTTTGGTACCCTTTTTGTGGTAGCAAGGTTGGATCTAATTTAGAAGTGATGTGTGTGGTGTAATAGTGAACTATTCTAAGGATGCAATTACTACAAACTAATATAAATACAAAAAATTATAGAATTCAAACACAAAAATAGATGAAAAAGAAGTAGAGTGCAAAGATAGAGGAACCTGACATTCAAATATGGACTAAAACTAGCTGGTCAAGGGCATGGGCACCCTAGATTAGAAAGTTCTAATTTTCAATATCTCTGAATAGTTCTCAGTAGGTTATAGTTTATAAGTCCTTCCCTCCTGATTTTAGCTTCAAAACTTTATCTATTGATAAATAATTCTCCTTATCCTATTTTTTTGAAAGATGATGTTTGAATCCTTGATCTTGTGATTAGGCCTTGAATCTTGTAATTTCAATCCAATCCTTAATAAAAATTATCCTTTGAACATCAAAAATTGGTTAAGGAAATAATCTCCATTATATCCAAAATCCCTTCATCATCATCAAAATCCTTCAACCAAGGATCCTATCCTTAACCCACTATTGAATCCATTTCAAAATTCAATCTCCCAATCAAAAATCAAGACTTTAAGTTGATTCCATCCTTAGTCCAAGCTTGCTTAAGAAAATTAGTCTATCTTAAGTATAGTTATCAAATCCCATCAATTCCTACTTAAGAACTTAGTCTATCTTAAGTAGAAATAAAATCCAATCAACTCTTACTTAAAAAAGTTAGTTTATCTGAAGTATAGAGAATCATCCTCAATCAAATCAAATCATTTTAAGGTCTTGATATTTGATCCCCAAATATAACCTCATGCTCCATCTTTATCCTTAAGTCATATTCTTCTATTCCTCAATCTATTTCTAATCCATCATCCTAATTTCTACCCTCATCCAAAATCAATCCCAAATTTCCTCTCCCAATCAATTCTTACCATGTCCAACCATCTAATCTATCCTCCATCCAACCTAATCTATTATAATCCAACCTCATCCATTCCAACCCAATCCAACATCATGAACAAATACCCTAACCCAACAAGACCTGCATTCTTACCATCCACATCATCCACATCCACCACTATTGATTTTATCCTCACCCACTACTTTAACAATGATAAAGGTGTCATGCTTAGATACTTCCTTAGTCTTAGCACCAAACTTGGACATCCTCTCCACCTCCATACAATCTCAATCCATCTCCTATTTCTTATCCTTTCCCTTCCTTTGACATGGAAAACCAATACTCTATCCAAAATTCCCCTCCAACCCATCCACATCCCAAATCCCCATCTCCAACCCCTTTTCAAGATCCTCATCCTCATCCTCAATTTACCAATCCATGTAATCTTCCTCTTCTTATGTCACCTATTCATATACCACATCCTTACAACCCACATCACCCCAATCTTACAAATCCACTTCATCCCATGGCTTTCATGATTGCCTCCAAGTAATATTAGCAAAGGTGGCTAAATCCCCTTATGAAAACAAATTTGTGCAATCTTCCCATGTCATGCATCCACCTCCATCTCCTCTAAATCAAGATAAACCCAAATCCCTTAAACCTCATAAATATCATATCCTTCCATTTACTTAGTTGGATAAGTTTATCCAACCTTCCTCCCCCATCACACCATCCACACCAAATGAAATATTTCAACCCCTTAGTCCAATACATGCTAGCATGGATGCCTCTCCAAATTAAAATTAAAATGAAAGAACACCTTCCACCCCATACAATGATCCTCTCCCATCTCATGATCAAGACACCCCTCCCACTCCATCTCATGGCCCCCTTCCATCTCACAATCAAGGGAAAAGTATACCATCCACTCCACAACATGATCCCTCCCCAAGTCAAGATCAAAGTGCCCTTTCCTCTTCATTCCATAAACCTCAATCCATCTCAAGATCAAAGAATTCATCCATCTCATAATCTTATCCCTTTCATACCATCTCTCGATCCCTCTCCATTTCAATATCAAAGTGTCTCTTCATCCTCCTCTCATGATTCCATCCCTTCCACACCATCTTATGATCCTCATCCATCCCATGACCTACCACAAGTCAAGATCAAAGCATCCCTTCATATCCATGTCATGATCCTAATCCTCACAATATTCAATCACCCTCTCCAAGATACCCATAGAATCAACACCTATTAAATGGGTTCCTCCACTTTCATCTAATCTAGTTTACTTCAATAACCTATAATTCCTTCCACCTCATATCCCCCTCAAAATGGACACATCTTTTTTCCAAAAAATAAGTCCAAACATTAATGGTGGCATAATCAAACTTCTTCCTAAAGGAAAATAGAATGACACTATAGCTAGTTGGCACCCTATCAAAGTGCTTAATACCTTTTATTAAAATGACTGCAAAAGCCTTGGCTATTAGGTGAAATAAATAAAAATAGGATAGGGTTTCCAAAAATGGAAATGTGGATCCAAAGAGGGAAATGGGGTCATAATTCTCTAATTTAATTAGGAAATGAGATCCACACAATGAAATAGGCTCACCAAAATGAAATAACGAAAAATAGGATAGGATTTCCCAAAATGGAAATGTGGATCCAAAGAGGGAAAAGGAGTCCTACTTCTCTAATTTCATTAGGAAATGAGATCCACACAATGAAATAATTATCAACCCTTAGGTGAATCAATTCAAAGTGTGAATCTTCATATTTCCTTATGACTGAAGGATGGGGGTCAAGGTCAAATAACACTTTGGGGAGAAAAACTAAAAATAGAAAATCAACTCCAAAATGTACAATCTATCACTTGGATTGAGTAGAGCTTCACCTCCTTTTCAATATATCTAGAAGGCTTGGTAAAATATTTTTCATTTATTAAAATGGAGAGAATTATTTCTTCAACATGGTTTTAGCTATAAAAATGACTAAATTCTACTATTTTTTTGCAACTCGGCTATAAATGAGTAAATAAATGACTAATTTGGTTGTTGACTAAAAAATTATTTAGTCACAAAAATAAAAATGAATAAATAGTTAGTCACCAAATACAAATTAGACAAAATTTAAAAAAAATATTTCGTCCAATTATTGGCGTGATGTATTGCGTGCATTGATAAATTGGCGCTTATTCCCGTTTATTCATGTTCATTGTAGAAATATTCCTTGCTTCATTCGTTAGTTGTAGGTTACCTTGGCACTAAAAGATTTGGAGAGGACCTAGAGACTTCTAAAAAGGCAGGCAAGGGCAAGGAATTTGGAGTTTGTTGCAATGAATTTGAAATAGGTGAGGTCCTCTATAGCAAATTTGGATTTGGGGACACCCTCTGCAGTGAATTCAGAGGTAATTCAAAACCCTTATTACATTAAACACATCTATACCTTTCTGATTGGAAACTTACAGTAGTTATAATCTACTAATCTTAATAATGTTCTTTTACAATCTTGCCATTGTTCTGCTTCATAATGTGTTTGAGCTAAATATAATAAAATTTGGGTTTCAGTGCAAAAATAGAATTTCCTCAAACAATTTTGATACATTTTCATTGCAAGTGCAAATTGTCCTTGTGCAAATTAAACATGTGCTATATTTACCCACACATCAGGAATCTAAATAAAGATGTTTCTTGCTGCAACTTCTTGTACCTATGTAAAAAGTTCCTTTGCAATATCAAACTAACCCCTTGCATCTAGCACAATGGCTGACCCATTTGCATCATAAACTTTTCCTAGTCTTTGTGCCAACACTTTACAATACAGTTCTCTAGCCTTCTCAAGATGTTGTGCCTCCACCTTTGGATCCATCCTCTCATTGCAAAAAGCTGCAAAATAACTCCAATTTCCAAGTGAAATGTCAACATAAGAATTCTTTGCATTTGATTCACTTTGTGCAGCTTTAATTGTTTCTTTGCTTTAAGTCAATCATCTATTTTCAGTTCCATTTTCCCAAGCATAGATAAAGAATTTGATGAGTTTTTATCCACCTTAAGTGCATCCAAAATCAATTGTAGGCTTAGTTGGATCTCATTCCGAGCCCGAGCCATGGCTACAAGACGTAGATATGCATCCACATAATTAGGAAACTTGAACAATATTAGCCTATATAAAAGATTTGCTTTTTTAGTATCATGTAGCTGTTCAAACAACCTAGCAAGATTAAATGGTATTGTGACTTTGTCCCATGGTAACTCAAGTGAAACACCACCCTCTTCTAGTCGATTGAAGAATTTCATATCCTTAAAGAGCACAGGAAAAACTGTAGAATTAGCATTAGGGCTTTTATTTATGAATTCAACCCAAATGTCGTTTCCTGATGCCTCCATAAAATTTTGTTGAGCCAACTCTAGTTCATCACACTCAAAATGAAGAACCCCAATGTTGTTTAACAATTGAATGGGTACTTCTTCTCTACTCTTCTTCAGAAGAGACTTTGGTGTCTTAAGAGAATCTAAGGTTGCACTGGGGTTTGACGATATTAATAACTCACCAATCTTGATAAATGCATGGGCATTAGGTGGATCTACGTGAGTTTCATTTCTTACAATTTCCAAAGCCTTCTCTTCCAGCCTTTGCTAAGCATATGTATAAATGGCCTAAAACTTTTAAGCTCTCACAGTTCTCAGGGTGGACCTCCAAAACCTTTTCAAAATTTAAGAGAGAACTCTTAAGATCTCCTAGCTTCAATTGAACTTATCTACAAAATCCTATGGCCTCTGGCTTTCCTTGACTAATGTCATGTAGTAGTGGCCAATGGTGTCATAATCACCTTTACTACGATAAGATTGTGCAAGATTATAATATAAATGAGATTTCATGAGAGGGTGGTTAGTTGAAACAAGAGTTGTCTTGGTCAACTATTCCACAAGAAAATGCTACCCTGTAGTGAAGAAAAATGGTTTGCTAAATGATTCAATGTCATTGCACAGTATGGGTATAATTCAAAGGATCTATGCATCTTTTTCATTCCTTCATGAACTCTACCTTTTTCACTAACTGTGAGAACCCTACAAGTAAAAAATGCACAAAACTGACCATAGAGATTTATGTAGAGGTAGAACATCATTTCCTAATGCCTCGATAAAAGTTTGTTAAGCCAACTCTAGTTCATCATACTCAAAATGAAGAACCCCAATGTTGTTTAACAATTGAATGGGTACTTCTTCTCTGCTTTTCTTCAGAAGAGACATTGGCATCTTAAGAGAATATAAGGCTACACTGGGGTTTGACGAGTTTCCTTTCTTAAAATTTCCAAAGCCTTCTTTGCCAGCCCTTGCTGAGCATATATATGGCCTACATCTTTTAAGCTCTCATAGTTCTCAGGGTGGACCTCCAAAACCTTTTCAAAATTTGAGAGAGAACTCTTAAAATCTCCCAGCTTCAATTGAACTTGTCCACAAAATCTTGTGGCCTCTGGCTTTCCTTGACTGATGCCATGTAGTAGAGGCTAGTTGTGTCATAATCACCTTTACTATGATAAGATCGTGCAAGATTATAATATAAATGAGATTTCATGAGAGGGTGGTCAGTTGAAACAAGAGCTATCTCAATCAAATGTTCCACAAGAAAATGCTACCTTGTGAAGAAAAAATGGTTTGCTAAATGATTCAATGCCATTGCACAGTACGAGTTTAATTCAAAGGCTCTATGCATCTTTTCCATTCCTTCATGAACACTACCTTTGTCACTAATTGTGAGAATCCTAATATTAAAAATTGCACAAAATTGACCACAAAGATTTTTCCCCATTTCAAACAGCAAAATTTCCAAAAAAATGCATTTAAAACCTGCAAAAAAATGCAAATAAAATCACGCTGATTTTTGTGCCAAAACAAACCATGAGACCATAGCTTGTTGCTTACTATTATGCTTTGATAGATTTTTTCCAAGCATCCATAGCTTTTTTGAAATCACCTATTTTAGGCTTTTAGCCATAGCATCAAGATAGTGAACTATTTGATAAAATGCTTTGGTAGACATGTATGAAATATGTGGTAGCATAGAAAAGGCAATGAACTTTGGAAAAAATGCCTCAAAGAAATATGGTCTGATGGTGATGGAATGCCATAAAGAATTCCATGACAAGCGAATTGTTAAGGATTTTCATGGCATTCCATCACCATGAGACCACATTTATTTGAGGCATTTTTTCAACCAATTCACTTCCTTTTCTATGCTATTGCTTACTATTATGCTTTGATAGATTTTTTCCAAGAATCCTTAGCTTGTTCAAAAGCACTTGTTTTAGGCTTTTTGACATAGCAACAAGGTAGTGAACTGTTTGATAAAATGCTTTAGTAGACATGTATGAAAAATGTGGTAGCATAGACAAGGCAGTGAACTTTTTGAAAAAATGCCTCAAAGAAATGTGGTCTCATGGAATGTCATGACAAGAAAATGCAATTGGTAGCTGATCCTAGTTATTAGGTATGCATTGTGAAGTAATTAAATAACTACTTAGGTTGACTTTGTAAAAACTATATTGTAATTGAATTTTTTTCATCTATCAGCATCTAGTTATTAGTTATGTAATGTGAAGTAATGCTTTGATTTTGAAAAATGTGTAATGCAATGTAATTAACAATTTGAATATAAACTACAAAAAATCTATTTTTTACAATTCATTAGTTAAACTCTCTATTTTATTTTCTCTCTATAACTCTATTGCTATGGAAATTCCTTTCAATTAAAAAAATAGCTTTTGTCTCTTATTCAACAATTTTTTACATTTTTTCATCTATAAACATCTAGTTATTAGTTATGCAATGTGAAGTAATGCTTTGAGTTTGAAAGATGTGCAATGCAATGTAATTAAAATTTTGAATATAAACTAAAAAAATCTATTTTTTACAATTCATTAGTTAAACTCTTTATTTTATTTGCTCTCTATAACTCTATTGCTATGGAAATGTCTTTCAATTAAAAAAATAGTTTTTGTCTCTTAGTCTACAATTTTTTGTTGCTATGTGTAGAACATTACAGATGGATCAACATTGAAGGTTGACTAGGTATCAATACCATGCATTTGATGAGAGAATAGCCGATCAGAGTGAAATGGAAAAATATCCATGTCCATGTAATGACTGTCTTGGTGGAAAGGTAAAAAAAATAAGTCAGATTTATTGACATATGATAAGATATGGGTATAGTGGCATAAGCCCTTGGAATGCCAATTATTATGAAGATATGATAGAATGGAAGAGTGTGAGAGAGGAAGAGGCAACAAACATAGATGAAGTGGCACCAAACATAGATGAAGAGGCAACAATGTTAGACGAAGGGTTTGAAGTTGATAGAATGTTGAATGAGGGTCTAAACGATGAATGGGCCAAGTTGATAGAGGATGCTTCAAAGCATGTGTATGCTAATTGCAAGTTAAGTAATTTGACAAAAAATCTTCAAATTCTTAACTTGTAAGTGGTGTTTGGTTGGACAAATGAGAGTGTAGATTAGTTATTGGCATTATTAAGTTTGTTGTTACCACCTGACTCCACATTGCCAACAAAAAAAAGTCAATGTAGAAAGGAAATCACTAAGTGATGCAGAGCCAAGGTGAAGATCAATCTCAAAGATGGAAATATCAACCTTAAAACAAAGAACTCTCCTTTACCAAGTTTTCACCCTGTTAGGCATCAACTCACCCTCAAGGGTCTCAACACTTCAATCTTGCAAAACAACCACAAATATTCCCCTAGGCCTTGAAAAAGACACTCAACATGCATTTAATGACAATTGATCCATTTGAATTCAATATCAAAGTCAGATTCAACAAAAACTCCAAAACTCACCTGTGGTCACTAGTTTCCCTTATAGTAGTGGAAAACCAGTTTTTCAGCTTTTTGTCTAGATCTTTCCAAAACACCTTAGGAAGCATTCATGGATTTAGATACCCATTTCAGAGATGCATAACATATTAGAAAATAAAGTACAATTTCTTTGGGCCAAATGCTTCAAACTTAGACTTTTCACTATTTTAGGCCTCTAATTAGGCCACTTTTCCAAAGAGACCTGCCTCTAAACTTCTCACCAGACCTTATAACCTCAAAAAAGTCTTGAATTGGGTTTCCAAACCAAATATTTTTCAGGTCTCAAGACCCCAAATGCTCAATAAAATTCCCAAAGCTAAAACCCTCCTTTTAGCCTAATGAATTAGGGTTTTAGAGCACCCCTATTGTTTCTCCTACTTCCAAACCTTCCATAATCAAACCAACTACCTAGAAAAATTTCATTAGGTCCACTCATGCTTATAGAACACTCATTCAGCCTTTGACAATGTTTTTTCATCAATTCTTAGGTCTAAACCATCATTCTTTCAAGAAAAATCACACATTTCCAACCCTTCCTTCCATGCTTCAAGTCAAGAAACCTTTCTTACATACCTCCTACCTCTAAAGTATCATTCCCTACATCCAAATACATCATCCCACCAAGTTACAATCAATTACAGTAGGTGGGATGATGTCTAAGGTATTGCAATGACTTCAAAACCCTTGGGACAGTTGAAAACCCGGTAGAAGATCTTTGAGGATTTTAAGCCCTAAGAGTGTAAACAAACCCCTGTCAAAACACAAAATGTAAGTTATAACATCTACCTATAGAGTCAAATGAGAAATAAATGCATTGGAAGCTTGTATGTGTAAGGAAAGCTAGATGCAGAAACAACTCTCCTAACGTCAAAACCTCAGGGAAGAGTGCAGAGATACCTTTTTTAAATTTTACAATTACAGTCTAATTAAGATGCACATGAAAGAGATAACAGAAACAGAGTATTTGAAAAACACATATGAACACCAGATTTACGTGGGAAAACCCTTATGGGAGAAAAACCCACCACACCAAGAGAAGTCACTTTGTATTATAGTAATAAAGATTACAAACAGAGTTCTGACTTATCTTTCTGATGTCAGTTTACAGCAGCATTCACCGTGAACAACCTTGTTACAGAACATTCAAGTTATAGTCTTCATAGAATAGAATTCATCCACTAATCATACAGTCACACAGCAATCCATCGATCCTTCCAACCATCGAACCAGACATCAACGGCTAATCCAAACTATATTCATGTCGCCCCTGTGTGTTGAGCTTCCTCTCAAAACTGCCACAATGAGCTATCTTCCAACGGTTCCCATTCGGCTTCTCTAATTGGTCCATGAGACACCACATAGGAAGTTCAAACGGTCAAAGGAACATTCAACTGAGTTTGCATGTCGGTGAGACACAAGAAGTGTCTCCCTGATGCTCAACAGTTTCATATCGATATCGGCATAAGTCCCAACAGTCGGCAAGATGTTATAGAAAAGTCCACAAGTCATACTGAAACCATCGACATCCATTGCATTCCTATCGGCAAGAGATTTCTCATCGAAAAGACTCATACCGATGCTCACAAGTCACAACGACTTCAGTTTTGCTTTTGGCAAGACTATTGCTCTTCGATGAGACCACATATCGATATCCTAAGTCACACCGAAGAGTCATGCTGTCGGCAAGACATACCACTCTCGCCAGGACCTCACATTGAGCCTTCGAGTTAATCTGAGTGCATCCACCAGTCGACGAGACTTATCGCTTTTGCCAAGACTTCATATCGAGGTCCTAAGTTATACTGAAACATTAGCATTTCCATTGGCACCCATCTATTGATAAGACATTCAACTGTCGCCAAGAGGTTTCATCGAGATCTCTTATGTTACTCTGAAGCCATACTACTATCGGCAAGACCCCACGAGTCGGTGAGACGTCATACCAAAAGACAAAGCTTCCACCGAATGGTCTACCCCTTTCGCCGAGAGGTCATAGCAAACATCCCATGTCACCCCGAGTGTCACATACTATCGGCGAGACTCACCATCGGTCGCCAAGACTTCATACCGAAGTCTTTGAGTCACCGCGAAGACCCGAAGCGTAACATACTGTCGATGAGACAAAATATCTCAATAAGACTTCATACCGAACCACCATAGGTTATCTCGATGACTCCAATGTATAACCGTTTGGCAAGACTTCTGCAAGGTCACAACGACCTGTACAAAACATAAGGCTACAAATCTACTCGTCGGCCAGACATAGAATATGTCACACCAACTTGGCTCCAATAGAGATTTCAGCTTGTGGGATTGAGACATATATTTCCAACAATCTCCCACTTGACGAAGATCACATAGGCACCTCCAGAGGACAACAAAATTACTGACATTCATGGGCACTGAGGCCCATCGAATTGGCACACCACTTGAACTTGTCTGTGCTCATTGGCTTTGTCAATGCATCTGCAACATTCTCCAGAGTATCAACCTTTTCCAAACTAACCTTTCCATCCTCCACCATATCTCGTACAAAGTGGTACTGTACATCTATATGTTTCGTCCTGGCATGGAATGTAGGATTCTTTTCCAGATAAATTGCACTCTGACTGTCACAAAAAATAGTTATTTTCCCTGCATTAAAACCAATGTTAGAACACAAACGTTTTAACCAAACTGCTTCTTTACAAGCATGTGTAGCTACCATGTATTCAGCCTCTGTAGTGGACAAAGCGACTATATCCTGTCACTTACTTATCCAACTCACTGGACCACCATTCAACATGAAAGTATATCCACTGGTGGACCTCCCGCTGTCAATGTCCCCTGCCCAATCAGAATCCACCTAGCCTCGAATACTGAGAGTCCTTTGTGATTCAACCAGGTTCCATGGTAACACAAAGAAAAATTTGAAGTGCCCTTCAAATATCTGAAAACTCTCTTTACAGCATCCCAATGTGTCCTTCCAGGATTAGCCATAAACCGACTAAGAACTCCCACTGCTTGGGCAATGTTTGGCCTTGTACAGACCATTGCATACATAAGACTGCCAACCACACTAGCATAGGGTACACTGGTCATGTCCTCCATCTCAGTAGGAGATTTTGGACAGTCTTCAACAGATAGCTTTGTTCCCTGCAAGACTGGAACAACTAGCTGCTTGCAATCATTCATGCAAAATCTCTCTAGAACAGTCTTGATATACTTACTCTGACTGAGCCAAATTTTTCTACTATTCTTGTCCCTGGTTATCTCCATCCCTAGAATATACCTTGCTGCACCAAGATCTTTCATTTCAAACTTAGCAGATAACTGAGACTTAAGATCAGAAATCATCAACTTACTACTGCCTATGAACATCATATCATCAACATAGAGAGCAATAATAAGAATTTGATCACTTTCAACTTTGTAATAGACATAATGATCAGATTTTGATCTCACAAATCCCAAAGACAATACAAAAGTATCAAATTTCTGGTACCACATTCTAGGTGACTGCTTTAACCCATACAGAGACTTTTTTAACTTGCAAACTAGTTTCTCTTTACCTTTTTCAACAAAATGCTCAGGCTGGGACATATAGATTTCTTCTTCAATATCACCATGAAGAAATGTTGTCTTCACATCCATCTGTTCGACCTCTAAGTCATAAGTTGCTGCAAGTGACAAAAGAAATCTAATAGATGTCATCTTAGCCACAGGAGAAAAAATTTCCCCATAATCAATTCCCTCTACCTAGGAATAACCTTTCGCAACCAACCTCGCTTTATATTTTTCCACACTGCCATCCAGACCAATCTTCTTTTTAAATACCCATTTGCAGCCAACATCTTTTTTGGCTTTAGGCAAGGGCACCAAACTCCAAGTTTCATTCTTTTCTAATCATGCCATTTCTTCGTTCATGGCTTCCAACCAAGAGTCTGAATCAAACATTTTAAATTCCTCCTTTACAGTCCTAGGCTCATCAGTGCTAGAAATTAAAGTATAGGCACAAGTAGAATCTATCAAAGAGAACCCATACCTATCAGGTTGTTTTCTTTCACATGTTGACCTCCTCAATTGCTGAGGCTGAGGTTCTTCTTCTTCTTCAGAACTTTTAGAACTGGTTGAGCTCTCCTCGGTTTCAGGTACATTTTGCATTTTCAATTCCTCTTTCTCTGGTGTAGGAGGAATTACAACTACATCCTTATTGTTTTCTGACTTTGTCTTTGACTACAGATCCAAGGTAGAAGGCTTCAACTCACGAAAGATTACACTTCTACTGTATACAACCTTCTCCGTATCAGGATTCCAAAGCTTGTATCCTTTTATGCCAGCACTATAGCCAATAAAAATACATTTGACAGCCTTGTTCTCCAGTTAAGATCTTTTCACATCTGGCACATATGCATATGCCTCACAGCCAAAAACATGAATATGTCTTAAAGAGGGCTTCTTACCAGACCATGCTTCCAAAGGTGTTCTCTCAACAAGAGCATAATTTGGAGAACGATTAATCAAGTAACATGCAGTAGCAACAGCCTCAGCCCAGAACTTCTCTTCCAAGCCAACACTACTCAACATACTTCGTGCTCTCTCCATCACTTTCCTATTGAACCTTTTTGCAACTCCATTTTGATGTGGAGTATAAGATGTAGTCTTATTTCTTTTAATCCCATGGTCTTCTTACAATACCTCAAATCATCATAACAAAATTCACCGCCATTATCAGTCCTTAAGCATTTTATTTTTCTACCAGTATGATTTTCAACAAGGTTCTTAAATTCCTTAAATCGACTAAACACTTCTTATTTACTTTTCAAAAAATAAACAAATGCTCTTCTTGAATAATCATCAATGAATGACACATAGTATCTTTGACTTAGACAAAGAAGGAACATTCACCGACAAAATACATCGTAATTACTATAATCTAGCAAACCAAAAGATTTGTGAGGACTGGAATAAAATGAAACATGACGTTTTTTTCCATATATACAATGTTCACAGAATTCAAATTCGAGGTTACAATCTTCAAGCCCTTCAACCAGGGTTTTATTCTTCAAGGTTTTTAAACCTTTCTCTCAAATGTGGCCTAGCCTATGATGTCAGAGCATAGT
>VDFB02105785.1:410377166-410627761 GCA_007258455.2 Sequoia sempervirens
GATCATACAGTCACACAACAATCCGTCGATCCTTCCAACCATCGAACCAGACATCAACTGCTACTCTAAACTATATTCATGTTGCCGTTGTCTATCGAGCTTCCTCTCAGAACTGCCACAATGAACTGTCTTCCAATGGTTCCCATTCGGCTTCTTTGATTGGTCCACGAGATGCCACATAGGAAGGTCAAACGGTCAAAGAAACATTCAACTGAGTTTTCATGTCAGTGAGACACAAGAAGTGTCTCCCCGATGCTCAACAGTTTCATATCGATATCGGCATAAGTCCCAATAGTTAGCAAGACGTTATAGCGAAGGCCACAAGTCATACCGAAACCACCGACATCCATTGCATTCCTATCGGCAAGAGATTTCTCATCGGCAAGACTCATACCGATGCTCACAAGTCACAATGACTTCATTTTTCCTTTCGGAAAGACTATTGCTTTTCGATGAGACCACATATTGATATCCTAAGTCACACCGAAGAGTCATTCTATTGGCAAGAGATACCGCTCTCACTAGGACCTCACGCTAAGCCTTCAAGTTAATCCAAGTGCATCCACCAGTCGGCGAGACTCATCGCTTTCACCAAGACTTCATACCAAGGTCCTAAGTCATACCGAAGCATTAACATTTCCATTGACACCCATCTATCGCTAAGACATTCAACTGTCGCCAAGAGGTTTCATCAAGATCTCTTATGTTACTCTAAAGCCATACTACTATCGGCAAGACCCCACGAGTCGGTGAGATGTCATACCGAAAGACAAAGCTTCCACCGAATGGTCTACCGCTTTCACCGAGAGGTCATAGCGAACATCCCATGTCACCCCGAGTGTCACATACTATCGGCGAGACTCACCATCGGTTGCCAAGACTTCATACCAAAGTCTTTGAGTCACCGTGAAGACCCCAAGCGTAACATACTATCGACGAGACAAAATATCTCGTGTAGACTTCATACCGAACCACCATAGGTTATCCCGATGACTCCAATGTATAACCGTTCAACAAGACTTCTGCAAGGTCACAGCGACCTGTACAAAACATAAGGCTACAAATCTGCTCGTCGGCCAGACATAGAATATGTCACACTGACTTGGCTCCAATAGAGGTTTCAGCCTGTGGGATTGAGACATATATTTCCAACAGTATGGCCTGCAAATAGTTAAGAAATACTGAAAATATAGTGAAAACAACAATAAAACATAAATTCTTCAAAGTTTATTGTATTCTCTTGGCTTCAACAACCTTTGCTCGGGCTTCCCCAAGGATTTTATAGCATTTTCCAACCTTCTCAATCCAACCAATGCCCTTAACTACTAAACAACCACCTTTTAAAAGCATGTAACCATTGAGATTACAAGTATGTTACTTAATGCAACTCATAAATTTGAAACTTTATGACTCAACTTTAACGACCCTATTACATACAAATTCATATAATTGCCTTTTTAGGATTACAATGTTATTTGATGACTCATTTTAATGTAAAAGAGCATTGAACTACTTAGACACATGAATTTGTAACTAGGTGATGAGGTGCCCTTGCATTATACACTCCCCCTAAGAAGAATTCATGCCACATGAATTCTGGATGATACCAATAAGTCCAAGCTGGGTTGAAACTCCATTGATTCACATGCCATTGCCACTGCCCCATACTATTTTGTGCTCCATATTGTTCCACCTTTCTACTCTTCTCTGCTTCTCTGGCTTTATTGACACTTATTTGTGCCTTCCTCTATCCATTAGGACCTTCCAATTTTCTTCTAACTGTTTCCATTTGTTTTGTACCTGTAGATAAACAAATTTTATTACTATCTTTACCATAAACTCCTTTTATCTTAGCCTCAACTCCTTGTTGAGTTTTGCCTTGCAATGCACCCTATTTTTTACCCCTATCTTCAACTCCAACACATTGCCACCATGCTTCTCCACTATTTTATCAGGTTTATCTATCACTGTATCTGCAATCCTCACTTGTTTCACCTTAGGCTTGTCAGTCTTCACTGCCTTCAACAACTTTGCAATTCTTTGATCCTTTGGAGTAAGCTCTTCTTCCACATCTTCAAATTCATCATCTTCCTCTTCATCTATCTCACTACTCTCTTCAACATCGCTTCTCTTATTTGTCTCCAAGGCTATGATCCTTTCTTCTAACTCTATGAGTTCCCTAGCATGTTTGTCCTTCATCTCCTTAATCTCTTTAGCCATATCATTCTTCTTTGGAGGCATCTTGTCAACCTTGCCTCTTCTTCAACCTGCAAAATGAAAAAAAAATATACTCCCTACTTTGATACCACTATGATGCAGAGCCAAGGTTAAGATCAATCTCAAAGATGGAAATATCAACCTTAAAACAAAGAACTCTCCTTTACGAAGTTTTTAGCCTATTAGGCATCAACTCACCCTCAAGGGTCTCAACACTTCAATCTTGCAAAACAACCATAAATATTACCCTAGGCCCTAAAAAATACCCTCAACGTGCATTTGATGACAATTAAGCCATTTGAATTCACTCTCAAAGTTAGATTCAACAAAAACTCCAAAATCACCTATGGTCACTAGTTTCCCTTGTAGTAGTGGAAAACCAAATTTTCAGCCTTTTATCAAGATCTTTCCAAAACACCTTAGGAACCATTCATGGATTTAGATACCCATTTCAGAGATGCATAACATATTAGAAAATCAAGTACAAATTCTTTGGTCCAAATGCTTCAAACTTGGACTTTTCACTGTTTTAGGGCTCTAATTAGGCCACTTTTCCAAAGAGACTTGCCTCTAAACTTCTCACCAAACCTTCTAACCTCAAACTAGTCTAGAATTGGGTTTCCAAACCAAATATTTTTCAGGTCTCAAGACCCCAAATTCTCAAGCAAATTCACAAAGCTAAAACCCTCCTTTTAGCCTAATGAACTAGGGTTTTAGAGTACCCCTATTGTTTCTCCTATTTCCAAACCTTCCCTAATCAAACCAACTGCCTAAACACCTTTCATTAGGTCCACTCATGCTTATAGAACACTCATTAGGCCTTTGACAATGTTGTTTCATCAATTCTTAGGTCTAAACCATCATTCTTTCAAGGAAAATTACACATTTCCAGCCCTTCCTTCCACGCTTCAAGCCAAGAAACCTTTCTTACACACCTCCTACCTCTAAAGTATCATTCCCTAAATCCAAATACATCATCCCACTGAGTTACAATCAATTACTGTAGGTGGGATGATGTCTAAGGCATTAAAATGACTTCAAAACCCTTGGGATAGTTGAAAACCCGGTAGAAGATCTTTGAGGATTTTAAGCCCTAAGAGTGTAAACAAACCCCTTTCAAAATACCAAATGTAAGTTATAACATCTACCTACAAAGTAAAATGAGAAATCAATGCATTGGAAGCCTGTACGACCTACACATAATTAAGAAATACTGAAAATACAGTGAAAACAACAATAAAATAGAAATTCTTCAAAGTTTATTGTATTCTCTTGGCTTCAACAACCTTTGCTTGGGCTTCCCCAAGGCTTTTATAGCATTTTCTAACCTTCTCAATCCAACCAATTCCCTTATCTACTAAACAACCACCTTTTAAAAGCATGCAACCATTGAGATTACAAGTATGTTGCTTAATGCAACTCATAAATTTGAAACTTTATGACTCAACTTTAATGACCCTATTACATACAAATTCATATAATTGCCTTTTTAGGCTTACAATGCCAATTGGCGACTCATTTTAATGTAAAAGAGCATTGAACTACTTAGACACAGGAATTTGTAACTGGGTGATGAGGTTTCCTTGCACCACTAAGTTAGGCTTAGGGTATGAAAACATCCACACATGTGCGAATGGTTGCGTATTATTTCACAAGAATCTTGCATTGAGAGTGAATGTCTAAAATTTCATGAAGTGAGGTATAGAGAAGGGTTGAAATCAACTGTGGTTCCTTGAAAGGTTCTTCACCACTTTTTGGTAATCCCACGATTACTCTAAGTGTATAGGTGTAGAGACATTGTTGAACTTATGCAATGGCATGCCCAAAATAAGAGAACTGATGGAAAATAATGACATGTGCCTGATTCTAAGACATGGATGGAATTTGATAACAGATGGCCTAGTTTTTCTCAAGATCCTCATAATATAAGGTTGGGTTTGGCTTTAGATGGGGTGAACCCATTCTCAGATCAAAGTATTGAATGGTCAACTTGGCTAGTGTTTTTAATAAATTATAACATGCCTCCATGGTTAGCAACTAAACCATTTTTCTTAATCCTATCATTGATTATACTAGGAAAGAAAAGTGTGCCTTTAGATACAATTGATGCTTATCTAGAGCCATTATATGATGAGCTAATGGAATTGTGGAAAGGAATTGAAGAAATTAAATCTTTAAGGGATGGTCATTCAATCAAATTCACTTTAAGAGCTTCCTTATTATTTATGATTCATGATCTTCCTGCATATGGCACATTTTCTGGTCTCAATGTTCATGGATACCATGGATGTCTTGCTTGCAACTTTAAAGATTTTGTGAGGCACTCAAGAAGTTTGCATAAGTTTATTTATTGTGGAAATTGTGCTTACCTTAAAATAGATCATCCATATGATCAACAAAAAACATGGTTCAATGGTCAAGAAGAGAGTTGCAAAGCACCATTGTTAATAACAGGTGATTACATTGTTGAGAATGGACAAAAAATAATGTCATTTATTGAAAATGATGGGATTGTGATGTAGAGCAAGGGTAATTGAACTCAAAGCAACCTCAGACAAACAATCTTTCAAAGCTTCAAACATCAAATGATGGGTTTTGCTTCACAACCCTTGTTCTTCCTTGTAACCTTTCAAATAGACTTGTTTGACATAAATCTCCAACCAGAACTGATCTCCAAGAAAGAAAACTTGTTTCAGATAACCATTTGGCCATTATTTAACATATCTAAAAACCAGGGTAGGGTTCTTTGTACAGAAGGCTTCAAATTTTGTCTGTCATATTCCTTAACTAGGCCTAATTGACTAGGCATGCTCCAAATGGGTTTAGGACTTAAAATTGTCTCAACACTTGTTCCTATGAATGCTTGATCTAGACCTACACAAACATGAGTAAACAACACAATGTTAGTCCACAAACAAGTCTAAAACAATCATTCCCCATAAGATCCATTCAAATGAAATGAACAAGAAATAGGCAAAGAATTCAAATGAAAACTATCAAATCTTATTCAAAACAATCAAACCACTATCCCATGGGGGAATTGGTGCCAATTTGATGTGGTAATCAGCCCTTTCCCAACTCCTTTGCAAACTTGACGATCTTTGATGAAGATGTGATCCACTTTGGTTGAATTCCTACATAACCTAGCTATGAACTTGATAAAATTGATGAAAATGGTGATGCTTGAAGATGAATTTGAGCATGATAAGTTTGCTCAAATTGTGGATGATCAAATGAGGAATAAAGCCTCTTATTTATAGAATATCAAGTTGAAGAGATGTCCAAAATGGAGCAATGTGGGACTAAGAATCAACCAATGACAAGATGTCACTTGTCAACATGTGAATGGTTGAGGAATGAGCACATTTTGAAGAATGTGCAAAGAGGGGGGAGATTCAAATTCAAAAGATGGCTTGAAGGATGAGGTGAAAGGTGAAGTTAATGCCACATGGCTCAAGAAAAGGACTTGTAAGAGATGTTAAATGCCATGTTTGGAGGACAAGACCTTTTGGAGGGAGATTTCAAATTTGAGGAATATTCCCACTTGGATGCCTTTTTGAAAGTAAATAGATGATTTAATAAATTGATAAATTGATTTTCATCAGCAAGTGGAAAAAGCTAGAGGATTTGAGTGATTAAGATTAGCATTAATCATGATTTGATTAATTTAAAAGATGTTAGTTGATTTGACCATTTTGACTTAGATTTTAGGATTTAAAAAACTCAAAATGAGAGGAGAATGATTGACTTAGTTAAATAAATATGTTCTGATTTATTTAACCAAAGGGGGTGGTGTTTGATTAAATTAGATAAATGTTTGATTTATTTAATTTAATAGAGGAACTATAGAGATTTAATTAAATAAAATGAATTATTTAATTAAAACATATATTTAAGAATTAATTAAATAAAATGGTTTATTTAATTAACGAGGAATAATGACTTAACAAGATTAAATTGATTTATTTAATTAAGAGATGAAAATTGATGAATTTAATCAAATACCCTTATTTGATTAAATGGTTAGACAAAAGGATGATTCAAGATGAACCAGTGTTAGTAGATCAATATCGGATGTGTGATATCAATCAGTATATTTTCCAAGTCTACATTTTGCCCCTCTTTGAAGCAATGTACTTGCTGCGTTGGTTCAAAGAATAAACTGCCTCGATCAAAATTCAAAAATTCTCTAATTTTTTTGGATGCCCCACTGCTGCCCCAACGAATGAAGAATTACGCCGGTATACTGCCCCCTCGAGAGATCGAGTGAAAAGGTTCAATTTGAGGGCCGATCTCGCGACAAAGAGGTTCAAGATTAGTTTAGCTCAAATGTTTGATGTAGACAGATTTAATGATGTAGACAGTCATCGGCCATGGGTAGCCTCATGCCTATTTTGATATATTACACACACTTGATCATGATTTGTACCATGACAATTACATTATTGATGATATAAATAAGATGATTATGATGTTTATATGTAATGGATCTAATATGATGATGCATGGATGATATGGATGCACATGATATGATATGATGATGCTTTTATGATTCTGAAAATGGATGATAAATGTATGGTTTATGAGATGCTTTAGAATAACCAATCTATATTATGCAATGATGAAATGCAATGCATGTGAGATGATCAATGTTTCTTATATGATATGACATGCATTATGCAGTATGCTGACGGTTTGTGGATGCAATATAGATGCAATGGTGATGATTTATGATTAACTGTCATGGTACCATGTTAGCGCAAGGGGAAGTAAGAAGAAATAAGACAATGACAAGAGAATCCAACAAGCCAACTTTAATGATGATGATGATGATGATTTGCTTACCGAGGAGTTGGGATTTTAAAAGGGCCAATTACCTTATGTTTGATAACACATGTAGGCACGATGCATCAGGGTATAAAGAACCAAGATGGCATTGCACCTAGTGCAATGGACTTTGAATCAACAAACAAATATGAGTATTCTTGTTCACACCTGACATACGAAAACTTTGCTAGGATGCACCTAACAAAGCAAGTATTCTCCAAGTTATATTACAATAATGTCCAACAAGCACAATAGACAAAAGATAATGATCGTTGCCCCATTCCTTTATCTCTAGATCATTTTGATTAGACATAATCGAGAGGTCATTGGAGTGAGCGCAATAAGATAAATTAAAAAGAAAAGATCAAGTACACAAACAAGTCAATGTTCTTCATACCGCTAGCCAAGGGGATGTGTTTTGTTTAGGATAAGTATCCAAAGTGATATCCAAAATGATGCCCATTGTCAGAACGATATATCCTAGGACATGCATTGTATAGGATGATGATGGGTTGATAAGTTGATTGATAGGCTTTTTGATATAAAGTCAATTGACATGTTTGAAAATGATCAAGAGTTTGATTTTGCGTTTAAAGGTTTGTTGTTTCAATTTTGATTTTACGTTTGAAGTTTGCTTTCGCTGATTGTTGTACTTAATTCTATTTGTGTTGCCAAAGGATGAAGGTGACGATTGATTTATTATGGATGACTGATTATTGCGGGTGAAAGCGAGATGAGACAGATGGATTTTTTTTCAAATGTTTGGATTTTTTTGATGTTTTTTGAAATGTTTTGAGGCTTTTTTTTGTATTTTTGATAGTTTTACAAATATTTTAATTTTCCAATTTTCCAATGTTTTTGTGTTTTTTTTTGAGATTTTATGAATTTTTTTGGATTTTGTGTCTCGAGGGTTGATCAAAGATTAGCCTTGCCTACGTTTAAGCTCAGAGATGATGTAGTTTAGACTCCATGTTTTTGATGTTTTTTTGACTTTTTAAGTGTTTTGAGATTTTAATATAATTTTGAATGTTTTTTATTTTCGCATGATTTTGGTGATATCAGTGCTCTATTTTGGGATTTTTTTGAAAACCAAGCTAAGGTTGATTGATCAGATTGATGGATTGATGATGATAACATTTTTGAGGATACACAACAATGCAAGGATAGTGTTAAGCAACAAAAAGATTAGGAAGGATATCCCAAGATGATGATGGATTGATTGGTGATAACATTGTTGAGGATACACAACAATGCAAGGATAGTGTTAAGCAACACAAGGATTGGGAAGGATATCCCGAGATGATGATTTTTTGATTGGATTTGATTGATCAGGATTTTGAAGCTTGATTTTGGAACAAACTTGTTTTGAATGATTTGATGTGACGTTTGAAGTGAAAATTAGATGCAATTGATACTAATTATTTGGATTGATGTTTGATGAAAGATAAAACTTGATAAGGAACATCTTCTTGTCAAAATATGCCATGGGCTAGTGATTTGGATTTTGGCTCACAAATGCTTTGACCAATTTGATTTCACACTTTCCAATGTTTGGATCACCATATAAATTGGACGATATAGATCAAGATTTATTCTTGAAGCAAGATGTAAATATCTACCCCCAGTATCTAGAAATGTATGGAATGTCATGGATGGATGTATATGGATTATCTTGTGATAAGATAAGGTGTTCAAACAAAGGATGCTCATTTGGATAATGTTTCATGGCTCAGATAACATTGGATCAATGAAATTGACCCATGTCAAGATGTTTACCATAAGCAAGCATAAAGTGTGCACCAAACTTTGTCAAGATCAAGATAACTTGGAATATGGATGGAGATTGATGAAAATGGATTGGATAAATAGTTCATGGATGAATGGATTTATTATGGATAAGATGGATGGAATGTTGGATTTATTATGGATGGGATGAGATGCCTTCACCTGAAATGGCGCACATAGATGCTCGATTCTACACATGATGCTTGTTTACCAGGTTTTCATCATGGTACCTGTCCAAAGTGCTACCATAGTGGTTTTCACTAGAAGATGATTTTTCTCTTTACTATTTTCAATCCTTTTTCTGATTTTTTTTTCTTCTATATTTTTCTAAAATATTTTAAGCTCATGTTGAATCACCTTGCGGTTTTGATGTAGATTCCCCTGTCATAATGTGCCATTGATATCCTACTTGAAGAAGCTTCTTTTCCAAGATACGTGCACTTGAATCCAAATTTTGAGATTCTTGGTCTGCTTTATTGATACCGGAGTTAACTTTGTCTTTGTGCGCACATTGTAAGAGAGTGCCTTCTGAATCCTTATGATGAAGGGTGGCTGCCAATGCATGGTCAATGTGAGAATTGGATATCATGTGTGGAGGTGTGGATGGAGTTTGTTTAGGGATAAAAGATGGATTGGTTGACAACTTGGAACCTTTGACTCTCCAAACTTGGGAAGATGAGCAATGATGGGTGGATATGGAAGTGTGTGTGGAATTAGGACCAACTACTTGATATAGTTTGTACGTCACTTGAGAAGCCTTCTTTTTCCTTTATGGACATCTTTGATGGATACTTTTCCCTTTTTTATTTTTCCCCATAGTTTCTTTGACTAATGGAGTTTGATAGGGACAATCTTTCTTTGTATTCTTTGGTATCCATGTGTATTTAATTTGTCTATTATGCTTCTCTGCTTCTTTTTCTTTGATAATGTTCTTTGTGCTTTGATTCAAATCTTTCTTCTGATGTTGGTCCCAATTCGTGGATGGGGTGATGGGTGGATGAAGATTAGTGATTTGGCAGGTTGTAGTTTTGACATCATTTTCATCATAAGGATTCTTCGTGCTCCCTATGCTGACGTTTTCTTGAGACATAGTTTCCCCTAGTATGGTGGTAGTAGCACCTTTGTTCCTTGATTCTGCCTGTTTTGAGATGTCTTGTTCAGTAAGCCTTCTCTAATAAATGTTTATTGTAGATGATGTTGTTGCAATTTTCTACTTTGCTAACTCCAGAATGTCCTGTTCTATCTGACCCATTTCTTTGAGTGGATAATGCTAGATATCCTCATACATGATTTCCTTAGTCTAAATTTGGGATATATCTAATTTTGATGTTGATAACTCTGTTTGACTATAGGAATCAATAACCTACTCTTTTTGTGTAATAATATCAGGAGTAAAGGAATCTTGTTCTGAATGAAGATCATCTATGTGTCCATCCACATAAAGCATCTCATGGGTAGATGGAGGAGTATGTGCTATGTGGATATGAACATCTTGTATAGATAGGAGAGTATCCATTAGATTATTGTAGTAACTCAGGGATAAAAATTCTTGATCTTGAATGATTTCAGAATTGCTTTCGACATGCTTTGGATCAAGTTCTTGACATGGGTCAATTTCAAAGGATGGATTGCTTACAAAGGGTTCTTGGATATCTTCATTAGGCATAGGAAGTGGCTCAATCCTCTTGATCTTTGAGTGAATTTGGATAAAGTGTTGAGTTGAAGATTCCTTCAATATCGGCAATCATGAGGTCGAAGGATGTCAATATGTCTTGGAAAGGACCATTGCTAGACTTTGGTGAGAGATGTTGATCATGCTTTAGAATAAATTCTTGAGATATGCCCTCTAACTCATTAGGTGATGTAGAGACATTTTCAACATGTTCATTGGTCGATGGATTGTTGATTATAGGATCAAATAATGTTAACACTCCTTGAAATAGATTATTGTCAGATATTGTTGAGGGGTTCTTATCATGATCAAAAAGTGACTCTTGATGTATGTTGATTTGATCTTTGGATGAGGTAGAAACATCTTCCATGTGTTCTTTGATGGATAGGTCTTGATCATGTGATCATTGAATTGGATCGATACATGGAGTCGTTAACATTTTGTTGGGATTTTGAACAACATTTGCTTGTTGGGCTTGGTATTGATCTTGAGCTTGCGCATGCACTTGAGCCTGGGCTTGTGCTTGTTGGGCTTGTAGTGTGGCTTGGGCAACTTGAGAAGCTTGTGCAACTTGTTGGTTTTTCTTTTGTTGGAGTTCCTTCTGATAAACAACCTGCTAAGTGGCTTGCAACGCAATGTTGTATTGGTTTGATGTGTTTGGTTTGGGTGGTGGTGGTGGAGGTGGTTTTGGAATAGTGCTTGTTGTGGTGATAAGAGGTATCGTTGTATTGATGATTGGAATTTGAGTGGTGGATGGTGCGATTGATATGGTTTGTCCTTGAGAGACCATGTTTTGAGGGATGATAGACGATGTGTTGGTTGCTTGTGCTATGGGGATGGTTTCCATCTGTTGTTGTGATATCGATGGAAAGGGAGGAGGATTTGGTATGATGCCTTGATTGATGGTTAGGGGGATGTTTTGGATGAGTGGTGGTAGTGAAGGTAGCCCCAAACCAAGAGGTGAGATGGATGTTAATGGAAACAATGGGAGTGGTGGGAAAGAGAGTGGCATGCTCCCTTGGGGAAATGATGATGTTTGATAAAAAAAATCCCCTTGGTCCAAATAAGTCATCTTCTCCTTGTGAGGTCGTAGGGAGAGAGGTTTGAGGGGTTGCGTGAAATGATGATGATGGGTCATTAGGATTATGAAAAGTGAGGGGGACATATGGGCGTGATGGATTTTGAACAATATTTGTGTGATTTCCAAACATATCTATCCAAAAGTTTACCAAGTGTGGATTCAAGAAGTTCATGCTTGGTATAGTTGTACTTGGTATATTCTCATTTGGCATGTATGGATTTGGTGGGATAATGTTGTTTTGTTGAAGACTCATGCATTGAGTATTTGGTTGATAGATTTTTAATTTTGGACTTGGATTTAAATCTACTATCAGAAAAGGTTTTGCAAGATTTAGATTGGGTATACTCACATTTTTTGTGCCATTGAGGTTTGTAGGACATAATGATCCCATGTATGGATTGTATAAATGTGAGCTTTGAAAATCCATTGGTTTTGTAAGGTCTTGATAGTTTGGTTGACTTGGATTACTCACAATGTATGGATCAAGTTTATATGCAATGTTCTTCTTGTGTTTTGACCTTGTTGCAAAAGTGACCTCGAAGGTGTTCAGGACCAATGATGAGATGAAGGATGAAAGGGGTGAATGATATGGGTGTTGAGATTTTTGGAACCTTGGAGGGATACTAGACTTAGGGATTTGATTTTGATTCTTTGGTTTGGGATGATGAACTTGTAAACCCTAGGATGTTAGATGTGATCTTAGGATGCACTTGTTCAAAGAGGTGATAATTTAACTAAGTGTGTGTGGAAGGATTCATCCAAACACACCTAACTAAACAAATGATTTTGATTTGGTTTAAGGATGTACCCAAGTCTAGATAATGATGTTTCCAAAGCTCTAAAGTTGTTTGTGGGATGAGATGATAAATGCTTGGAATGGATGAAGTGCTTGATTTGATCCTAAATGAACCTAATAGGGACCTTGTTTACAAGACCAAGTTAGTGAAGAACATACTTTTCTCTAAGAGTATTTCAAACCAAAAGACCAATGTTTGCATGAAAACCATATGACCAAAAGATACCAAGCACATGTGTGGGGTCCAATTGTTTCTTAACTTTGCTTAATGAGTTCTTTTTATCATAAAAACTCTCTTGATTAGCTTTTGAAACTAGATGTCCAATGTCATAATTCTCTTTCATCCCACAAAGTTCATTATGTGGAAATCTAGAAAATCAAGGCAAAAGTTTCCTAATGTTGACCTTAGTAGGAGAAAATTGAGATGAAATCCAAATGCCTAGAAACCTCTAAGGATATGAATCCCAAGGGCAAGCAAGGGCATCTGAATTCGTTCAAGGATATTTTCTTCTCCTAAAGGGTTTGAGATTTGATGCTCATGTTAAATGTTTGTTTTCTAATGTTTTCGATCAAGCAAACTATTTTGATTTCAAGAACATGTACAACCCTATGGATATGAAAGACTATATTTGTTGAGTCCCCACTTGGACAAGTCTAGCTATGCTTATTTTTAGCGAATGGTTAGATGCTTGACCCCACTGGCTCCCCTTCACGACACTCACTTCTTAGGGAAGCCAAGCATCAGTACCCATGAAACTCCCATGGCATACTTTCCATTTCTACTAAAAAACATAAAAGTGTGGGGCACATTCAGAACGACCATTCCTACACCAACAAATAGATAGGGATTTTGGCCTTTCTACAACAAGGGTTTTAATTCAGACTTCCCGTTCGTAGGAGTTGACCCATCAAGGCAAGATACCATTGTTTCCCTTCTCGTCGGAGCCAACCACGTGATACTAGACTTTGTTCCAGTACCCACTTTTATATCCCGGCTGGAAATACTCTTGGCTTTAAAATGTTACTGGTTGATTCGTTCCCTTGGGTGAGTACTTTTTTCCCAAGGTAGGCCCTCTAAGATAAACAAAAGCAAGCAAACATATGTGTAACTCGATCAATCTTTGTTGAAAAACAAAGAGAGAATACACGCGATAGGTTTGACTCACACTCACAATATGTTTTGTTCAATTTTAGTTCCAAAATAAAGTGTGGAGGCAATCACTTTATCCCAACCTAAGACCACCAAAAAGCCTTTTGATTCTCAAGATCACTGTGAGGTGTGAGAGAAGCGCATACTTCTTTT
This sequence comes from Sequoia sempervirens, assembly GCA_007258455.2. Taxonomy (NCBI): domain Eukaryota; kingdom Viridiplantae; phylum Streptophyta; class Pinopsida; order Cupressales; family Cupressaceae; genus Sequoia; species Sequoia sempervirens. Next base: position 410,390,848 of record VDFB02105785.1, read on the forward strand.
CAATGGTGTTAGTTTGAGTAGGCAATCAAAAAACAAAGTAGCACATGTTCATTTTAAGACCACAAAGAAAGAGTGAGTTCTTTTTAGAGCACCAAAGGACAAATGAGAGTTGCTTTGTTCAATTGTTGACCTTAAACAAAATCTAGTCAATTTTGCCTAAAGTTCTTTTTAAGCCTTTTGTAGCAAGAATTGAAAATTGTTGTATTGTTTTTTTTAGAACCCAAAGGAATTCTAGTAGGTCCTAAGCACATGGAAAAGTGACAAATCTTTAAAAGAAGGGATCATAATTTCTTCCCAAAGTGTTCAAAAACACTTGATACAATGATGTGATAATGATTTTTCTTTGACTTCCATCCTCCATTATCCTTTAAAACCTGCAATAAAAGCTCTAAATGTTAGATGAAATCAAGAAACAAGAAGATATGAGGGTTAGATAGATGATTAAGCATAAAAACCCTAAAAGTTAGACCAAGTTTCATTGTGATTTGACATTAGGTGAAAATTTGAAAATTTTAACTCTATCAAAGTTGAGAAAAACCTACACCATTGAATAGCTTATGAAATTCTACCTCATTTTAAAAAAAAAAACTTCAAAAAAGACCAAAATTTGACCAAGATACGATCATTTTAAGTTTGAATGAAAAAGCAAAAAAAAGTCCAGCGGCTCTGCTTGCAATGGCGGCTCTGTTTGGAGTCCAGCGACGCAGTTTGAAGTTTGTAGCGGTGCAGTTTGTGTCTAGCAATGCAGTTTGAAGTTTGGAGCGGTGCAGTTTGTGTCCAATGGTGCAGTTTGAAGTTTGGAGCAGTTTTGTATGGCCTCAAAGGACTGTGAGCGGTGTTATTTCCTGTAAACACACAAAAACATAAAAAAGCTTGGAATTTTCTCAAAAAATGTGATTTGATCTTTTGGTTTTCCCTCTCTCTAGTGCCAAAATGTGAATGCTTGATCTAGACCTACACAAAAATGAGTAAACAACACAATTTTAGTCCACAAACAAGTCTAAAACAATCATTCCCCATAAGATCCATTCAAATGAAATGAACAAGAAATAGGCAAAGAATTCAAATGAAAACTATCAAATCTTATTAAAAACAATCAAACCACTATCCCATGGGGGAATTGGTGCCAATTTGATGTGTAAATTGGCCCTTTCCCAACTCCTTTTCAAGCTTGATGATCTTTGATGAAGATGTGATCCACTTTGGTTGAATTCTTGCATAACCTAGCTATGAACTTGATAAAATTGATGAAAATGGTGATGCTTGAAGATGAATTTGAGCATAATAAGTTTGCTCAAATTGTGTATGATCAAATGAGGAATAAAGCCTCTTATTTATAGAATATCAAGTTGAAGAGATGTCCAAAATGGAGCAATGTGGGACTAAGAATCAACCAATGGCAAGATGCCACTTGTCAACATGTGAATGGTTGAGGAATGAGCACATTTTGAAGAATGTGCAAAGAGGGGGAGATTCAAATTCAAAAGATGGCTTGAAGGATGAGGTGAAAGGTAAAGTTAATGCCACATGGCTCAAGAAAAGGACTTGTAAGAGATGTAAATGCCATGTTTGGAGGACAAGACCTTTTGGGGGGAGATTTCAAATTTGAGGAATATTCCCACTTGGATGCTTTTTGAAAGTAAATAGATGATTTAATAAATTGATAAATTGATTTTCATCAGCAAGTGGAAAAAGCTAGAGGATTTGAGTGATTAAGATTAGCATTAATCATGATTTGATTAATTTAAAAGATGTTAAGTTGATTTGACCATTTTTACTTAGATTTTAGGATTTAAAAAACTCAAAATGAGAAGAGAATGATTTAGACTTAGTTAAATAATTTTATTTATTTTTATTTAACCAAAGGGGGTGATGTTTGATTAAATTAGATAATGTTTGATTTATTTAATTTAATAGAGGAACTATAAATATTTAATTAAATAAAATGAATTATTTAACTAAAACAGAGATTTATGAATTAATTAAATAAAATGGTTTATTTAATTAACGAGGAATGATGAATTAACACGATAAAATTGATTTATTTAGTTAAGAGATGAAAATTGATGAATTTAATCAAATAAGGGTATTTGATTAAATGGTTAGACAGAAGGATGATTCAGGACGAACTCGTGTTAGTAGATCAAGATCGGATGTGTGATATCAATCAGGATATTTTCCATGTCTACAGTTCCAATACTTTAAAAATGTCATGCATGGCCTAAATCATGAATTCCTACATCAAGGATCATCCCTCCAATGGCTTACAACAATCTTCCCCAAATCACTAGGGCTTCTTGCTCTATCTACACACAAAAGCAAGGAAACTTTCATTAGTAACTCCACCAAAATGGAAAAATATGGAATATCCTCTAAAGGGTTTTTATATAACCTCAAAAAAGAACCTTTCACGAATTTAAATAGATTTTTGACAAAGGAATAAAAAGATATGCATTTTTCTTATCTGCTGGAAACCCTAGTTCCTTAGTAGGGTTGTTAAGAAGATTGACATGGTAGACCAACTAAATGAACTTTTATTTTGGACTAGTAAGGATTAAAAACATCTGAAATTAAAACCTCTTTCCTTCCATGTAAGTTTTAGGGCCATACTCAACCATACAAGGCTGCACAACATGAATAATAGGTTGTTTCACATAGAAAAATGCAAGTAGAACATGGCAAAATGAAGTTTTTTGCATTTCAATCTTCTCCAACCTTTGAATTCAAGCTTAAATTACATATTTATGTATTTTAAACTATATCAACTGTCCTAACAACCCATTAACAACTTAGTTTACAAAGATGACAACTTTTTACAACCTTTGACAACATTGTTTTGTGCATTTTGACAATATTTTTGCAACTTTTACATCTTTTGCCTAAATTATTCCAAAACACCAAAAAATGGTCCTATATGACATCTAATGGTTTTGAATGACCTTATTTACACCAATCATACCAAAAAAAGAAAAAAAATCAAAAATTGATCTCATATGCATGAGGGTGCCCTTGCACCAAATTGTTGGTAGTAGATACGATCCATGTAATGAAAGTGGTGTAAAAAGGTTGTGCATATTCTATAAGTTTCCATACTTTAAGGATATAGCCATTAGTAATACCATTAAATTTATGCATACTGATAAAATTATAGCCTATGCTCTTATAGAAACTCTTTTTGGTGCTTTTGATACTATTTCATCACATGAAAACTTTCAACAACTAAAGATTCGTCGAAATCTTTGGGTTGAAAAATATGATGATGAAAAATATAGAAAACCTAGTGCTCCTTATGTTTGTACAAAGGAACAATGTGCACAATTCTTATAGTTGATGTCTTAGACTTGCTTTCCCAGTGGATATGTAAGTAGTAGTATTAGAAGTCAAATTGACATTAATGGATTAAGAGGCCTCAAGACCCATGAATATCATGTCATAGTGAAGAATATTTTACCTATTGTGGTAAATATATTAAGTTTGGAAAAGGGGCCAAGATGGCAGTTATAAGGTTGGGCCTAATATTAAAGAGAATGAGTTTACATGTATTAGATCCTTCAAAATTTGATAGTTTGAGGGAGGAGGTTGTTGAAGTCCTTTGTCCATTGGAATAGGAATTTCCACCAACAATCTTTAACATTTCTATGCATATTTTGATACATCTACAATATGAACTAAAGAATTGTGGCCCAATAAGAAAAAAATGGATGTGTCCTATAGAACGATATATGAAGGTTTTGAAAAAAAATGTTCGTACTAGGGAAAAATCAAAAGGCAACATGTTTGAGGGATATTAAATGCAAGAGGCCATGGGATTTTGCATAGAATATATGAAGGATTTTAAAATTGTCAATCGATGTGTATGGGGTGATGATGAAGAAGAGACAGTTGTAGGTGAAGTATTAGAAGGAAATGAATGTCACTTCAAGCTATCACATCAAGAAAGAAGTGCAATACATGCCTATTTTCTTCAAAACACATCTTCATTTGATAAGTGGCACAGGTAAAAAAAAATTACACAATAATTTATTTACTCAATTGCATTTACACATTTATATTATCAATCTCACTATTTGTGCGTTAATATTCTATGTATAAAATATGAAGAAGACAATCAAGCTTGGATGCAACATCGACCTCAAAGGTGCAGACATCATGCTGACTTGATTGGAGGTGATTCTTTTCCAAAATTTAAAGAATGGATTGATAATGCAGTCAGTGATACAAAAGAAGAAAGTTAAGATATAACAACGAAGGAAAGTGAGCTTTCACAATCTCCACATTTATGGGCTACACATTTCAGTGAAATGTAGGCCTATGGTAGTCATTTAAGAGTGGAAGAAAAAGACAAAGGAAAGATAAATTGTGATTTTGTTGTTAGTGTTGAATTTATTCACAAAATTGAGAAGAAATTTTATGTTGGATTCATCCAACTAATAATTCTAGTGAACTATGGTGAAAATAGTCCTATATTATTAAAATGTAAGTGGATCTAACCATCTATAGTACAATTTGATGAGTATGGATTTGTACGCGAAAATACAAGATAATTTTATCAAAGATAGATGAGCTATATGTTTCCCCTCTTCAAATTAACCAATCATTTCTAATTGATGATGTAAGAAGCCCAGGATGGTCGTATGTCATTGAAATAGAGTCTTGTTCAAAACGAAAATTTATGGAAGTTGTTGATATAATGCTTGATGGGAAATATGCTAGTTTACAAGAAACATTCAAAGAAGTGGATGAAGACGATGATGGAGAATTTGAAGAAGACATTTTGATTACCAATGAAGAGATTGGGAGAGAGAATGCATTGCATTTCATAAATGAAGATGAGGAAGAAAATCAAGCAGATGCAGACACGAATGATCAATATTTTGATGTTACTGGCAATGCAAATGATTATGATGATTTTTTGTCACCTTAAGAGGTTAGCTTGTCACCTAAACTTTTGTTATATGTATGGTCTAATTTATTATTGAATGTAATAAAGATCTGAGTATAGGTATGCTTATTCATTATTGTTTCACTGATATATTTTTGAATGTAATCATCATTATTCTGCTGGTACATTTTATACAAAACTTGAGATGTTCACTGCTATTTTGAAGTTCATTTAAAGTTAGGTTCAATCATTCTTCTTAGTTTTCTTACTTTGGTTAAAAATTTGAAATTAATTTTGTTTAGTTAGAATATAAATTCTTTTATGTCCTATATGTTTTCTAGATGGAAACATATAATCAACATCTGTGATTTAATAATACATATAGATATCTTAACATTAGGTGAACTAAGCCTCCCCATTACAAACAAAGAAATGATCTCTTAGGTTTGACTAACACTGAAAACTAAAATTGAGAGATTGCAAAATTAGAAAATTGTTCAATCTTTTCAATAAAATGATATATAAAATAATGTATTCATAATAAAATCCAATATTGCACTACTGCAGTAGTCAATAAAGGTATGCACAAGATGGCAATACATATAGGTCAATGTACAAATTCTTACCACAATACCGCGGCAACCAAATATGAATACCATGGGGGTGGCAGTGAGAACATGTTAATAACTTGTTTACCCTACGGTATGGTGGTGAACAATCACTCAACCGCTAGAATTAACCTGTTGTCTCGCGAGAGTCCAAAGGGGTGTGCATGAAGTGGTGGTACTGGTACTGCTACCCTGTAGTGATCTTGATATGATAGAGCGATATAATAGTGAGTAGTCACTCAACAACTAGAATTAACCCACCATCCCATGAGAGTCCAAAGGGGTGTGTGCGGGGTGGTGGTTCTGCTAACACTACACTACAACAGTCTTGAAATGACAAAGTAGTACTGCGGTACAATCTATCAAAGCATTAAATGATTACATTGTTTGATTTCCCAAGATCAACGGTATGTATTCAAACTCAAAATATGGGAAAATTCTAAAATATTTTGCACAAAATTGACATTAATAGTGAGGTCACCGAGGTCAGCAACAAATATTACTTGGGACTCGATGAAAATTTGGCAATCATTCACAAAGCTTAGCATAGTGGAGGCAAGGGAGTTCAAGCGAGAAAAATATGTAGCTATTATTTCACTGGATAAGTTCACAGAAACCCTTTGTAGCAAGTGTATAAGAATTGAATTTTCTTCTACAAGTAGACACTTAAAGAAATCAAGTAAGAGAAAATTCTTCATCATGCCACCCAAAATAAGTCAACTTGTGAGTAAAAAGGAAGAGTCCACAGTTTCTAAATTAAAGAAGAGGTCCCTGCAACAATCCATTTTAGATGTGTTACCTAATTCTATAGAAGAAGGATTCAAAAAGGTGTTTAAATATACAACCCATGGATGTACAAACCCAAGAGACCCAATTAACCCTATCTCAAGGTGGGATTTTTTTGGGTACTTCTGTGAAAAAGGAATGAGAAGATTCTAATTTTGAATCCTTGGACCTTAGATTTGGCCAAATTGACAGTTCCAAATTCCTTTGTAAATGTTGAGTTTATTAAAGTATTGGCACAATATTATTACCTGGCTACCAGGACTATAAGAATTCCATATGGTTCACCATTAGTGGTGCTGACTAAAGAAGCAATTATAGAGTGTTTTATATTAAACAAGCAAGCTATCACTAAGATAAACTTGGGCAGAAGTGAGGAGGATTATAGGAGATTGAGAAAAACCTATAGGAGTGATGAACTTCCTTTACACATGAAAAGGGGTGTAAACAATAGGATGATACCTATCTCTCCCTCCCAAATCGAACCATTTTCCATAAAAGACTTCCAAGTATATTTCAAAAGAACTTATTTTTCCTTGTGCCAAGTGCTTGGAATAGATGCTGAAGAGAGGATTCCAACCTATCTCATGATGATGGCAATGAAGATACAAAATCCTATCAAAAGGATGAGTGTAATAATTGACAACTTTGAAAGATTATATATTGAACCAGAAAAGAAACCTAAGGGTTAGTCTTCAAAACCCTCCAAGTTGCCCCTCAAACCAAGTGGCATTGTAATCATAGAGCCCCTACTATACACTACCAAAATACAATCAGAAACATCCCCTAAGAAACCAAGTCCTAAAAGGAAAAAGACACATGGAGTGGCCCCCTTAGTGGCATATGAAATAAGTGGAGTAGGGGATACTAAAGAGGTAGCCGATGTACTTTTGAATTTTAAAGATGATGAAGTTGATCAGCCACCACCTAAGCTTGCAACTGATACTCACAAACTAGAAGAAAAAGTGGATGTACATGGGCATAATTATCAAGAAGTGCATGATGATGAAGGGGTGATTGTTTCCCTTATATTTATTGAAGATGATGAATTTATTCAAACTCACGAGTTTAAGGATTTTTGGTTTAAGATGAAAAAGAAAGAATTTGAGGAGAGACTCCAAATTAATAATATAGGCACTGAGGAGTCACAACATGAATAGATTGTTTCCAAGACTCTTGAAGAACTTGGGATTAATGAAATTACTGTTAGCCCCCAAGAAGCAGGAAAATTGGTCTTAGAAAGCAATATACTAATTATTCCTGGGATGGAGAAAAAAGATAATCTTACTAGATCAATTAAGAAGCCAAGAAGATCCCATATTGGTTTTTGAATTCAATTCAGATGAGGGAATGAGTGGCATAAGTTACAATCCAAGACTTTAAACCCTAGTCTTTTGGAGAAAGAAAAAAGGAATAGAAAAACCAAGATGTTGTAAAAGAAATGAGAGGGACTGCCATGGTAAAGACACTTCAAGACACATTAGCATTGGAGGCAACTACTATGAAAATGCACTCAGTAATGTTTACTAGGGATGTGGTTAAAGCTATGGAGCTTAGATTGGCTAAATATGAGAAAGCACAGTCTAATCTAAATGAAGTGAATAGGTTATTCATACAAATGTGAAATTGAAAGAGCATTTGAAGGGAGCGGGTCCTTCCCAAAGCACATAATTAATAGTATACATCCCCCTTCCATCCATACTAATATAGGTGCAATCACTGTTGAACAAGTTAATGTGCTAAAACAAGAAATTGAGAAGTTGAAAAAAACTAATGAAGAAACAAAGGAAAGAGCAAAGAGAGAAACCCTCAGGGTATTGGAACAAATCTTGGAGCATATGGTTAAAGTAATTGTGGATAAATTGGAAAATTTGTATGAATGTTATTTCTCCTTGTCACAAGCAGTTGATTAGATAAAGGTCCATGTACCTATATTGGACCCCTTATTCAAGAAATGGCAACCTGTACGTCACACCTTAACAACTTTGTGTAGAATTTTACAAAAGAGTGTTGAGGCCCCCACAACTTTAAAGCCTACTGAGCAAATGGTTCGAATGGTCACAAATGAATTTCAATACATGTCTATAGAAGACCAAAAGATCAAGGAAAGAATGGATTCATTTCACACACTAAAGCAGTGGTTTGTGCCTAGGATACTAAGGGATGATGATCAATTGAAAGGATCCAAGGATTGGATAGATGAGTTTAGCAAAAAATTTCCCAACTACCTCACTAATTTATAGAAGGATGGTGACATAAATATTCACTGACTCAATATAACCTTGGATGGAATAATTGCACTAAATGTTGGATACTCAAAATTCATCATGAATAGCAAAGGGTTATTAGACAACAGATGGAAAAGTCACTTGGACAAGAAAAAAAAAATCTAGGAGTACATATGGCCTCATGATTACATGGTGTACTAATGGGAGCATACATATCTAGCTCCCCCGGAAGAATATACCTTGCAGTGAAGTAACAAGACTTGCAGATACTATCATGGAGAGAGGACCTTTCCAGATTTGAAAGATCACGAGTACCTTACGATGAGTAATAGACTTCCATAGCTTGTGTGTGTTGTGGACTTCAACATCTAATAAATTCTCTTCACTTCTCATCTTTCATTGCTTTTATGTAATCCTATGTAAACAATGATAATTAAGACTTTTTTATTTATGTTAAAAGTGGGTAACTGAAAAGACACTTTTTGACATGTCAGTTAGGACAAAATTTTGAAACATATTGTAAAATATTTTTGAAGATCAATAAAATGAAGTTATAATTGGTGGTCGAATTCTAGTTTCAATTATTTGTTGAAGTGAATTAATGAATGTTATCTTGTTGTCTCCAGTTTGATATTTCCTTGTTATTTAAATCAATATATCAAGGGTATATCTAGTTTATCAAATCACATTTGTTGTCAAACAATTCATTTTTAACTACATTTCGGTGTCAAATCTTTGGTAATTATGGTTAGTTTCATTACATTCAAATTATGAATTCTGGGAAATTATATACAGTAAATAGATTGATGGTTGTTTGGATAGTGAAATTAGCTCTCTTAGAAATTAACTGAAATATCTTATCTTGAAGTATCTAGAAGGATTATTTTAATTAAAGAGGATTTTGTGGTTATTTTTCTAACAATGATTAACAATGATTTTATAGTGCAGCTAGCTTGCTATTTTCATTCAAGATACAAGTCATGATCAAAGTCAAGCACATACCAAGAAGATGGTACTCTACTTCAAACCCTCAACCTCACTTAGTTTAGCATACTTATATGGGGATATTAAAGAAGTTGCTAAACAATTAATATATATCATTTTTTTTTTGTGAAGGAGAATCCTATGAGATCCAATATGGCAGTGGATCAATATCTAGTTTCTTAAGTAAAGATGATGTCACAGTTCGGAAACTTGTTGTGAAACATTAGCTTAGTATTTTTTGGATGTTAAGGCTTCGCAATTGGATATGAAAAATCTTTTCTCATCAACTTAATTTGGAATTTATGTATAAATGGATTCTTTCATGGTGCGGGTCTTTACTGAGACAACACATGAACCAGGGTTGACATTTTTGTTGTCCAAATCTGATCTCATTCTTGGGCTTAGTTTCCAAGAAATTTTTGTTGATAATGTTGCTCTAGTCTAGTTAGTGTTGGTAGCCTTCATTTTATAATATGTCAACTTCATTCTATAATCTGAGTGTATCACCTTTCTTAAATTTTGAACAAGGTTCTAAAATCAAGGGTTCAATATGCATATTTCAGGCCTATGTTGAACACTCTATTTAAGGCATTTGTTGACAAGGCTAAGTTTTCTTAATTGATTTATCTTTCTATTGTGTTTGGGATCTTTTGTGAACTTGCAATATATAATGCACTTTTATTCTTTCTAAATTGAGACTAATATTATTTTTGTTGGTTGTATTTAGGCACAACTTCATTCATGGCGAAAAAGGTAGCACCTTGTTGCTCATATCAGATGGCACATTGCATATAAAGGAGAAAAGATTCTAGTTGGGTTATTGTTGACTACATTAAAGGAGAGAGCTTGATATATGAGACATGATCAACACTCTCCTTGGATTCTACATGTTACAAGTTGCTCCAAGAAGATTTCGCACATTGTAGAAGTTTTAAGAGATGAAAGGAGCATGTGCTCGCATTGAATGGCTTCAAGCATGTGTTTCCATCATTGCAGAAGATTTTTGGAGATTTTTTTTTCTTGCAATCATTTCTATGCAATATTGTAACTCATATTTTCAATCTTGTGACTAAAAATAACAATTATAATACTCTATTTCTAAGCTGTAACTAGAACACCTTTCTTTTATTAATAAAGTTCATCGATTTTTCCTTCTCAATGGTTGTCTTATTATGTGCAATTGATGATTGATGTGTATTTCTGTGTTTTATGCTTAAATCCTCAAATATCAGTCAATTAAAATGACTAAATATACTACTAATTGACATCAATTAATAATTAAATTGACTAAATATACTACCAATTGATATAAATTAGTGAATAGTGAATAAATATGATTAGATATATGACCAATGAAATCAGTGAATAAAAATGACTAAATATACTACCAAATTGATCAAAATGATGATTAAAATTAATGAATAAATACACTACCAATGAATAGAAATCAATGAATAAAAATGACTAAATAAGTGACCAGTTAACAACAATCAATGACTAAATATATCAATGAATAAAAAAATGACTAAATAAGTGACCAAATTACAACAATCAATGACTAAATCAACAAATAAGTGATCAGTTAATTATATCCATGAATAAAAAATGACTAAATAAGTGACCAAATTACAACAATCAATGACTAAATCAATGACTAAATATATTAGTGGAAAAAAATGACTAAATAAGTGACCAGATTACAACAATGAATGACTAAATCAACAACTAAATATACTACTAAATTTGATCAATCAAAACAACCAATAAATGACTAAAAATGGTTTAGTCATCAATCTGGTCACGTTATATATGACTAGCAATAAACTACTAATGGTCATGTGACCAAGTTCAGTCATTTATAAGCAATTTTTAGTAGTTTTTTTAGTCATATATTGTTATTTATGTAGTAGTGAATGTTGGATACCTTTCTGATCTCTCTACAATGACCTAGTTACCATGGCATATTGTTAAGACTCAATTAATTTGAACTATAAATATGCATTTTCTTTTTAATTGTAGATACCTAAAAATGACCTAGGCCTGCAAGCTTCATTTTTACCACTTTCGTCCTAGCATAATTATGATATTTAATTATGTCCTTGGTCCACATTCGACTATTGATTAAATAATTCATAATCATTTAATTAATTCATGTCCTTTTATTCTTCATGATTATTAAATAAATAAATTTTATTTATTTATTAAATACGTCATTAATTATCTAAGTCTTCCCTTAATTAAATAAATTTCTTAATTTATTTAATCACCCTTCTTCAGTCATTTCTTCCTGATTATTAAATAAATAAGTTTTATTTATTTATTTAATATGTCACTAACTGTCATAATTAAATAAATAAATAAATTTATTTAATTATTAGTCTTATCTGCTAAATTAAATAATTATCTTTAATTATTTAATTGCCTAAATTAATATTCTTCTCATTTTTAAAATGTCATCTCAATCTTAATTGACAGTCCATTTTGGTAAATAATCTGAAAATCGATTATTTATTATTTCACAAAATTCACATTTGGAATTAATTTAATTCCAAATTGGTAAGTTTCTTCCAGAAATCAAGTGATCGGGTAGATTCTTGATCTTTCCAAATCTGAGCTTCAGTTCAGCTCTTATCTTCCTAATTTTCGAAAATCTTTATTTTCGAATTAATTTCCTCATTTATTCTCCACTGTCAATTCGATCTTCTTAGACGGCATCTTGACTGCTCGATTAATGATTCTACCCTAACCCTAATTAGGGATTATCAGATTTAATCTGGGCCTCTCATTTTAGGTCTTAGTCAGAAGTCAATCTCACCAATCCATTCAAAATGACATTTTCTATAAAATTCCATTTTCCTCTCATTTCTCGATTACACCCAGACACATTACATACTTACGCACATAGATTACAATATTCTGGCATATTAATACTTAGATTAATTTGGCATTTTAGAGTCATTTTGTCATAGACATAGGCATAGGCATTTAGATTCAAATCCTTCAAAGCTTGTGTAGGACTTAGGCTTTATTTTCAGATTGCTCGCACGTCGAATCTGAGGGCAACACGTCAGCCAACAAGGTAGAAGGTACTATGGAGGTAATCATGGAAACTTCTACGAACGACAAGTATAATTGTTCTTATTTTTAGTTTTCATTGTTCTTGATAGATCTTTGGGTTTATTTTATATGTTTTATTGATGAATCTAATCCAAAAATTTACCCTCAGTTACATTGGTGAACTCGACATATTTTAACACATTTTGAGAAATCTTGGAGTTGGATTCTTTTGTTGCAGGTCTTGTTTTCTTTTTGTTGCAGGTTTGGCATCATTGTGGATAAAGCCCCATTTTCCAAATATTTGACCATAACTTTCAAACGGCTACGTATTTTCTCACAAATTTTTTTCTACAGCTTGGGGACAACATCACGCGCTTTCATTCAAAAAGTTAGATTTTTGGGATTTGGTTTTAATTTTTAATAATTTGTTTTCTGTTTTTCATGAAAAATTAATTTCGAGAGAAAATAATCGATTGTTTCAGCTATGTTTACCTTTCTAGAAAGCTCTCTAAATTTTAATAGGGGTCTATTCTTTATCTTTTAAATTTGGATGTGCAAGTATTAGTCAAACAACAGATCTTTTAAAATTGGGGTTTAAAAAAGATTTTCTTATATCTCACCCACGGTTGCAGATATACTCACAAAGTTCTTTTTGTAGATTTGGGATGATATCAGACGACTCCAATCCAAAAAGCAGAATTTTTAGAGTTGTTTTGTATTTTTTATAATTTTTTTATGATTTTTCATAAAAAATTAATTTTAGGTGCAAAACAGCAAATTTTTCTGATTTATTTACATTTTTGGAAACCTCTTGAGATTTTAGATAGGATTTATTCTTTGTATTTTTCATTTTACATTCAAAAAAATTTCTAAAAATCAGATTTGTTGTGACTAGCTAACCCTCTAATAGTAGTGATCAATTATCTTGTTAGGGTTTGTTGTTGGTTTTGTGCATGTGCAGAAAATAAAACACTTCAAAGGACACATTGGATCAAGTGGACAAAAATGACGCATCTAACTATTTTTGCAGATCGATAGTTGAAGATCATTATCAAACTACTAATGTGTGGTCTTGCAGGTTTGAACGTCAAAGACTAAACATCAAAACAATGTGTTTGTCTTTTTTAGTATAATACACATTTCCTTTGGTGCAATTAAAACGAACTTGTCTTTCTACTATGTCTGAGTGTGTTTGCAAAATGGTAGGTGAGTATGCTCTCACCTTGTAAAAACTCGGTGATCAAAAAACCAAACCTATATGTTATTAACCCCACGACTTAGTATATTGGAGTATCCTCTCCCCTTGCACTTTCAGGTGATCTTGGGTGTAAGAGAAACGGTTACTAACTCTAGAAATTGGGCCTGTCTGGGGATTTCATCACCCCAATGTGACTCAAATTGGCAATGGAGCTAAAGCCAAGCTACCCCCGACCGGTATATAAATGTGAATCTTAAGGGAAAACCTAAGATTACGAGTGTGGATGTGTCATACGGACAGAGTAGTACTCCCTTAAACCCTGTTGAGCTTAACCTCTTCAGGCTAGAGTGCCACCTAATTGGTGATTAATCTCTTGCCCCATGTATGGCCACTTGAACGGGGGTCCCGAACTAAACACCTTTATGTAGTAAGCCAAAAACCTTCTATTTGCTAGCGCAACACCGGTCGGTGTGAAGGCATCCACACTTTCGTAGTTTGTAGTAGAGGTGATCAATCTACCATGGGAGTTTCATGGGGGTTGGAAGCTTGGTTGGCCTGAGAAGAGAGTGCACTGTAAGGGGGATCCCGTTGAGCCAAGCTTCTGAATTCACACGCTACAGATATGCGGTTGGGGAAACCCACGTGGAATCTAGCAAATATTGTCCTGGCCTAACCTAGGATTGTACTTGTATGATGTGCGCTTGCTTACATTCAAAAAATTGTGCTTTTCAAGTGCTTGCTGGATTACTCAAACATTATACACAACATTCACAAATTTGGACACAAACAATCGACCTTAGACAACTCAGAATTTTCAACAAAACATCAAAAAACAATCTCAGTCCTCATTTTGACCTTAGACTTTGCATTATTCATCTTAGTCATCATTTTGAACCTAGAACTTGCATTTATAACATTAATTCCTTAATCAAACATCATCATCTTAGTCCTCAGTTGATATTTTGGCTTTGATCACCTTGTCATCTTACATCAAACATTTCCTTACACAAACATTATCATCACCTAGTCATCCTAGTCGACATTTTAGGAAACATAGTCTTGCATTTTCATCCTTATCGAAAATCCAAAAAACATAGGTTGTCATCATCCTCACATTTAGTTGTCATTCTCATTATCCTTATCTCAACAATCCCTTTTTATTGTTGAGACTAGGCTTCAAAGACATAGAGGACAAATGGAAAACTTTGGACAAGATTTCAATCCCAACATCGATAATAACACTTATGACACAAACCAACATTGAAATTTTTCTGACCCATTTCACAACATGAACATTCAATCTTCCATGAACATGCCATCTTCATCACGAAACCCTTCTGAACCATTCATACAAAGAGACCAAAATGGACGAGTATATGTAGAAGACTTAGAAGTTGCAGCGCAAAATCCTGATATAGTCTCCTTCGTAGAAAACTCAGTCTTACGCGACCCTCAAAGGTATCTAGCCATGCTTTTGGACCAAGGGGCTAAGTTACCATGAGGATTTGACATAAATACTTTTCCACCTCCATCCGTCTACCCTCACCATCAACAGTCACTTGACATAAATCCTACTAGTAATTCACAACAAACGTCAACTTATCACCTTTATCCTAATCTTGACAAGGGAAGCCAACTGTCCACTAGTCCATACCAAGTCTCCACGTCATATGCTGGTCCTTCACCTATCAATCTCGTCCAAGTCTACATGCCTTATCAACTATCTACCAACTCATGTCAAGTCCCCACATCATACCATACCGATCCATTCCAAGTCTCCATGTCCTATTTCAATCAACCCTACACCAATCCAGTCGAAGACTCCATGTCATCTCTAGTCCAAGACTCCATGTCATATCCTAGTCCTTCACATACTAGTCCAATGCAAGTACCCATGTCATATCCTAGTCCTTCATATACTAGTCCAGTCCAAGTCCCCACGTCCTATCCTAGTCCATCATTCATTAATCCTTTTCAAGTCATCCCCTCACAAGCCACATTTAGTCATGAAAATTCTATCATTACTCAAAGGAACATCCCATCGTCTAAACTTGAGGATACATGTCAAAATGAAAGCCCAAAGCATGACCTTATAATGTCACCCTCATGTCAAGAACAAGGTAGTCCATCCCATGACCCTATCTTAAACTCCATTCAAGGATTCCTTCAAGACAATCATGACATCCAAAGTACACCTACCATTGACCAAGAAGTCCAAATCCACGAGAACCCCATTTTTGACCAAGACCCTACCATTGACCAAGAAGTCCAAAATGATCCACTCCTTGACCTTTACGCCATTCATGATCAAACAATTGATGTCCCTATACAAGCCTCGACTATTGACACTTCCCACGATGAGACACTTTCCTTCATGGGACACATAGACGATATTCCTCTAGAAGAAGAATATTCCACTAGGGACATGCTTGCATATGATCAAGTTATAGCTAAAATCATTGGACTCTATGACACTAAACATAATGATGGCTTCGAACATTGCCTTGGAAGCACCAACAAAATCATCTAAACCTGACATGTCACAAGATCAGACCAAAGATATCAGTCAGGAATATGTCCAACAAGACAATGAAGCTAAGACACTTTATCAACTAGGGTCATCTATCTTTGTCAGAGCAGGATTTCTTGCAGACGAGAATATTACAAGTGACAGTATCCACATACCTAATGATGGGTTAGCATCTTTCTTTCAAAACAACAAATACCCCATTGCAAATAGAATCTGTCAAAGCATGCAATATCAAGGCAAAGGACTAGGCATACACGAGCAAGGTATTCTAGAACCAATACAGCTTCTGACAAATTACAGACATCAAGGTATTGGCTATTCCTTAGTTAGTAAATCAAAAGATGTCAGCGGTACCTCCTCGATACTGGGGGCAACTTTGTCAGATACAAACGTCAAAATGGAGTCCATGAGAAATCCTTGTCATAAGATTGTTGCCAACACCCCCTCCGCCCACACCATGAACCGCCATTCCATCATAAATAAACCTTCCCTTTGGAACCAACAAAAACAAAAGTATTACAAGTCAAAAGATCAAAATCAAATATCAAAGACCATTGAATCAAACAAAAGGACAAGTGGACAAATGAAATTAAATTGGATCCCAAAGAAAGATGGATCAAACAAAGACACCAAGTCAAATACAAAAGTCAATCACAATGTGGAGCCACAATACAAGAGGACTCCCACATACAAAAAATGTCCACCTCCTTCAAAATGGTCATCAAACAAGGCATCTAAAACTGTTGGTTCCAAACACCATCCCTCCAAAATCCATCATCCACCATCTCAAGTTTGGAAAATAAAAAGTCATTCATCCAAACGTCCAAACAATCTTTCCATGTCTACCATCATTCGTCATAACCCTAAATCTCATCTAAAGTCCAATGATCCCACGTCACAAATTCGTCACATCTTGGCAGCAACTCTTTACCACAAGGACTCTCATGGCACTCTATCGCGATGTGTGTATTCTGATAAGGCCAACTCTAGTATCAGAAAGGACCACAATGATATCGATTAGTTGTATACAAGCGCTACGATCCTGACAAGACAACTACTTCAGATAGGACATTATTGGCATATCATGGCACCAGTCTCTACATCAGCATCGTCAGTGAATTCATAACAGTCAGTGGTCATCTAAAGCATCCAGGCTATCTACAAAATCAGAAATAAAAAAAATAAAATGAAAAATTAGAAAATCGTCACCCTGATGAAAACCTGGCAAACAGGCATCTTGGTGACACCAAAAAAATCAAAAAGTCAAAAAAATAGTAAAGAGAAAATTTTCATCTAATGGTGAAAACCTGGCAAACAGGCGCCCTAGATAAGTACCATGATGAAAACTTGGCAAACAGGTGTCATGTGTAAAATAAATCGTCTATGTGAACTCTTACACTTGGGGGAAAGTCATCTCATCTCCTAGGCCTTCCTCTTGGCATTGGCATCCGACCATTTGATCCATATCATTTCCATTCACTTTCCCACCTATCTTGGTCTTGACATAAAACTGGCACACATAAATCATGCTTTGGGAAAACTCTTGACATGTCTATCCTTCGGTCATACACGATTCACAAAACATCATGTCATTGACCGTCATAGTCTTATTGTCCTTATACGACATAGTCCTTGAAAATCATATGACAATTCCATTAGTCTCATGTCTCCCATCTTTTACCAAGGCCACCTCTTATCCTTTCATGTATGTCACCTATCTTGGCTTTCCCTTGTCAAATGGTCTAAGGATAATCATCATCCCATCTAGTCCTAACCAAGTCATTCCAAATGCAACGAGTCTAATCCATACAAGCACATTATCCAAAATTTTACTTGACTGTGTTCCTGGCCCGGCTGTAGACCTCCATACTTTCGTCACATTATCATCATCATCCTCATGTTGTTTCGGGATGTGTCCTTCCCACATCAAACAACGTTGTCATCACCTGTCAATTGGTATTCAGCTTGACTAGGGGCACAATCATGTTTGTTCTTGGATTCTCATGTGTAGGCATTAGTCATATGCATTTGTCACGATCCTCTTAAACGTCAAAATCCAAAAAAATCATAAAACGACAAAAAGACAAAAACATCATAAAAAGTCCTGAAAAAAGACAAAAACATCACAAAAATGTCCTAAAAAAAACAAAAAAATCATAAAACGTCTTGAAGAAAAACACAAAAACATCCAAATCAATGTCAAAATCCTAAAAATGGAGTCAAATTCAGTCATGTCAGTTAGTCCATGTCATATTCGAACTACGTTGTCTATGCGCATCTGCTACGTAGGTAAGGGCATCAGTCGATGAGTCCCCGAGACATTAGGTTAGTCCTTTTAGGTTGGTCCAAATAAAATCATGGCATTTGTCACAATTGTCACATCGGTCAAAAAAGTCAGACATAGTCAAACTCAGACACAAGATAGTCATTCGAAATGTCAATGTCAAAATTGGTCAAAATCAGACAACACAATCCAATCAATCATACAATCAACATCAGTTAACTTGCCGAAACATATTAATCAAAACAATGTCAATCTCATCACTCTTTGGCCCTCTTCAAGACGTGTCCTTCTTGGAGTTAGACCTTGTCAAAATGTCCTTTTCCTTTTCAGGATGTGTCCTTCCTGACAATAGGCCCCATCAAACTATCAACACTGTAAAAATTGGAAAAACTCTTAAACTGTCAAAACTATCAAATCGACAGGAAATCAATCTTTGGCAAACAAACATTGGCAAACAAAATAAAATGGTTGTTAATCTTTCTGGTCTATCTTGTCTTATCTTTTGACTATCTTGGCTATTTTGTCTTATCTTTTTACTGTCTTTTCTTTGTGGTCATGTTACTAGCTACCTCAAGGATGTCCCATGAAGGATTTAGAGGTGCGATGACATCTCCTGGCCTATTTTATTTTCTTTGACTGGTCTGTGGATTGTCTTGACAAAAGCAAGAACGCCCTTAGTATGAGTTAGGACATTCCTTGTCGTGACTATCTGTTTTCAAATGGATGACCTTGCACACCTTGGTCTATGTCATATCATGGTGTTTTTTGTCCATTTGTGTCATTTTTGTAATGATGATTAAGAGCAATAAATATTAAAGTCCTATGGCAATGTTTTGAAGGATTTGGTCTAGGAACTAACATGCATCTTCTTTAGTCTTGTCATCTTCTCTCACTCATCTCATATAGGCATTGCATCCATATCATCATCCATATCTTTTGCACTAACATTTCTTTTATCTCTTCATATTCTAGTTTTCTCATCATTTCGAGAGCACACCCTGTTCTTGGAACCCATCTATCCTCTCGAGGGGGCATACCGCAACCCTCCTCGTCATTCTTCCTCATCTTATTTTGCACTGGGGCATATTTTTTTATTTATTTTCTTTGTCACAATGCGACAAGTGGCATTATGACAAAGAGGGGCAAAATGTAGATACCTAAAAATGACCTAGGCCTGCAAGCTTCATTTTTACCACTTTCATCCTAGCATAATTATGATATTTAATTATGTCCTTGGTCCACATTCGACTATTAATTAAATAATTCATAATCATTTAATTAATTCATGTCCTTTATTCTTCATGATTATTAAATAAATAAATTTTATTTATTTATTAAATACGTCATTAATTATCTAAGTCTTCCCTTGATTAAATAAATTTCTTAATTTATTTAATCACCCTTCTTCAGTCATTTCTTACTGATTATTAAATAAATAAGTTTTATTTATTTATTTAATATGTCACTAACTGTCATAATTAAATAAATAAATTAATTAATTTAATTATTAGTCTTATCTGCTAAATTAAATAATTATCTTTAATTATTTAATTGCCTAAATTAATATTCTTCTCATTTTTAAAATGTCATCTCAATCTTAACTGACAGTCCATTTTGGTAAATAATCTGAAAATCGATTATTTATTATTTCACAAAATTCACATTTGGAATTAATTTAATTCCAAATTGGTAACTTTCCTACAGAAATCAAGTGATCGGGCAGATTCTTGATCTTTCTAAATCCGAGCTTCAGTTCAGCTCTTATCTTTCTAATTTTCGAAAATCTTTATTTTCGAATTAATTTCCTCATTTATTCTCCGTCGTCGATTCGATCTTCTTAGATGACATCTTGACCGCTCGATTAATGATTCTTCCCTAACCCTAATTAGGGATTATCAAATTTAATCTGGGCCTCTCATTTTAGGTCTTAGTCAGAAGTCAATCTCACCCGTCCATTCAAAATGGCATTTTCTATAAAATGCCATTTTCCTCTCATTTCTCGATTACACCTAGACACATTACATACTTACGCACATAGATTACAATATTCTGGCATATTAATACTTAGATTAATTTGGCATTTTAGAGTCATTTTGTCATAGACATAGGCATAGGAATTTAGATTCAAATCCTTCAAAGCTTGTGTAGGACTTAGGCTTTATTTTCAGATTGCTCGCACGTCGAATCTGAGGGCAACACGTCAGCCAGCAAGGTAGAAGGTACTATGGAGGTAATCATGGAAACTCCTACGAATGACAGGTATAATTGTTCTTATTTTTAGTTTTCATTGTTCTTGATAGATCTTTGGGTTTATTTTATATGTTTTATTGATGAATCTAATCCAAAAATTTACCCTCAGTTACATTAATTTTTGTGTAGTTTTTGGTGTTGTTGGATTTTTTTTATTTCGAAAAGCAATCTAGGTCCTAAATCACACTTCTCCCAATTTGGTTGTGGTGGATTAAAAATGATCTCAAAAGCCACTTGACTACAAACCTCAATGGAAGTGTCAAAATGGTGGGTCGAGGTTTTAATCTAGTATTGGTTTGGAATGGATTGATGATGATTGATTGATTCTAATTTTACTAAATTTGAAGATGCAATGATGTTCCTATGAAAACTATTAAAATGTAGCAATCTATTATGATTTTTGAGAAATGAAAAGTTGAAAGACAAAAAAAAATTAAAAAAATGTAGAGAGCAGAAACGAAGGAACTTGATGTGTAAATTTGTTGTTGAATTAGCTATAATAGGGTGCAATACACCCTAGACTGTCCTCCTACTTTTTGGAATCTAAAAAACACAAGCTTGAGGTCTCTAATATATAGCTCCTATTCTTTTGGGCTCACTGTCAGAACTTCATTTGTTGATGAGAAAATCCAGTTTTTGTGTCTTGACAACTTGTAGGGCTTGAATTCATGAGTGAAAAATTAGTCCTTAATCTTCCTCCGCTTTCTTTCAGATTTAAAAACTTACACAGATGAAAGAGGGGGAAGGGTTGTTTCATATAGGGGCTTGCCTAAGTCAAATCCAATTTTGGTATTTCTACCTCCACAATGGCTATGATGATGTATAAAAGAGAGCTTACCCTTGGTCCGGATGAGGCTAAATGATAAAAAAGTAATGAATTGAATAATGTTGCAACTCATCACTCAAATATGCATTCTTTGATGGACTAAAGTCATGTACTCATCACCTTCAAGGAGAATTTGATTGGTTGATTGAAGTCTTGCAAGTGTTAGTACTCACAAAACCAATGAACATAAAACATGAACAAAATTACATAAAAACATGATGAATGATTGACATGATGCTTGACTGAAATAAATGCTACTAAAATGTTAGTAAGTTTTATCTTGATTACTCTTGATTGCTCAATTTTCTCAATGAGTTTCCTTATGTGTGCTTTTAGGATTTCAAATGATAAAATTACTAGTATTTATATGCAATTCTTCTAATTTCCTAAAAATTAAATGTCGATGGCCGACAATTGAAATTGGAAATTCAAATAATAAAATATTAACATAGTTAACATATTCAAATTTGAGCCAAAAGGAGGTGCTCTAGGGTGTAGGGTGCCCTAGACCAGACTCATTCTTTTCAAGGCCCAAAGTGCTGGGGAAAATATTAAATTATTATTTTTATCTCCCTTTGATTTTTGATGTTTATAAACTGGGTAATTATATGCATAATTGGGTCCAAGCACATAGGGGGATCTAAAACTCATGTGAAATTGTCAAGGGTGATAATTTTTTATGGTACATTTAGCCCCCACATTAGTGAGAGTATGAAATTACACTCAAACTCACACTAAAGTGCATAAAGTGTTAAGAGGGGTTCAATTATCCAAAAATCAAAGAGATAGGATGACATTGAATCTAGGGGATACACTAGCCCCTAGATTCAAGATCCTATGGTAGGACAATATGGGGACAAAGGAACAAACATGTGTGAGATGTAAGGAAACATGACAAACATGAATCATACATGACGAAGACACACAATATAACATAATGTAAAACATGAAAACAAAATGGACATGCTACACAATATAGACACAATGCAAACATAGATAAGAAACATAATAATCACAAAACAAAAACACAATGTTAGAACTAAAAATGATTTGATTCAGTAAGGAAAAGACACCTCAATCTTAAATTTGTCTCAAATACCAAACATCATCTCTTGTATAATATGTTAGAAAAGAGAGTGCTCTCATAAGGACCATCAAGTTATGTTATGCAATTTCACTCATAAGCTACATAGATCCATTGGCTATCAAGTTGTGTTATGCTAGGTGGCCATGTTAAAACATGCTCAAGTTCATGAATCAAAAAGTTGTGTTGTGCCAAATCCATGGACTATTTTACAAATCACGCCTTAGGGAGTGTATAAATTTAACTTCATGAGGATCATTTAACATTGCAAGCGACAAAAATCACCTTAGGGGGTGTACAAAGTTTTACATTGTTCATTATCGTGTCCATTTTTTCGATGACAATGGCTAAAGGAATTTGAGTTTAAGTTTGGAGGTAAGGGCTTAGTGGTGTCAATAGCTCTAACAAGAGGTAAGGTAACTAAGTTCTTACTTATAAGTTGCAACATAATGGAGTGAAGGGTATCGAGTAATAGGGTAAATTGTCTACTCCTTTCCCTAAATGAATATGAATTTTCCATTTTTATGGTAGCCACTTGAGAGTCAACATGTTGACTTGTTTGAGGTGTATTTAGTTGTAATAAGCTCTTATTTTGTTTCTTGAATGGTTGGAAATTGTTATGGGGCACAATTTTGGATCTCTTAGGATGGTTGGAAGAAGCTTTTGTTTCATAATGACTAACCAAATTCTGATAGTTACGAAGGGTCATGCACAACTGTGTAAAGGAGGGAAATTTCATCATTCCAAGTTTTTCTTGGATTTTTTCTTGCAAATTTTATGCTGGTAAAATGTGTCTCAACCTTGCAATTATATATGATTTATTGATAGGATGTATGCTGGTATGTGGTGACTAATCATGCAAATATTGTACACTTGTAATGTTCAAGATGTGGGATTCAGGGCAACACCCTGAAAAAATATATTCATGTGAGAAGCTTGCTCTATAAGTATATTGTAATCTTTTGATTTTTGAATAATATATTGGGTGGCTTTTGGAGTGTGGGTTTTTTCTCCCAAAAGGGTTTTCCCCATGTAAATAATTGTGTTGTGGTATGCATAATACTTGTGTTTATTTCTATTTAAGTTTTGTAACTATTATGTAAAATTTTTGCATTATTATCCCCACAAGGTTAGTGTAGGAATTTGTTCTGCTACTTAGCTTCCTTACAAGTGGTATCAGAGCTTGATCACCTTTGGTTTCCATTGTGGG
This sequence comes from Sequoia sempervirens, assembly GCA_007258455.2. Lineage (NCBI taxonomy): Eukaryota > Viridiplantae > Streptophyta > Pinopsida > Cupressales > Cupressaceae > Sequoia > Sequoia sempervirens. The sequence continues at coordinate 410,414,772 of VDFB02105785.1, forward strand.
TTGTTGGGTTTTTTGAACTAATCTAGATTTGAGTGGGAGCTTGTGTAGAAGACAATTTGTAATCTTCTTGCAAGAATTTTCAGATGGCAAGTTCATCAAGGAGAATAGAGGTGGAGAAATTTTTTGGAAATAATTTTCAGATGTGGAAGCTAAAGATAGAGGATCTGTTGATAGATCGAGATTTGCAGGATGTTGTTGATGAGAATGTTTCAAGGCTTGCATATCCTACTCAAGCTGCTCAATATGATGTTATGGACCGTAAAGCCAAAGGTTTAATCAGATTGTGCTTGGAAGACTCTATTTTAATTAATTTCCATGAAGAGAACCTCTGTAAGAAACTATGGAAGATGCGTGGTGAGATGTATTAGGAAAAATATTTAGTGAACAAGATTTTCTTAAGGAAGAAGTTGTATTCCTTGAGAATGGAAGAGGGTGGAAAAATCATAGACCACCTAGAAGCATTCAATATGTTGGTGGATCAATTGGCATCAATTAGTGTCAAAATGGATGAGGAGAAGAAATGTCAGATCCTACTTTACTCTTTTCCTGATTCATGGGATTCTCTTGTTATGGCTATTGGGAGTACTTCTATTATATTGAAGACTAAATATGTGGTGGGTTCTTTGTTTTCTGAAGAGATGAGGAGGAAGGTATCCATCACTGATAAGGTTGTCCTAGATGTTCATGGGAGACCTAAGGAAAAAGGAAAGAAGAATGAGAAGTGTGACAAATCCAAGTCCAAGGGGAGATCTAAATCTCCTGGAAATTCCAAAGTCATTTTTTGGAATTGCGGTAAGTCTGGACATGCGTATAAGGAATGCACAGAAGAAAAGAAGAAGAAAAAGAAGAAATTTGATTCTGATTCTGAGTCTGAGAAGGAAGATGGTGACACATTCATTGCAGCTTTGGTAACTCGTGTAGGTAATTATGCATGGTTAATTGAATTAGGTGCATCTTTTCATATGAAATTTAATAGAGATTGGTTTTGTGAATATGAAGAATTTGATGGAGGTAAGGTGTACTTGGGTGATGATTCTCATTTAGACATTATTGGCTATGGTAAAGTTAAAATCAAGTTTCCTAATGGTAGAATAAAAAGGATTAATGGTGTGTTTCATATCCCTAGATTATCACAAAATTTGTTATTTGTGAGAAAACTAATAAATGCAAGTGTGCAAGTAGTATTTTCTGATGCAGGATGCAAGATGGTTAGAGGTGCTATGGTGATTGCTAGAGGTGTCAAATATGGGACATTGTATAAGCTTGATGCATGTACTATTGAGTGTAATAGTACTTCTGTGAAAAGAAAGTATGTAGAAGAAATGAGGGTTTCACCTTCAGCAGATGGTCATGGATTTTGGGTACCCAAGGGTGGTCTTTCTTCTGAGATGAAGTTACCTACAGAGAAAACTATGTTATGGCACCAAATACTTGGCCACATTGGAGAAAAGGGTCTAAGTACCTTAAAAAATAAAAACATTGTTGAAGGTTTATCTAATTGTAATCTTGAATTCGATTTCTATGAGCATTGCATTTATGGAAAATAAAACCGCGTTCAATTTTACTCGAGTTCTCATAAATCTTGTGGTCTATTAGATCTTATTCATTATGATGTATTTTGTCTTTTAGATGTTCCTTCAATTGGTAAATCCACATATTATGTTTCATTTATTAATAATTATAGTAGGACATGGGTATATTTTGCAAAGAGTAAATCTAAAGTTCTCTGTCGAGTTAAAGAATTTAAAGCGTTGAGTTGTAGATTAGAAAGAAAATAAAATGTTTGAGGACTGATAATGGTAGTGATTTTTTCTCTAATGATTTTGATATATTTTGTAAAGATTGTGGTATTCATAGACATAAGACAACTCTGTATTCTCCACAACAGAATGGAGTTGCAGAAAGAATGAACATGAAACTAATGGAGAAGGCTAGGAGTATGTTGAGTGGTGTTGTCCTAGAACAAAGGTTTTCGGTTGAAGCTATTTCCACTGCCCGTTACCTGATTAATAGGTCTCCTACATTAGCTCTTGTTGATATGACACCTATAGCATGGTCGGATCACAAGCCTTCATTAAGACATCTTATATTTTTTGGTTGTGAGGCCTATGCACATGTGCCAAAGGAGAAGTGAACAATGTTGGATAACAAGGCTATGAAATGTATCTTCATTGGATATAGTTACGGTGTGAAAGGATACAATATTTGGGATCCTATTGCACAGAAGGTAATACACATTAGACGTGTTATTTTTAGAGAAGCTAATCCTTCTTCTATTACATTGCAGCCAAAACAAAGTAGATAGGAAGATGTGATTCAATTTCCTTCTACACGTGAGAAATTTATATCAAGGCCCAAGTATAGACAAGAAGTTGAGGAGATCTCATCTAGCTTTGGGTCTTAAGAAGAGGAGGAAGAACCTCCAACTCAACTTGTTCGTAGGTCTACAAGGCATAAACAAACACTTGAAAGGTATTCACCTAATGATTGTAGATGTACTTTTGCTTTGAATACTAACATGGATGAACCTAGATCTATAGAAGAGGGACTAGGTATGAAATATGTAGAATCTTGGAAGATTTCTATGGATGAAGAAATGACATCTTTGAAAAAGAATGATTCACGAGATCTTATACCATTTCCTAAAGGAAGAAAACCTTTTGGTTGTAAATGGGTGTTCAATAAAAAGATTGGTTCAAATTATGGAGGTATGAAGAAGTACAAAGCAAGGTTGGTTGCGAAAGGTTAATCTCAATTTGAGGGTGTTGATTATGGTGAGATATTTTCTCCTGTTGCAAAAATGACATCCATTAGATTTTTTCTTTCTATTATTGTTGTTTATGATTTAGAGGTTGAGCAAATGGATGTGAAAACTACTTTCCTTCATGGTGAGTTGGAGGAGGATATTTATATGACACAACCAGAGCACTACATGGTGAAAGGTAAAAGTAAGTTGGTTTACAAATTGAAGAAATCTTTGTATGGATTAAAACAGAGTCCTAGGATGTACCAAAAATTTGATACATATGTGTTGAGTTTGGAATTTAAGCGTTCTAAATCAAATCATTGTATTTATTATAAAATTGGTGGTGATCGTTTCCTATTTATTGCATTATATGTTGATGATGTGTTATTTATTGGTAGAGGGAAGGTATGATGTTAGAACTAAAATATCAACTTGCTGCTAAATTTGAAATAGAAGATCTTGGTGTAGCTAAACACATTCTTGGGATGGAAATTAAAAGAGATAGAGTGAATAGAAAGCTATGGCTTGGTCAAAGCAAGTATGCCAACTCAATTTTATAAAGGTTTGATATTCTGGATTGTAGACCATTGTGTGTTCTTGTTTTAGTTGGAACAAAGTTATCAATTTCAGATTGTCCAACATCTCCATCAGAGATGGAATACATGAGTAGAGTGCCTTACCAAAGTGCAATTGGAATTTTGATGTATGGTATGGTTTGTACTAGACCAGACATTGCCCAAGTAGTGGGAGTTCTTTCTAGATATATGTCTAATCCTGGTAGAGTTCATTGGGATATAGTTAAAATATTCTTCAAATATTCACGTGGTACCTTAGATTATTCCTTATGCTATCATAGTAATATGAATGAAGACAAGATTTCTCTTGATATTCATGGTTATGTGGATTCAGATTGGGCAGGTGATGATGATATTAGAAGATCCATTAGTGCTTATGTGTTTACTTTATTTGGTGGTGCAATTAGTTGGATGAGTAAGCGACAAGCTATGGTTGCTTTCTCCACTACTAAAGTAGAGTATATGGCAGCTACTCATGCTTGTAAAGAGGCCATTTGGCTTAGATACTATGTTTAGATATTGGAATAAAACAAGGGGTAGTGAAAATTTATTGCGACTGTTAAAGTGCGATATGTATAGCTAAGAACCCAACATTTCATGCTAGGACAAAGCACATTGATGTACAATATCATTTTGTTAGAGATATGGTCGAAGATGGCAGGGTGAGGTTAGTTAAGGTAGAGACTTTGATGAATATTGTTGATTCTTTAACTAAGCCTATGAGCACAACGAAGTTCAGATGGTGTTCAAAGACTATGGGCCTTTTAGCCCTTAGCAATTAGAGATGATGATGACACCCTTCCATTGTACTTGCAAGGTGTTTGACAAGTGGGATATTTTTTGGGAAAATGTGTCTCAACCTTGCAATTATATAAGATTTATTGATAGGATGTATGTTGGTATAGTTGGAGTTAAAATGACACTGAGAGGGGGGGGTGAATCAATGTCTTAACAGATTTGACCAATTTTTGAAAATAAAAAACATTGCTCAGATTTGATCTCAATATTACTCTGATTAATGCATTCATGAGTTGAATGTAATCATTCATAAACAAAATTGAGAAAATTAATAATCCCAATAGTGAACTAAAACAACAACAACATAGTAAAGCTGTGAGAACACAGAAGAACAAAGAGACACAAAAATTTGCCAAGTGGAAACCCTCCTGGGGTAGAAAAACCACTCCCAAAATGCCTTCCAGGCTTAATCTTTTAATCAACTGTTCACAATGCCTTATAGGCTGATTTTTGAGCACCCACTCAAGGAGCACCAACCCCTCATTTAGAGATATCTATCTCAAGGAGTACCAACCCCTCAAATTATGAATTGAACAACAATAATAACTCAGAGGATTTCTCTATTTTTAGTTAAGCACATATTTCTCTGTTTTCTCATCTACAGAATACCTTAAAGATTCAATAATTGAATCCCTAAAATACTACATAGAGAAGAAATTTACAATCTCTGAATCTTGTTATTCAGATTTTATTGCAGAGTTTATCCATACATTTTCATACAACCAAGGAATGATAATCTCAAAATTACAACAACAGCCACAGAAAAGAGTTTTTTGCTTCTATTTATACATCTTCCAGATAGGTAACTGTCTTCAGGAGTAATGGCTGAACAACCAAACAAAACAAGAGCCATTTCACCCAGCTAAGAGCCATCCTCAACAAGTCTAAAACTTATGAGATCATTTCTTTGCATAAAAAGCACAACTGCCCACCACAGAAAATCATAACTTCTAATGTATGAAAGACAATACTCAGTCAAGGCATCATTTTTCATATTAGTAATAGAGATGCAGAGAGCAGTTAAAGAAAATGGTGATTATAAACTAGTATGTGCAGCATGAAACACATAAATAAAAATACTAGAAAAATTTGCAACACCCATGGCTCCATCAACCACTGTCGAGCTTCCAGCCAGAGAGGCGCATCAAACATAGCAGCCATACCATTCATTTCTGAACCAAAAATGAATTTCATCCTGACAATGCCATTACAGCTAGCAACAATAGTAAAGAACAGTTTATGAAGCATTCTCATGATGGTGGCTAGGCTAGGGTTCGATACCTAGCTAAAAGAATAAACTCAAAAAGTTTACCCTAACATTCTTTTCAATCGATGTAACGGTATGCCGAAGGAAACTTTAACACCAGACATTCCCCTTAGTTATCGCTTTCGCTGTGACACATCAGAGTCGGGGAGAAGTCATAAAGAATACATTATGTCTCATCGATGGGCTTCCTTAGAGCATAATTCATTCGCTGAGACATAAGGAAAATTCTCACCGAGATTTACTTTTGTTTCAGTCGCTGAGACACAAGAGTTTTTATCGCTATAGCCTTTTGATATCGGAGAGACATTTTGTAGATAGGTCTTTGTTTTACCGAAAGTCATTCTGAGTCGCTATGACATCTAGTTTTTCTTACCGATGAGTCCATCCATCCTGTATATGTCATTGTAACTTCAAACCATCAGGGAGACATCTTGTAGATTGTTTCATGTCATACCAAAAAAAAAAATTTATCCACTCTAAGTCGCTGAGACAATACCAACCTCTCGCCGAAAGCCCCTAAAGACTTAGTCGGCAAGACCTGACGTGTTCGCTAAGACATCACTCTAATGCTACAAGAGTCTCGGTGAAATAACCCTTTGCATGAGTCGGTGAGACACCATGGGATCACTAAGACCTCCCATTGAATATCACAAACTCTTACCGATATGCAATTTTCCAATGGCGGTCGATGTGACATTGCACATCCATTATAACCTCACGCTGAAAGAAAAATGTCTGGCCAAAGTGAAACCCTAGAAGTGATGTCGGCGAGACCGAACCCTTTTTGCTATGACCCTTTGTTGAAGCCTTAAACTCTTGCCGATGTGTTTCCATTTAATCTCCGATCGGTGTGACATACCAAATTCACTGTGACCACATACCGACAGTGTAACTTATGCCGATATGAACCTTTTCTATCACCGAAAGAAAAGAGAATGTCATGCCGAAGGCTGCATGAATGACAAAAAATCCAATTGACATGACATCAGAAATGTCTTGCCGATAGGCAACATAGACATTTCAAAAAGGATCGGGGAGACCCAAGCATTCTCACGCTGATATGTGTAAGCCTTCAAAAATGTGAGTTCAAAGAATGTAATCAAATGAAATACACCTGTGGTATGCAAGGAGAACCATCTGAAAGGGGTTTTGTCATCAAGGACAAACTGTAAACACAACTGAGATCCAACAAACTCCCCCTTTGTTCTTGATGGAAAAACACAAAATGACTCTCCCCCTTTTTGCCTCAATGACAAAGAATAGAAGAGAAGAATGTGCATTGCCATGAAACACAACTGAGAAGCCAACCAAAATATCATGAGAAATAGCTGCAAAAAGAGTAACAGTGCAGCAACCAAGATTGTAGGAGAGTTGTAAGTGAATCAAAACATATAACATGCTCCCCCTAAGCAGTAGCTTGGAGATTTAGTGAAGTAACGATTGAGAGATAACTCCCAATCGAAGTCTCAGTCTTTCAAATAACTCTTTTGCTAAGGGCTTAGTAAAAATATCAGCCACCTGATCTTGTGAGCCAACAAACTGTAAGCAGACTTCATTAGCCAAAACTTTTTCTCGAAGAAAGTGAAACTTGATAACAATATGTTTAGTGCAAGAGTGCATAACAGGATTTTTTGAAATATTTATCATACTAGTGTTATCACAAAGAATGGAAACAGGTTTAGAAACATCAATACCCATATTTTAAAGAGTCTGACTCATCCACAATACTTGAGTACAAAATGAAGTGGCAGTAATGTATTCTACTTCAGCAGTAGAGAGAGAAACAGATACTTGTTTCTTGCTATGCCATGCCACTAAACGATCACCAAGAAAGAATGCAACACCACTGGTGCTTTTCCTATCATCCAAACAACCAACCCAGTCAGCATCAGTATAAGAAATCAAAGAGAAATCATTTCTTTTAGGATACCAAAGACCATAATCAAGAGTGCCCTGAATATATTTAAAAATCCTTTTAACAGTAGTGACATGGGATTCTTTAGGGGATGCCTGAAACCGTGCAACAGTACAAATAGCTTGCATAATGTCAGGTCTAGAGGCAGTTAAATATAAAAGACTGTCGATCATTGATCTATATTCAGTTTGATTTGTATCAGGAGAATCATCAACCTTAGTAAGTTTGCATCCAGTAACCATTGGAGTGCTAACTGGATGGCATTCATCCATCTGAAATTTCTTAAGCATCTCTCTAGCATACTTGGTTTGAGAAAGAAATATTCCATTTTCACGTTGAGAGATTTGAAGACCCAAGAAGAAATTTAATTCTCCTAACATTGACATTTCAAACTCAGATTCCATTATCTGAGAGAAATTTTTACTCAAAGTAACATTATTGCAGCCAAAGATAGTGTCATCAACGTAAATTTCAACAACCAAAATATCAGAACCTTCAGTTTGAACATAAAGATTGCTATCTACACCTCCTCTAACAAAACCATTTGAAAGCAAATGACTGTCCAGCCTAGAGTACCAAGCTCTAGGTGCTTGCTTTAAGCCATAGAGTGCCTTTTTCAATCTGTAAACATGATCAGGCTTATCTTTGCAAATAAATCCTTTAGGTTGTTCAACATAGACCTCTTCATCTAAATAGCCATTTAAAAAAGCAGTTTTGACATCCATTTGATAAACGGTAAAGTCTTTATAAACAGAATAAACCAAGAAAATTCTGATAGATTCTAATCTAGCAACAGGTGCAAAGGTTTCACCAAAATCAATACCTTCTTGTTGAGCATAGCCTTTGTAGACAAATCTTGCTTTGTTGTGAATAACATTACCATTTTCATCAACCTTGTTTCTATATATCCATTTGCCTCCAATGACATTCTTGTCATCTGGTCTTGGGACTAACTCCCAAGTCTGATTTTTCTCAATCTGATCAATTTATTCCTGCATAGAATTAAGCCAACATGAGTCTGTGATAGCTTCATTAAAAATTTTAGGCTCAAACTGAGTAACTAGACAGAAAGCTATTTGTGCCTTTTCATCAAATTCTGCAACCTTTCTTCTAGTTTGAACTCCTGCATTTTTATCCCCAATAATCTGATATTTGGGGTGATATATAGCTAGAGTTTTCGAAGGAGCTTTTGATGCAACCTTTTTAGGACTTGCTTTTTCATTTTTAGGGCTTGCTGATTCAGCAACAGACTTTGTTGTTTCAGCTCCTTTTGAAATTATTTCAAATTCAAGTTCTTCCTCATTATCCTGCAAAGATTCAGCAATCAAATGTGGTCTTTCATCAAATTGTACATTAACAACTTCAACAATCTTGTTAAGCCTTTTGTTAAGGCATTTATAAGCTTTGCTATGAGTTGAGTATCCGAAAAAGATACCCTCATCACTCTTTGATTGAAAGCTCCCAAGGTTATCATCATCTTTCTTGATAAAACACTTACTTCCAAAAATTTTAAAGTATTTGACAGAAGTAGTTTTTCCAATACCATAGTTTGTAAGGAGTGTGTTTAGATTTTACCCTAAGTTGCACTCTATTCAAAATGTATACAGCTGTATGAATAGCTTCTTTCCAGTACATATCAGGCAACTTAGCTTCATCTAGCATTGTTCTAGCCATTTCTTTTACAGTTCTGTTCTTACGTTCAACTACCCCATTTTGTTGAGGTGTTTTAGTTGCAGCATACTGTCTTTTAATGCCGTGTTGTTCACAGTAATCAATAAACTCTTGAGAAGTGAACTCACCTCCTTTGTCAAATCACAAACATTTAAGTTTTAAATTAGATTCCTTCTCAACCAATTTACGAAAGATTTTAAACCTTTCAAAGGCTTTTGATTTGTGCTTAAGAAATGTGACCCAAACCATTCTAGTATAATCATCCACAAACAACATAAAGTACCTTTCACCATTAATAGACCTTGTTCTGGTTGGTCCACATAAATCAGTATGCACAAGCTGTAAAGGTTTTGAAGAAGAATGTTCTTTTGTCTTGAAGCTGATTTTAGTTTGTTTACCACTTAAGCATTCCTTGCACACAGAGTTTTCTGGCTTGCTAAGAACTGGTAGACCTCTAACATTCTAATTTTTACTAATTCTAACTAGATTTTCAAAGTTTATGTGTCCTAATGTTTTATGCCATAACCAGTTCTCTTCAGTTTGGCCCATTAGACACATACCTTGATTATTGTCATTGCATGATGAGTCAAGAAGATTGTACACATTTCCTTTTATCCTCCTTCCAGCTGCAACAACGTTTCCAAGCTTGTTCTTAATCTCACATCCCTGGGAAGTGAAAAGAACATGATAACCACTATCACAGATTTGACTAACACTTAGAAGATTGTGCTTGAGACCTTCCACATAGTACACATTATAGATAGGAGTGTCTTCATTCAGAAGAAGTGAAACTCTACCTTTAATTTGAATACCAGAGTTATCACCAAACTTAACATATCCACCTACATAATCTTCAAGATTTATAAACTTATCCTTGTCGCCAGTCATATGGTTAGAACATCCACTATCTAGGACCCATAAGTCCTTTTTCTTGGAATGGAAAGTAGTTTGAACCAACATAGTTTGTTCAATGTTGTTAACAGTCTTAGGTTTCCAAACCTTTTTAATTTTATATTGTTTCGATTGCAGATCAGTTCTGCATTGTTTGATAGAATGTCCCAAAGTATTGCATTTAAAACATTTGATATGTCTAACAAAACCATAGTGTTTCCTAAGACCAAACCTGGGTATTCTAGGATTCATAAGCCTACAAGTGCTCACCTTATGGCCAAATTTGTTGCAGAAAAAACAATAACCATAGAAGAAAGGATTGACTTTGTATGAAGATCTATTACCTCTTAAAGGCTGAACATGATCCTTACCAAATTCTGAGTGATTTGAACATGAACCTTTGACTTCAGAAGAGGGGTTTTGTTTTGCATGCTCAATTGAGCATTCACCCTTTTCAAAACCAACACCAGTTTTATCTTTGTACATTTTCTGCTTGTTGAGCATCTCATTCAGTTTTAGAGAGCTTTCATATTTTTCAATTTCCTTCCTAAGACAAACTACTTCTTGTTCCATTTTTTGAATTTCTTGATCTTTGCAGCTTATAGTCTCTCGAAGACAGTCTTCAACTCTTTTAGCTTCTTCAAGCTAAGTTTTCAGAGAGACCATTTCTTGATCTGGTTTATGTTCTTGAGAAAGAACTTGTTTTTTGAGTTTTCTGACCTCTTGTAAAGCACATTTCAGCTCACTTTCAAGATCTACTTCACCTTCTTCAACATCAATAGTGTTAGAATCATTTTGCTAAGTAATTTCAGCCATGAACAAAGTTTCATCTTCTTCAACTGATGAATCTTTAGACTCAACATCAGATTCATCCTTACTAAACAGAATTTTCTTCTTTTTGAAATTGAAGTTTCGTTTAGGTTTGAAGGCCTTCTTCTTAGGCTGTTTTTCAGTTGTCTCGTTGTCATAGATTTGATCATCATAGGGACACTTTGCAGCAAAGTGACCTATTTTGCCACAGTTAAAACATTTAAAGGGGAGTTTTCCCTTATATTTTCCTGATCCCTTTTTAAATCTTCTAACAAAATGGGATTCTTTAGAATCAGACAACTTTGATTCATTGACTTCAAATTTTTCTTTCTTTTCAGTGTTAAAGGCAGTTTCTTTTCCTGTTGAATTTTTTTTGCTAGTTCTCATTTCATAGGCAGTAAGTATTCCTTGCAGGCTGTCTAAGGTAAGTTGATCAAGGTGTTTCTTTTCTTCTAGGGATGAAATATTAGATTCAAATTTGGATGGTAAGGTTCTAACAACCTTTGTGACCACATCAAATTATTCAACCTCTTGACCTAGACCTTTCATTGCATTGACAACTTCATCAACTCTTAGGAAATATTCAGCCACTTTTTCATCATCCTTAATTTTCAACTCCTCAAACTGATGTTTGAGTGTAATGATTTTTGACAGTTTGAATTTCTCATTCCCTTGATATATAGTTTCAAGTTTTTCCCAGATATCATGAGCAGATTTGCAATGCATGACTTTAATGAACACATCTTTAGTTAATCCACACAAGATGGCATGCTTAGCTCTAGCATTTGTTTCATACCTCTTTTTTTCAACAAGATCAGTGGGAATAGAGGCTGGTACATTGTAAGCATTTATAACAGTCCTCCAAACATCAACATCAAAAGAAATAAGAAAAGCTTCCATTCTGATTTTCCATAACACATAATCTGTTCCATCAAATAACAGAGCTCTGGTTATAGAGGCACCGTCTTGAGAATGTGCCATTAAAAACAAACTCCAAGACCAAGATCAATCCAAGGTGATTAAAACCTATCAGAGGACCCTACGCTCTGATACCAATTGTTGGAGTTAAAATGACACTAAGAGGGGGGGGTGAATTAGTCTCTTAACAGATCTGACCAATTTTTGAAAATAAAAAACATAGCTCATATTTGATCTCAATATTACTCTGATTAATGCATTCATGAGTAGAATGTAATCATTCATAAACAGAATTGAGAAAAGTAATAATCCCAACAGTGAATTGAAACAACAACAACACAGTAAAGCTGTGAGAACATAGAAGAACAAAGAAACACAAAAAATTTCTGAGTGGAAAACCCTCCTGGGGTATAAAAACCACTCCTGAAATGCCTTCCAGGTTAATCTTTTAATCAACTATTCACAATGCCTTATAGGCTGATTTTTGAGCACCCACTCAAGGAGCACCAACCCCTCATTTAGAGATATCTATCTCAAGGAGTACCAACCCCTCAAATTATGAATTGAACAACAATAATAACTCAGAGGATTTCTCTATTTTCAGTTAAGCACATATTTCTCTATTTTCTCGTCTACAGAATACCTTAAACATTCAATAATTGAATCCCTAAAATACTACATAGAGAAGAAATTTACAATCTCTGAATCTTGTTATTCAAATTTTATTGCAGAGTTTATCCATACATTTTCATACAGCCAAGGAATGATAACCTCAGAATTACAACAACAACTGTAGAAAAGAGTTTTCTACTTCTATTTATACATCTGCTAGATAGGTAACTGTCTTAAGGAGTAACGACTGAACAACCAAACAAAACAAGAGCCGTTTCACCCAGCTAAGAGCCATCCTCAACAAGTTTAAAACTTATGAGATCATTTCTTTGCATAAAAAGAACAACTGCCCACCATAGAAAATCATAACTTCTAATGTATGAAAGACAATACTCAGTTAGGGCATCATTTGTCATATTAGTAACAGAGATGCATAGAGCAGTTAAAGAAAATGGTGATTATAAACCAGTATGTGTAGCATGAAATGCATAAATAAAAATACCAGACAACTCTGCAACTCCCATGGCTCCATCAACCACTGTCGAGCTTCCAGCCAGAGAGGCGCATCAAACATAGCAGCCATACCATTCATTTCTGAACCAAAAATGAATTTCATCCTGACAATGCCATTACAGCCAGCAACTATAGTAAAGAATAGTTTATGAAGCATTCTTATGATGGTGGCCAGGCTAGGGTTCGATACCCAGCTAAAAGAATAAAATCAAAAAGTTTACCCTAACATTCTTTTCAATCGATGTAACGGTATGTCGAAGGCAACTTTAATGCCAGACATTCCCCTTAGTTATCACTTTCGCTGTGACACATCAGAGTCGGGGAGAAGTCATAAAGAATACATTATGTCTCATTGATGGGCTTCCTTAGAGCATAATTCATTCACTGAGACATAAGGAAACTTCTCACCGAGATTTACTTTTGTTTCAGTCACTGAGACACAAGAGTCTTTCTCACCGAGATGTCCTTTTGTTCCATTCACTATCGCTATAGCCTTTTGATATTAGAGACATCTTGTAGATAGGTCTTTGTTTTACCGAAAGTCATTCTGAGTTACTGTGACATCTGGTTTTTCTTACCGACGAGTCCATCCATCCTGTATATGTCGCTGTAACTTCAAACCATCAGGGAGACATCTTGTAGATCATGTCATGTCATACCGAAAAAAAAACTTTATCCACTCTAAGTCGTTGAGACAATACCAACCTCTTGCCGAAAGCCCCTCAAGACTTAGTCGGCAAGACCTGAGGTGTTCGCTAAGAAATCACTCCAATGCTACAAGAGTCTCAGTGAAATAACCCTTTGCATGAGTCGGTGAGACACCACGGGATCGCTAAGACCTCCCACCGAATATCACAAACTCTTACCGATATGCAATTTTCCAACGGCAGTCAGTGTGACATTGCACATCCGTTATAACCTCACGCCAAAAGCAAAATGTCTGGCCGAGGTGAAACCCCAGAAGTGATGTCGGCGAGACCGAACCCTTTTTGCTATGACCCTTTGTCGAAGCCTTAAACTCTTGCCGATGTGTTTCCATTTAATGTCTGATCAGTGTGACATACCAAATTCGATGTGACCACATATCGACGGTGTAACTTATGCTGATATGAACCTTTTCTGTCACCGTAAGAAAAGAGAATGCCATGCCGAAGGCTACATGAATGACAAAAAATTCAATCGACATGACATCAGAAATGTCTTGCCGATAGGCAACATAGACATTTCAAAAAGGATCGGGGAGACCCAAGCATTCTCACACCGATATGTGTAAGCCTTCAAAAATGTGAGTTCAAAGAATGTAATCAAATGAACTACACTTGTGGTATGCAAGGAGAACCATCTGAAAGGGGTTTTGTCATCAAGGACAAACTGTAAACACAACTGAGATCCAATAGGTATATGGCAACTGATCATGCATATAATATACACTTGTAATAAGACATGGGGTTAGGGGCAACACCATGATTTTTTTTTCGTTAACACTTCAAGGTTTTCCTGCTGACACATCAAGGTTTATTCCTATTGAGACATCAAGGTTTTTCCCCGCTCACACATCAAGGTTTTTCCATTAACACATCAAATAAAAAATGACCTTGTAAAACCCTAATTCTAGAAGGTTCCAAAAAGCTTATTATAAGCAGGTGGGATGTATGTAAATGGTAGTGTATTTCTAAAAGTCTGATAGCAGTCATGGTATCTTTTGATCTCTAATGGTGATACTCCTATGAGAAGCTTGCTCTGCAAGTATATTGTAAACTTTTGATTTTTGAATAATATATTGGGTGGCTTTTGGAGTGTGGGGTTTTTCTCCCGAAAGGTTTTTCCCAACATAAATCATTGTGTTGTGGTACACATGATACTTGTGTTTATTTGTGTTTTAGTTTTTGTAACTATTAAAGATCTGTAAAAGTTTTGGATTATTCTCCCCTCAAGGTTAGTGTAGGAAGTTGTTCTACTACCTTAGCTTCCTTACATTTTCAATGAACATTCTTTGAAGATCAACATTGAGAATATTAATGTTAATTTGTGAGTAAAGAAATTGATAATAGGCAATAAATTTTGTGACATTTTCATCATCCTTTTGTTTACATTGCATTAAATTAGCTAAGGTCATCTTGGGACCCATGTGCACTTGGAAACATGGTTAAGAAAGGAATCAACAAGTTTATTGAATGAATGGATTGAGTTATTTAGTAAAGAGAAAAACCATTCCAAGGTTGTATCTTTCAAAGACCTAGGGAAAATTTTAGCCAAGAGCTTATCCTCAAAAATGAAGTAACTACATAAGGTTGTGTATGCCAAGAAATGGTTACTAGGGTCTCTTTTTCCACCATATTTCTCAAATCTAGGAATCTTTATGCCGTGTGGCATTTGTGCTCTCAATATCTCCAAGGACAATGTGTTTCTTTTGACATATTGTGAGGGTTGGCCATTTTGATTTTGGTTCAATGTGGTAATTTGATGTTGGAGGGATGAAACATTTTACAAAATGATGTAAGAGGATCCAATGCTCATTAACATTCTTACAACAATTTGAAAATGAAACTTAGAAATTGTTTAAATCAACACCAAAAATCTGCAAGGTCTCATGTTTCTCATTCAAAAACTCATGAATTGACACAACAACAACACATAACTAAACTTGCAAACAATTGTTTCTCAAGGGCTTCTCTTTGGTAGGCATTTGGGAGTCATTTCCCTTCAAACAACTATGTGCAGTTTTGTAATTGTATTGTTACAATGATGGATTTGAGGGGATTACCTATGTATTGAGAAGGTTCCAACCAATTTGGGCTCTGTGGGAGTTTTGTGATGACCTTGATACCGTGGCTTTGTGATTGTAGTGTAGAAAAATGTCATCACTTACATTTTCACACCTAATTTGGGAATAATTAATATTAAAATGGACCTAATGTCACCTTGATCTAGTGTTGTAATGTGTTTTCCACATTCACATTAGATTTAGTGCCCTTTTTAGCTAAATAGAACTAACTTTGCCTTAATTTAGTGTTGTCAAGTGTATACATTTATACCTTCACATTAAATTTAGGACCCTTGTAAACCAAATGGACCTAATGTCACCTTGATCTAGTGTTGTAATGTGTTTTACACATTTACATTGGATTTAGGGCCCTTTCAAGTTAAATTGACCTAATTTTTCCTTAATTTAATGTTTTAAGGTGTATTTATTTACACCTTCACTTGAAGTTTTGGGCCCTCTTGCATTTATGGCCTTCATATCATCATTAATAGGCCCCTAAGACATTTTATTATGCATCCCGAGGCATATTTCAATTGAGATCCCGACAAGATCATCAAATACACTCAATTTTCCAACTCCCTGACATTTCCTCCACCTAAAAAAAGCTTGGTGGGACCAATATGCCACCTTGGGCATATGAGTCCCATTTGGCCTCTTTTTAAGGTTTTGAGCAAGAAATTAGGGTTTTAAATTCAAATTTTATGTATGTCGGCATATGGGATCTAATACATAGTACATTGGATGGATTACATATATAAACAAGGTCTCAAATAATTATTTCATATAAGCATTCATGAGATCAAGCCTAGCATTCAAGAGTTAAGAATTCCAAGATGTAAGGAAAGCTTAGGTGTGGAAAAAACTCTCCTAATGTCAAAACCTCAGGGAAAGATGTAGAGACTCTTTTCAAATTTACAATTACAATCCAATTAAGATGCACTTGAAAGCAATAATAGAAACAAAGTATTGACAGATACATACGAACACTAGATTTACGTGGGAAAACCCTTACTGGAGAAAAACCCACCACACCAAGAGAAGTCACTTTGTATTACAATAATAAAGATTACATACAGATACAAACTTATCTTTCTGATGTTAGTTTACAGCAGCCTTCACTATGAACAACCTTGTTATAGAAAATTCACATTACAGTCTTCACATAATAGAATTCATCCACTGATCATACAACCACACACCAATCCGTCGATCCGAACCGGACATCATTTGTGATTCCAGACTATATTCATGTCGTTCCTATCTGTCGAACTTCCTCACTAAACTACCACAACAAACTATCTTCCAATGGTTCCCATTCGGCTTCTCTGATTGGTCGACAACAAGCCACATAGGATAGTCTTCACTCGGTCAAAAGGCTTCAATCTGTGTTGGCATGTCGGTGAGACACTAGCCGTGTCTCCCCGATGCCACACAACTTAGCATTCGATATCACCAAGCCAAGAGTTCACCTATCGGAAAGATGTCATACCGAGTCCAGAAGACCATCGCTAAGACTTCCTCGTGTCACCAAGACCACATACCGAAGTTCTTCACATGTATCGCTATCGCCAAGACTCATCGCTATTGGTGAGACGTCATACCGAAGCTCCATAAATCACATAGACATGAGTGTTCACATCGGCAAGACAATCGTCGTTCACTGAGAGATCATTTCGAACTTCTAAGACTCTCCCCAAAGGCTTCAAAAGAAATGTTGTCGGCGAGACTTCGTTCGTCGCTGAGACTTCACACTGAAAACCCTTTTGTTATCTCGATGACTTCAATGCGAAACCATTCAGCAGGACATCACACATCAGTAAGATGTCTTACCGAGCCACCGCATGTTACTCTGAGTGTATACTGTCAGTGAGACAACCAACTGTCGCCAGGAGTTCATAGTGAAACCTCCATGTTACCCCAAAGACACCAAGCGAATGCTATCAACGAGACATTCCTATCAGTAAGACCACATACTGAAACATCGTAAGTTACTCCGATTACCACATGTGTAACACCCTGTCGGAAAGACTTTAGCTATTGTTAGGACTTCACACCGAAGTAAGCCTTTCGGCCAAGGGTCTCCCCGATATACGATATGAATGGCCTGTCAGCCAGAGATCTCCACTCGGTATAGAGTTACAACGAAAGTCACAAGTCACAGAGATAAGCTCCTTCAACATGACTTAAACATTGTCTTGGCGACCTGTACAAACCACAAGATCCAAAGATGCTAGTCGGCCAGACCCAAATCATGTCACACCGACTTGCCTCTCTTAGAGGTTTCATCCTATGAGATTGAGGCATATATTTCCAACAATCTCCCACTTGACGAAGATCACACAGGCACCTCCAGAGCACAACAACACTACTAAAAATCATAGGCACTAAGGCCCATAGAATCGGCACACCACCTGAACTTGTCTGTGCTCACTGCGCTTCGTCAATGCATCTACCACATTCTCCAGAGTATCAAATTTTTCCAAAATGACCTTTCCATCCTCCACCATATCTCGTACAAAATGGTATTGTACATCTATATGTTTCGTCTTGGCATGGAAAGTAGGATTCTTTGCCAGACAAATTGCACTCTGACTGTCATAGAAAATAGTTATTTTCCTTGCATCAAAACCAATGTTAGAACACAAACATTTTAGCCAAACTACTTCTTTACAAGCATGTGTAGCTACCATGTATTCAGCCTCCGTAGTGGACAAAGCGACTACAACTTGCCACTTACTCATCCAACTCATTGCACCACCATTCATCATGAAAATGTATCCACTGGTGGACCTCTTGCTGTCAATATCCCATGCCCAATTAGAATCTACATAACCTCGAATGCTGAGAGTCCTCTGTGATTCAACCAAGTTCCCATGGTAACACAAAGCATAATCTAAAGTGCCCTTCAAATATTTGAAAACTCTCTTCACAACATCCCAATGTGTCCTTCCAGAATTAGCCATAAACCAACTAAGTACTCCCACTACTTGGGCAATGTCTGGCCTTGTACGGACCATTGCATACATAAGACTGCCAACCGCACTAGCATAGGGTACACTGGTCATGTCCTCCATCTCAGTAGGAGATTTTGGATAGTCTTCAACAGATAGCTTCGTTCCCTGCAAGACTAGAACAACTAGGTGCTTGCAATTATTCATGCAAAATCTCTCTAGAATAGTCTTGATATACTTACTTTGACTGAGCCAAAGTTTTCTATTGTTCCTGCCCTTGGTTATCTCCATCCCCAAAATATACCTTACTGCACCAAGATCTTTCATTTCGAACTTAGTTGAAAACTGAAACTTAAGATCATAAATCATTAGCTTACTATTGCCTATGAACATCATATCATCAACATAGAGAACAATAATAAGCACTCGATCACTTTCAACTTTATAATAGACACAATGATCAGATTTTGATCTCACAAATCCCAAGGACAATACAAAAGTATCAAACTTTTGGTACCACATTCTAGGTGACTGCTTTAACCCATACAAAGACTTCTTTAACTTGCAAACCAGTTTTTCTTTACCTTTCTCAACAAAGTGCTCAGGCTGGAACATATAGATTTCTTCTTCAAGATCACCATGAAGAAATGCTTTCTTCACATCCATCTGTTCAATCTCTAAGTCATACGCTGCTGCAAGTGACAAAAGAAATCTAATGGACGTCATCTTAGCTACAGGAGAAAATATTTCCCCATAATCAATTCCCTCTACCTAGGAATAACCTTTTGCAACCAACCTCACCTTGTACTTTTCCACACTGCCATCCAGACCAATCTTCTTCTTAAATACCCATTTGCAGCCTACAGCTCTTCTGCCTTCAGGCAAGGGCACCAAGCTCCAAGTGTCATGCTTTTCTAATGATGCCATCTCTTCATTCATGGCTTCCAACCAAGAGTTTGAATCATACATTTTAATTGCCTCTTTTACAGTCCTAGGCTCATCAGTGCTAGAAATCAAAGCATAGGCACAAGTAGAATCTATCAAAGAGAACCCATACCTATTAGGTTGTTTTCTTTCACGAGTTGACCTCCTCACTGGTTGAGGCTGAGGTTGTTCTTCTTCTTCTGAACTTTCAAAATTGCTTGAGCTCTCAGTTTCAGGTACATTTTGAATTTTCAAATCCTCTTTCTGTGGTGTAGGAGGAATTAGAACTACATCCTTTTTATTTTCAGACTTTGTCTCTGACTGCAGATCCAAGGTAGAAGGCTTCAGCTCATGAAAGATTACACTTCTGCTATATACAACCTTCTCCGTATCAGGATTCCAAAGCTTGTATCCTTTTATGCCAGCACTATAGCCAATAAAAATACATTTAATAGCCTTGTTCTCCAATTTAAATCTTTTCTCATACGACACATGTGCATATGCCTCACAGCCAAAAACATGAATATGTCTTAAAGAGGGCTTCTTACCAGACCACGCTTCCAAAGGTGTTTTCTCAACAAGAGCATAATTTGGAGAATGATTTATTAAGTAACATGTTGTAGCAACTGCCTCAGCCCAGAGCTTCTCCTCCAAGCCAGCACTACTCAGCATACTTCGAGCTCTCTCCATCACTGTCCTATTGAATCTTTCTGCAACTCCATTTTGCTATGGAGTATAAGGTGTAGTCTTATGTCTTTTAATTCCATGGTATTTACAGTATCTTTCAAATTCATCAGAACAAAATTCACCGCCATTATCAATCCTTAAGCATTTTATTTTCCTACCAGTCTGATTTTCAACAAGGTTCTTAAATTCCTTAAACTGACTGAACACTTCTGATTTAATTTTCAGAAAATATACAAACGCTTTTCTTGAATAATAATCAATAAATGACACATAGTATCTTGATTTAGACAAAGAAGGAACATTCATTGGACCAAATACATCAGAATAAATATAATCTAGCAAACTAGAAGATTTATGAGGGCTGGAATAAAAAGAAACACGGTGTTGCTTTCCATATATACAATGTTCATAGAATTCAAATTCAAGGTTACAATCATCAAGCCCCTCAACCAGGTTTTTATTCTTCAAAGTTTTTAAACCTTTCTATCCAATGTGGCCTAGCCTATGATGCCAGAGCATAGTCTTTTTTGCTGGAAGTTTTACTTCCATAGAATTTACACAATTATGAACAATTTCCTCTTTACCTCCATGAGTAGCTTTCAGCGACTTTCCAGAGACACTATTACATTGACCAACATTTGCATCTAGCTTGTACAAGGTACTAATACGAGCACCCCTTGCTAGCACCATTGAGCCTCTAGTCATCTTGTAGCCATTTCTAGAGAACGTGACTTGCACTTCGATATCATTCAGCTTATTGACAGACAACAGATTTCGAGATAGACCTAGTATATGCAACACATCCTTGATTCCCTTCACTCTTCCATCAAGGAATTGGATTCTGACTCTTCCACGACCAACAATCTCCAAAGTTGAATCACTTGCTAAGTACACCTTTCCACCATCGTATTCTTCATACTTCGTAAACCAGTCTCTATGAGATGTCATGTGGAAAGATGCTCCAGAATCAATCAGCCAGACATCATCTGATGCCTGAGTAGCCAAGGTTGCAATTAAGGTGTTTGCATCACTCTGAGAAGAATCATTGTCGGAAGAATTCTTCTTCTTCTTCTTCTTTTTCTCCTCTTTACAATCCTTTCGGACATGACCAGGTTGCCCATAGTTCCAACACTTCACCTTGGACTTCTTGCCAGGAGACTTTGATCTCCCCTCTGATTTTGATTTTGATTTCTTGTCCTTCTTCTTGCCTTTCTCTTTCGATCTGCCTCTAATAGCAAGAGCCTCCTTCACCATCTCAGAATATTTTCTTCTCATCTCTTCTGATAACAAAGAAGCAACATCTTCCATCTTGAAATTTGATGTTGTACTCCCAATAACCATCACCAGGTGATCCCAAGAGTCTGGCAAAGAACACAATAGAAGCATACAACGATCCTCTTCATCAGTCTTTATGCCCACAGATGTTAACTATGCAATCAACATGTTGAATGTATTCAAATGATCAGCTACAGACCCTCCTTCCTACATTCTCAAAGTATACAACTTCTTCCTTAGGAACAATTTATTCACCAAGGACTTCCCCTGATAAATAGATGCCAGTCTCTTCCACAAAGAAGATGCAATCTTCTCTTCATGCACATTCAGAAGAATGGAGTCTGCCAAACAAAGCCTTATCAGCCCCTTAGACTTTCTATCTGCAAGGTCCCAATCCTCTTGCTTCATTCCTGTAGGTTTCATTCCAGACACAGCAAGCCACAGGTCATGATCCACTAAGAGATCCTCCATTTTGAGTTTCCACAACTCAAAATTGCTACCATTGAACTTCTCTATTTCAATCTTTCCTAACATGCTAGGAATCTCAATCTGCAATTCAAATTAACAAACTTCTACAAGACTCCCACTGAATAGAATTGACTCAAAAAAAAACCCAACGTACCCACAAGGATAACACAACTGGCCAGGCTCTGATACCACTTGTAAGGAAAGCTTAGGTGTGGAAACAACTCTCCTAACATCAAAACCTCAGGGAAGGATGCAGAGACTCTTTTCAAATTTACAATTAGAGTCTAATTAAGATGGACTTGAAAGCAATAACAGAAAAAAAGTATTTGACAAACACATACGAACACCAGATTTACGTGGGAAAACCCTTACAGGAGAAAAACCCACCACACCAAGAGAAGTCACTTTGTATTACAGTAATAAAGATTACATACAGAGTACAAACTTATCTTTCTAATGTTAGTTTACAACAACCTTCACTATGAACAACCTTGTTATAAAACATTCATGTTAGAGTCTTCACAGAATAGAATTCATCCACTGGTCATACAACCACACACCAATCCATCGATCCGAACCAGACATCATCTTCGATTCCAGACTATATTCATGTCGTTCCTATCTATGGAACTTCCTGACTGAACTGCCACAACGAATTGTCTTCCAATGGTTCCCATTCGACTTCTCTGATTGGTCGACAACAAGCCACATAGGATAGTCTTCACTCGGTCAAAAGGCTTCAGTCTGTGTTGGCATGTTGGTGAGACACTAACCGTGTCTCCCCAATGCCACACAGCTTAGCATTCAATATCACCAAGAGTTCACCTATCGGCGAGATGTCATACCGAGTCCAAAAGACCATCGCTAAGACTTCCTCATGTCACCAAGACCACATACCAAAGTTCTTCACATGTATCGCTATCGCCAAGACTCATCGCTATCGGTGAGACGTCATATCGAAGCTCCATAAGTCACATAGACATGAGTGTTCACATTGGCAAGACAATCATCATTCGCTGAGAGATCATTCTGAACTTCTAAGACTCTCCCCAAAGGCTTCAAAAGAAATGCTATTGGCGAGACTTCGTTCATCGCTAAGACTTCACACTGAGACCCCTTTTGTTATCCCGATGACTTCAATGCAAAACCATTCAGTAGGACATTACACATCGGTAAGACGTCTTACCGAGCCACCACATGTTACTCCGAATGTATACTGTCAGTGAGACAAACCAACTATCACTAGGAGTTCATAGCGAAACCTCCATGTTACCCCAAAGACACCAAGCGAATACTATCGGCGAGACATTCCTATCGGTAAGACCACATACTGAAACATCGTAAGTTACTCCGATGACCACATGTGTAACACCCTACTGGCAAGAATTTAGCTATCACTGGGACTTCACACCGAAGTAAGCCTTTCGGCCAAGGGTCTCCCTGATATACGATATGAATGGCCTGTCGGCCAGAGATCTCCACTCGACATAGAGTTACAACGATAGTCACAAGTCACAGTGATAAGCTCCTTCGGCATGACTTAAACATTGTCTCGGCGACCTGTACAAACCACAAGATCTAAAGCTGCTAGTCGGCCAGACCCAAATCATGTCACACCGACTTGCCTCTCTTAGAGGTTTCTGCCTGTGAGATTGAGGCATATATTTCCAACACAAGACTTCACAAGAGTGCCAAGAGAGTTTAAAGAGCATTTCTAAGGCATTCAAGGGAAAAATTATTCACCATTTGTTGCAACAATTAAAGATCCATTATCATGTCAAGATCATCAAGCATCTAGCATGTTGTTGAGCTAGTGTTGTGATGTAGCATTGAAGATCCATTTGCAAGCATTGTTTCATATCCAAATTCAAGATCAAGATCTACATTCTATACATGGCCACTTCAAGTTAGATTGTTGATTTACATCTCAAGACATCATTCAAGGTATCATTGTTCATGTTTCATATTTCATTGTTTCATCACAAGGTTTAATTACCTAAATAGGGTTTGACCAAGGAAAACCCCTATTTCCTAGCAATCAACAAGTTTTTCTCTCTTTAGAAGTGTGATTTTAGATCTAGCTGTCTTAAGGCTTGAAGATATTTGAAGATTAAGTTACAGGGTTGAAGAGAGTCATAAAGTTGTCACAAGGTTGTCATCTACATGGAAAGTTACCTACAAGTTGCAAATTAGAGTTTCAGATATGGAAACAAAGTTTGAAAGGAAGAGAAGAGATAGGAGTGCAGATTCAAGTCTTAACCCTCAAAAAAAATAGATTGGGAATGATACGCCACTTGCATATGAGTCCTAGTATAGGGATTTATCTATATTTTAGGAGATCCAGATCATACATTGATAGATTCCAATTTTGGCACAAAAACCCTAGTTTTGGACTAAATCGCCCAAACTGGCATATGAGTCCCAGTGGGCATTAAACAATAGGTTTTTCAGGGTTTTTAAGCTTGTTTTGACCTCATCATTCTTCCAGGTGCACCTCTGTTCATTCTTATTTTGTTATTTTGCATTTCAATTTCATTTCTTAGGTCATTTAGTTAGGTTTTACATAGTACTTTGCATGTTACATTCATTCCTTTTTATTACAAGCCCTACCTTGGTGGTGAAGCCCCTTTTATTTTCTAATCAGACCCTAGGACACCCTATTGCAAGATCTCTTTCCCCCTTACATCCTTGGATTGAGATCTCTAGGGTTTCCTTGAATGAAAAGTCAAGAAAACTTGTTGTTCTATGTCCTAAACCATAGCCAATGACAAATTTTCAGCCTTTCAGTGATGTCAATGCATGATGAGGGAGATTTAAAGAACATAATACACAAATGTTATATGAAGTCTATGATGGTGTTCATGATCTATATTATCTTTTCATAGATAAGTGTGCTATAGAAAATGACTAGAGTTTGATGCACAGTGAGTGAACTTATTTTACAGTGCTTTGAATATGCTAATATTCATGTGACAAAAGTCTTGTGGTGTTATGAGTTGAGTGTCATAGTAGGGAAATGATTCTATAAAATTATTTTTGTGTCATTTCATTTAAAGAAGGGAACAATCAAGGTGTGTGCAGAGGTTGATGCAAATATTTCATGGTTTATTGTTCTTTTTCATATCTATTTGTTCATGGTGTTAGTTGAGATAAGGAGAGTCTTGTGAAGAAATCATTGTTCATGTATGTATTGAGGGTTACATGTTGAATATTTGTATGTGAAGATGATCTTGATTATATTGTAAACAAAGTAGTACTCTGTATATGTGTGTTTATTTCCTTATTGGGGTTGGTGCTCCTAGATATATTTTAATCAGTGAGATTTTGGTCAGTGATACCTAATGGTGAACAAATTGTGAGGTTGGATTTGTCCAACTCACACAGTGGTTTTTCCCTTTCTAGGGTTTTCCACTTATAAATCTTGTGTCATGGTGATCTTTATGTGTTTCCATTGAAGTTTGTAAGTGTCAAAAGTTAACATTGTTTAATTGCTTTGGTTTTTGTACATCACTGATTCAACCCCCCTCTCAGTGATAGTGAATATTCCTACATCTCGTTTCATGTTTATTTTTTCATTTTAAGATATTTTGTCTTAGTAGTTTTCACCTTATTAGATTTTTGGTTCTTGTATGGACTTTGGAATTTCTTTCTAGTTACCAAAGAAATTGGCAACCTATTATACCTCAAACATAAACACCCTATCCTTTTTCTTGGAAAATTGGGGACCCCCTCATATCCTTTCTTTCATCTACTTATTTTTGGAACTTTTGTTCCTTGTTTTCCTTCTTTTTTTAAGTCATTGATCCCTTTGGGATCCTCATTCCTATGTTTATTTTTTCATTTTAAGATATTTTGTCTTAGTAGTTTTCACTTTATTAGGTATTTGGTTCTTGTATGGGCCTTGGAACTACTTCCTAGAGTTACCAAATAAATCTTGACGTCTGTAATTAAACTAGTTCATACTTTTGAGGGACTTGTGGACTTTCGAACCTAGTTCTAGGTTCTAAGTTCTGCCACAGTTTCTAGGTTCCTTCCTCATGCATTTTATGCTTCATGTTTTGTGTGCTTTGTTATCATACTTTTGAAAGTTCATCTAATCTTGAAACTCCTAGATTTAGCTCCAAGTCTTTGAGTCCTTCCATAGAATGACCCTTGCATAAAGTTTAACATTAAATATTTTAATGACAATCATCAATTATTTAGAGATTTAAATAATATTTTTTCCTTATCCTTAGATTCCATTTCTCTACCCATATTACTCTTGAACATGTAAATGGAAATATTCCTTTTTAGAATAGAAAAAATTGTACATTTAAACTTGGTTCTAAGTAAATGCATGTACTCTTGGGGCCTACAAGTTCAAAATGACCTAGAAAAATTAGAATTTGATAAATTTAACGATTTATCATAGACTGTTTGTATTTATTATGAATTTTCTAACCTGTAGGATTATTGATATGCTAGATCGATTAATAGAAACAAAAAAGTATAAATTTCAAGGTATAACCAAGGCATCAAAGATTGCATCTTCATCACAAGAAATTATAGATATAGCTTTGGACCATATATACCTTAAATATTGTCACTAGATGATCTTTAGAGATACACAAACATTTAGATTAAGGATCATATAAATATCTAGATTGGCACACATAGAAAAAATTCCTTCAATACTATAGAGTGTAGAATTGATCTTAGCTTGTCCATAGGCATATGGCCTTGATACTAGGACAACTAGAGAGGGAGATAGAAAAATTATTTTAGATGTAATCCTTGGAGTGATTTCTCACATATTTAGCATCCCATTTCATGTTGTGCTACTAAGATTAACAAAAGCATATGAGAAGAATGAAGCTGAAATAGCATTAGTCACTCAAAGAGAGGAAAGTCATTCCTAAGAACCTTACTAGACTATATTTTGACCTATAAATTGGTGATATGATTACCTTGATAAATAGGGCAATGGGGAAACCAAATGCTAGGATATATTAACTAGGGCTCTTCCAATATATTAATGTAATTCTCAAGGAGAAGGAGTTTATTGTTTGGGACCTACTTGTTAGTGATAATATATATGCACAATTGACTTCAATCACTATAAGCCAAAAATTAACAATGAGTTCTTATGTGATTTATCTATCAGCAAGACAAGTCATCTTCCTTGGACTAAAGACAAGTGGAGTGTTGGGATAGGCTAATAAACAAAGCGAAGTTTGGGAATTCTACCCTTAATTAGCATTCAATGAAGAAAAAAGATATTGTAGAAGAGTTAGTGATGAAACATTTTGGGAACGAATATGTTGGATTTTTCACCAAGGTGAAACAACTCATTAGAATGGGGATATTGGTTTATCCAATTCCCTAAGACCACATATATAAAATATTTGCAATTGCTAGGGCTCCATATCTTCTAGCCTAGAAGTACAAAAACAAATTATAATTCTTTTGAGAGGACTCCATCTATCATATCACCTTGTTGATGGCTAAATTGACACATTTCAACATAGGTAGAATGAAATCACTCTACCTCTCTTGAAAATATAATCAATCTTAAGGATTATGTCATCTCCAAGGTCTAAGGAGTTGAATAGATTAGGGATCAATTCTCTTTTGTTTATTCAAAGGGTCTTTACTGGTTCACAAACATTGAACAAAGTCATTTCAAAAGTTTCAAAACACTTATGTGAGTCAAGACAATACTGCAAAGAGTGAGATCAATGCCACAAGGCACAAATTTGATTAGCAGACATTTTGGCAACTATTGTCAACTTGAGATATCTACCAAAAACAACATCCCTCTTACAATACCAAGGTGATCAAAATCTATGCAACATCAAAATTATTTCATGATCATAATATCCACAACTAAATATTTTATTCTATACTCGTGAATATCCTTTTAGTTATTCATTCTCAATTAATATTAACTAATCCAACTTCATTATTCTTCATTTATATGCATTTATTTTAATTAACCTAAATTAACATAAGAATTAGTTTAGATTTATACTCTCACTCAAACTTTTAACTTCTAAAATAAATCTATTCAAAATAAAACCATAAAAAATTAGAACATCTTAATGCTAAAACTAAACCAAAAACATTTCTAAAATAGTTTAATGCTCTGTAATTTTCCTTGTAAAGGTAAACATGAGCCTATATATATCTAAAAAAATAAATAACTATTTTTTAATCATTTGAGAAAAACTTGAGAACAGACATAATAATTATTCGATCTGCCTTTGCTCTATTTTTTTGTTAAACCAATTCTTGGGAAATTTGGGAATGGTAGGTCAAAATTACTTGGAATTAATGGCAGAGTTTGGTAGTATAATGCTACCATGCTAACATTCACTTACATTCAATTTTATGGAGGCTTTCAAATATTAAAATGATCCACCCACTGGAATGGAAATTTTAATAGTTTTTGAAATTAGAGATATTCACATTAACTTTCTTTGAAATGATAAAAAATTCTGTACACTACAAATACAAGGATGATGTTGCAGTTGAACAAGTGCCAACAAATTAGTTTTCCAGCCCACAGAAGACTCATGAGTTGAAATGATGTAAAAGTCCAAAAGAATTTTTCTTCACTTGAGAAAGGTAATGAAGCCACTGAACCAGTTTATGTGCTCCCCTAGCTGTAGAGGCACTCAAGGATGTTAGCAACTTCAGTAACCTGCACTGGATCAAACATTCCAGAATCCAGGTGGTTAGATAAAAAAGCTGTGCCATTTGAGTTGGTATAAAGTATGACAACTAAAGGCCAGTTGGGCTTACTACTGTAAAGGAGGAAGGTATGCCCACGCCACTTGTTGAAGCCAAGACAATGTCTCCTATAACTGCATGAGAAGTTGGCTAATACAAGATTTTGCACCACACCTCGTCTTGGCTCTAACAATGTGTCTGCTCATTTAAAAAGCTTTAATTAGGACTGCATAACTGTAATACAATAACAACATTAAACATTTGACCGTGTCCAAGTAAACAAAACATTGAGATGAATGTAAAAAGCCGTACCAGCCTTGAGAAGTACATCTCTGTTCCGCTTCTTGGCCAAGGACTTTCCTCACCTGTGAAGATTCCTGCCTGGAGTTCATAGCTGAATAAGGAAATTACCACCTAGATGACCAGAAGCATACTGAAGTGGATGACTGGACAACCCCTCGGCCATGATTATAAGTAGGTATATTCATGTTAGAATGGACAGATCATCCATGGAGAAGGACATTCCCAGAGGCAGTGTTATTTTGTGTATATCAGGACACAACTCGAACATGGCTGATTATCATGTCTAACGACACCAGCATTGTAAGGGTTACTCTTTTGCTTGGCTCCAAATCCATCTTCCCTTGAACCTGCTGCACCATTCTGCATTTCATCTTCTTGCATGTATGTTATTACTGGAGATGAGTGATCACTATATTTTGATGAAATCAAATCAGCTTTGTCCGACGACAATCTAAAATCCCATGCTCCATAGATATTTTGGTGAATTTTAAACCCTTTATCACCTAATTCTGAATTGGTTCAGTGAGAGAACTGATCTGTGTCTCTTCCTTTCATATGCTCTGTGCAGTTCAGTAGCCCAAGTAAGTCATCCAGGGCAATGGAGCCAAAATCCCCAAGTTCATCCTTCTCCTTGTTCTAAACAATCTTACCATCAGTACTAATTTCTACTGTTAATTTTGTATCGCCCTCCAAGCAACAAATTAACATTTTATTTGGACTGGCACTTTCAAATACTGAAACAGTAGATATGCCCATAGTTTATGCATCTTGAGGCTTGATATCAAAGGTGGAATTAGATTGCTTTCTGAGCCCCACGGTGTTGAGTCTGGAACATCCAAACACTGTCCACTGCTGTGCTTCTCCCAATTATTCAGCAAAAAACCTTAGTAACATTTTCCAATTTGCAAGCTTCATAAAAGCTTTTCTTTGATGAAAATCTGAAATCCCATGCTCCATAGAACTGTAGGTGGAATTTAAGCATTTATCATTGGTATTCTAAATTGGCATTGTGAAAGAACTGTTCCGAGCCTGTACCAGGTAAGTCACTCAATGCAATGGAGCCAATATTCACCAGTTCATCCTTCCTCTTGTTCTGAACAATATTTTTATTAACAGTACTTTCTGCTGTTAATTCTGTATTGCCAAAAAAAGCAATAATTAACATTTTATTAGGGCTAGAACTTTCAAATGCTGAAATACTAGATATGACTATTGTTTATGAATCTTGAAGCTTAATATTAAAGTGGAAGCAATCTTATTAGCACCTTTCTTCCCATTCAAATCAATTCTGAAAATGCCATGAATTTTGTGCTTTACCCACAAAGATTGCTTTCTAAGCCACACAATGCTAAGTCTGGAACATCAAGACGTTGTACAATGCAGTGCCTCTCCCAAGTATTCAACAAAGCCCTGTTCAAATTTTCAGCAATCCTTTCCACATGAGATTGTACAAAATTTTCCCGTATACAAGCTCCATAAAAGTTTGTTACACCACATAGAATTGTCTGAAATGTGTATAGTTGGACAGACAGGAAATTTTTTCCAAAGAAAGTAATCTAACAAGAAGCAAAATACCTACAACATATCAAATACACAATAACTACGATTGTCCACCAAAAACACAACCATAGGGCATGATATTTTCAAAGAAAGTTCCTTATTTCTTTAAACCCTACGTTTTACTTTAAACTCTTTATTTGTATATTTTCCACTTCCAAGAAAATTGAAAGCTATTCCAAAAGACAACCTCATTTGACTTCCTAACAATCTGAACCATTAATTGAGAGTCTTAAACTAGAATAATGTAAGGATAACATACTCTTTCTCACACTCTTGCCCAAGACCATTATTTGAACACAATAGATCGATTCCCCTCAGATACTCTGAACTAAATGATCAAATAATATTCTATGGGTGCACATCCATAGAAAGCCCTTATTAAGCAACACCTCCCCTCCATCAGTTTTAACTTTTGAGTAGTTCAGCTGTCATAAAACAATTTACATGCATAGAAGTTTCATGTTAAGCAATGCCACAATAAAAAAATAGAGCAAAAACAAGCTCTGCCTTAAACTATATTATTCAATGACAAAATGAAAGGTGAGTGCCAGCTATTCCTGGAAGAGCGGGTATGGGAATAAATAAAAAAGTTCCATATACAAAGACATGATTGTCCCAAACTCCAATAAATTTTTTCTAAAATAATTGAGAAATTTGAATAAAAAACATGCATACTGAAAGCATATCCACTCATACGAAGCAAACCTCTCGTTCAACTGTAGCGCTCCCTGAAATGGATGATAAACATTCAAGACCTGAGTCTTCAAAGCATATGAGAAATTTATAAAACTATAACTAAATGATAATCATTGAGGACCCAAATATGCTCCACTTGGGAATGTTAGTTGCCAAATCTAAATATCCAACAAGATATTGCTGACTTGCAATTGAAACCTAGGCAGAAGACACATGAAGATTTACTTCATCAGATTTGTACAAACTAGTTTTAAGCTATTCTACAAAATCATCAACAATATAAAGAAAATTTGTTATTTACAGAAAATTTGTCAACTAAACTTACTCTTTCTCTATTGGTGGTCTGACAATCATCATTCATGGTGATCAGAAAATATCTTATCTTGTATAATACAATTTTTCTCTGAATGTTTGAAAAAGAGAATCAATGATACCATCCATAACTCTCATGCATTTTGCACTCCAAGATTTGGAGAACCACAACACCCAAATGCATAGCCCATTCCCATTCCCACATCCCACCATACATCCTCCAACACTTTTTTATTTTTTCTATTATTATTGGGAGAAGCAAGATGATTTACTGAGCATGACATGTTGATTTGTAGGCCACATAGATCTAAATTGTTGGAAAATGATGAGGAATCAAATGTCATCATTTGTCCTCCTTGTGGTATCATTCCTGTAAGATTATTATGAGACACATCAAAGTAACTCAAATATGTGAGATTTTGCAGCTCAACTGGAAACATCCCAGACAACTCATTTTTGGAAAGATCAAGCGATTGTAGTTGTACCATGGTTCCCAAGGATTTTGGAATCTCGCCGCTGAAATGATTTCTTGAAACATTGAGAATTATCAATCCTTTTAGGGATTCAATATCCCAAGGTATTATACCTGATAAATTATTGTTTGATAAATCAAGGCATTTTACTAACCTCAAAATTCTTGCATACTCCATATCTTGTCCTTTGTTCTTAATGATCATGTTATCTATATAAATCTTACCAACATGCATTGTATTTAATTCAAGAGTTTCTGTGTTTTCTGTATGATTTTCCATTGCACTCATGTTCATAAAGCCACTTGGAATAATCCCTGAAAATTTATTGCTTGACATATCCAATATCTGAAGATTTTGCAAGTTCGATAATTCTGAGGGTATCTTGCCAACAAAATTGTTAGATTTTAGTATTAAGATGCGAAGGTTTTTCAAATTTTCAATCCAAGTAGAAATGCCCCCATGAATATTGTTATTCCTTAGATCTAGGATTTCCAAAGAACTACAATTGAAAAGAGATGATGGTATGTTCCCTTTTAGCTCATTCAAACCTAATTTCAATGTTTCTAAAGAAGTCATCTTCCCAAATATATTTGGAATTGTGTCCTTGAGATTATTATTTTCTAGATCTAACATGGACAAATCATAGCATTGGTCTAAGCTTGAGGGAATCTTACCACTGAGCCTATTACTTGACAAGTCTAAAACATACAAATGTCTTGACTCACAAATGGAATGTGGAATGTGTCCATCAAATAGATTCTTTGAAAGAACCAAGAAGTTCACATTTTTTAAAGAAAGGGGAATATTTCCTTGTAACTTATTATTATGCAAATCCATAACTTCAAATCCAAGCAATGTGGAGGGTAAATTACCTATAAACTGATTAGAAGAGAGGTTGAGATAAGAAAGGTACATAGAATCCCATAGCCAATCAGGAATATTTCCACTGAGGGAGTTTTGAGACAAATCTAGTGATCTTAAGGAGTATTGAGTGGAAATGAAAGCTGGGAAATCCCCTTGCATATTAGAATATCCCAAATCTATATTTTCAAGTTGAAAATTGGGAATATAAGTGACATTGACTTTTACAGTCAACATATTCCTTGAAAGATATAATTCTCTAATATTGGGGGATTTATGAAAAAAGGAAAGTGCATAAGTTCCGCTTAGATGGTTGTTGTTAAGATCAAATTGTGTAAGTTTGGTGAGGTTACCTAACAAGGTTGGGATTGTACCATTCAAAGAGTTATAACTCAAGTCAAGATATGTGAGCTTTGACAACTCACCCAAAGATGTTGGGATAGTGCCACTCAAAGAGCCTCCACTTAGGCCAAGATTTGTGAGCTTTGATAACTTACCCAGAGATGTTGGGATGGTGCCACTCAAAGAGCATCCGCTTAGGCCAAGATATGTGAGTTTGGAGAGGTTACCCAAGGAGGTTGGGATTGTACCATTCAAATAGTTATAACTCAAGTCAGGATATGTGAGCTTTGATAGCTTACCCAAATATGTTGGGATGGTGCCACTCAAAGAGCCTCCCAAAGAGTCAAGATATGTGAGTTTAGAGAGGTTACTCAAGAAGATTGGGATTGTGCCATTCAAAGAGTTAAAACTCAAGTCAAGATATGTGAGCTTTGATAGCTTACCCAAAGATGTTGGGATGGTGCCACTCAAAGAGCCTCCCCACAAGGCAAGATGTGTGAGTTTGGTGAGGTTACCTAAGGAGGTTGGGATTGTACCATTCAAAGAGTTAGAACCCAAGTCAAGATATGTGAGCTTTGACAACTCACCCAAAGCTGTTGGGATGGTGCCAGTCCTTTGGCCATCTAGAGGAGGATTGCTGCTATTTTGAGATTTCAAATTGGATCTCTCCCCTTTGTCTATCTAGGGATTCCTCTTGCCGTTGGTCGTCAACCCAGATCCTCTTGGCAGATGTTGCTTGATAAGTTGAGGAAGAAGGTAACACATTGGACTCATTGGTGGTTGTCTACTGCTGCTAGAGTTACCCTCCTTCAGTCTGTTATCCAGGCCCTTCCCATCTACAGGTGTTTTGTTCAATCGGCCCCTATGTATTTCCTTCGGGAATTTGATGCTCTCTCTCGAAAATTCCTTTGGAGTGGTAACTTGATGAATTCTAAGTGGAGCCTTGTTAAATGTGATTCTGTGTGTAGACCAAAGAAGGAGGGTGGTCTCGGTTTATGCTCTTCTATTTTGAATGGGCAAGTTCTTGCGGTGAAGCTTTACTGGCACTGGTGTACTAATCAACACCAGTTGTGGGCCCGTGTTCTTAACTATAAGTATCTTCATGGTGTTGCTTCTCATGAGGTTCCTCGCTATCCTCTGGAGGGGAGTGGTTCTATGATTTGGTCTACTTTGAAAGTGGGAGCTCAGTTGATTAAGCATGCGCTTTTTTGGATCTATCATTCGGGATCACAGGCTCTTTTTTGGTGGGATTCATGGGATGGTCACCCACCTATTCTTTCTACTTTTCCTCATCTTCAACCCCTCTGTGATGTTTTTACTGTTGCTAGTTGGGACACCGTTGAACATTACAAGATTGCTGAGCATTGTGGCTCTGTTGTTTCTTTTCGCTGGAAGCACCCTTTTGAGTGGCCTCCTGGGGGCTCTGGGGGGGATAGGCAGGAGCTTGCTCAACTTTTGGCTTCTTGGGCTTGTAATTCGTTGAGGGGACCTAATATTTTAGTTTGGGATGGTTCTGATATGTCTAGGAAGTACTCTGTGTCTACTGGCTATAAGCAATTGGGTCGACAGTTGTTTGGGGATATTGAGGTCCCTTGGTGGAAGTATGTTTGGCATAAGTTGTCTTGGCCCAAGTGCAATTTCTTCATGTGGTTGGTGGCTCAAAACCGGTGTCTTACTTGGGATAATTTATGCAAGCAGGGTTTCCAGGGTCCCTCTTTTTGTGTGTTGTGTCGTGAGGCTGAGGAGTGTGCTTCTCATCTCTTCTTCCAATGTTCCTATGCTTGCGAGATTTGGCATCTTTGGTGGCGGGTGTGGAATATGCCCTGTATGCATGTTTCCTCTTTGGTTGAGTTTGTGGATCAGGGGAGTAGGGCCCCTGTTTCAACTTCCTTTCTTCAAGTTGCTTGGGCGATTGGCCCATCCTTCATTATTTGGAATCTTTGGTTGGAGAGGAATCGTCGGATTTTTCAGGATGTGATGATGGGGGCCCCTTGCTTGTGGTGGAAAATTTTGCATTCTTTGGGAGAAACGATCGCGGCTAAGTGTGATCTGACTGATTCGATTGCTCCTTCTGATGTTGGTTGTTTCAACCACCTTCACCTTCCTCCTTCGCATCGACAGCTTATGCGCAACAGGTGTAGGCATCCAACACCGAAGGTGAATAGGGAGGGAAGATGGTCTCCTCCTCCTCAAGGCATCCTAAAAATTAACACGGATGGCTCTTCTCGTGGAAACCCTGGTCATGCTGGAATTGGTGGTGTTGGTCGGGATAGTTCTAGGGATGTTCAATTTATTTTCTCTATTTATAAGGGTTTTCATACTAATAATCTTATGGAGGCTTAGGCAATTTTACTGGCTATGGAGCGTGGCAGTCAGTTGGGGTGGCGCAGGATTATATGTGAATCTGATTCCCAGGTTGTGGTGAATTTGCTGAACAGGCGGAGGTTAGATGATGTTAGTTGGCACCTGGCATTGATTATTGAACAAATTCTCAATCTTTGTGTTTCTCTTGAGTTTGTTACTTTCACTCATATTCCTAGGGAGTGGAATGGTGTTGCTGATTGTTTGGCTAAATGGGCTTCTGATCATTTTCATGATTGGAATTTGGTTGATCGGGGTCAATTACCCCCTGATTTGTCTCAACAGTTGGACCATTTGGTGGAGCTGGATAAGGCTATGTAATGACTTTGCTCTGTAATTTTCTCTTGTTTTAATAAATTTTTACCCCTCTTTTATGTTAAAGAAAGTCCCCACAAGGCAAGATGTGTGAGTTTGGTGAGGTTACCTAAGGAGGTTGGGATTGTACCATTCAAAGAGTTAGAACTCAACTGAGGATATATGAGCTTTGACAACTTACCCAAAGATGTTGGGATGATGCCACTCAAAGAGCCTCCCCCTAAGATAAGATGTGTGAGTTTGGAGAGGTTACCCAAAAAGGTTGGGATTGTACCATTCAAAGAGTTAGAACTCAAGCCAAAATATGTGAGCTTTGACAGCTCACCCAAATTTTTTGGGATGTTACCACCCAAAGAATCACTACTGAGATCAAGATGTGTGAGCTTTGACAGATTACTTAAAGATATTGGGATGGTGCCACTCAAAGAATTATAATACAGATCAAGATATGCTAAATTGGACATATTACCAATCTCTCTTGAAATCTGACCAATAAAATTAGAGTCGTACAAGCTTGAATACCTTAAATTGTTGAGCTTGTAAAACTATGAAGGGATGGCAAGAGGAGGGAAGAAGGCATTCTCACTGAAGTCCAAGCGCTCCAGATGCCGCAATTGGAATAGTCCCCCACGAAGTTCCCTCCATGACATGAATGGCCATGTGGAATACTCATAGTCATAGTCATTAGGTTTCCAGGAGACATTGAGGGAGTGAGGACTGAGATCTAAGGAAAGGATGTGGGCAGTGATTGGGTGGCAGGTGACTCCTTCCCATGCACAACAGTTAAATCCCTTCTACGATTGCAGCGCGTGTAATGAGAAGAAGTGAAGTGGAGGCCCTTTTTGAAATCTAGCAGGGAATTCTTTTCATCCGCATGACATGCGGAGGAACATAAAGGAATCATCATTACTAATAGCAACACCATCATCACCATCTTCATTACAGATTGCACAACACTTCTCTGCTCTGTGTGTGTGGAAATAACGGAAATTAAAGCTGATTTATAATTGTATTTCTCCCATCACTCGAAACTTATTCTACAGGCGAAAGTGGGAGGAAATCTCGTCCATTCAATTTTCCACACTTTTTCTGAATGTAGTTGGAGTAGTTGAAAATTGGAAGAGAGCCAACTCCCACACTTGTTCAAAGTCTATTACCACCGTTTCTTTTATTGCTCGCTAGTTTTTCTTCCAACTAGTTCGCATAGAATATTCTTTGATCATTTAAATGGGGAGGAAATATTATCCATGGGGAATATTCTAGCTCGTCTCAATGTGTGTTTGCTTTGCTAATTTTTTCTTCTTACAATACGCTTTTACTCGCCTTCTTGAATCTCAACTTACAAATTCAATACGACTTTTTACACTGCTCGTTCGCACTTCGTCTTATCATTCAGTTTCAATTATTTCATGTCATCATAATCAAATCAAATCACTATAAATTTTAAAAAAATTGTTCTGCAAATTACTTACCTTTAAAAATATATGAACTTCTCTCATAAAGTAAAATATTAAACATATTATCAACGTTCCATACCTAAATGTGGACTTCTTCTTCTTGATATCATTCAAATTCTCCAATAGTTGTTGCTGGAGCAACTCACAAAGATCATATATGTTAATTGCAGCATTAGAGACATCATTGTCATGAAAAATCAAATGTGCAAAACCATACTCTCATATTGAATTTTTGGATTATTGATTTAAGTACCTGTATTCTTTCTCAATCATTTTCCTTTGTCAAGTTTGCATACTGGAGTTGGTCCGAAGGAGGACAGAACAGTAACATATCTAATTACTTATTTAGATATCATATTATAATCATCAAGCCACACAAACTGATCATGAAACTTGCTAAGTGCCAACCTGATGCATCTCTCTTCATTGCTAAAATCAAGAAATTGATCCCACACATCTAATTTCATCTCTATTAGTACATTGTGTTCCAGTTTCAGGGTATAATCTTCTCTAATTAATTCTTCAAACCATAGTATGCATCATTTTCCATACAAATGTTCTTCTAACTTCCTATGAATGTATATCCCAATGACTTCAGTAGGAATGACACCAAGGGAAACTTTTGAAAATGGACCCAAGGTGTCAAGTTCTAGGGTTTTAGTAGGGTACATCTTAAACAGAGGTTTCCATCTCTTTGAATTATCCATAACTTGAGGTGTATGCATTGCATTCAAATGAATAATTCACAAAGAATAATGTATAACAAAAGTAACTTACCTTTCACCTGTGCACCAAATCCAAACACCAAAATTATGTAGTCTAGAAGTGCTTTGAACTCTTCAAGCTTGCTCCGCACTCTACTTCTCTTCCACAATTTCCTTTCATCGAATGATTTTTTCTTAATACACTTGAATTTATTTCTTTGATCCCATTTGTTTCAGAAATAAATGTTTCATATCACACATAGATTTCATCGAAATTTGTGTGTACTTCCGTCATTTCAAGTTCTACATTATTCCTTCTTCACATATGTCCACATAAAATTCATTTTGCATGAAATCTTGAATTTTTCATCTTTAATAGATGCAGTAGTGTCACGCCGTGATACCATATATTGGTAGGGGGATATTAAATTTTTTGATATTTATCCCCCTAAGCCACTACCTAGGTTTAATTTTGAACAAGATTATCTATATTGAAGGATGGCATAGATGAAATTGAAACTTTTGATTCTCCTTGATTCTCAAATTCTCCTTCCTTTCTCCAAATATTTTCCATTTCCTTCTTAACTTATACCGGATCAATCTTAGTGGCTACTTCATATCTCCTTATCGAATAGTCCTTTTTCACATTTCTACTTCTGCAGTCTTTGGAAAAGTGTCTGGGTTTGCTGCAAATATAACAAACAACATTCTTCCACCCAAATTGTCCAAATTATTCAATCTATTTCTACACTGGTTAGCCTTGTGTCCAAATAAATTGCAATGATAATAGTATTGAGTGTGAAGGGATAGTTCATCTTGTTCAACATCTGACTTCTGCATCCTATAGCTTTGTGTCTAATTCTTTTGCATTTAAAACATTGACCGAAGAATGATAAAGCATTTTGATTCATTCTATCATTTTGTTTTATTCTATTTCCACAATCTTTTTCCCTATGTCTAAATCTATTGCAAGAATAACATATACCATTAAAAGATGAGTACCTTTGAGCATTAGGTTGTTTGATAGAAGTCCTTATAGTATTGCTTCTTTGATTCATGATCTATCTTCCATTGCTTTGAATCTTCTTGATTATCAACCTGGTTAGGAGATTGATTTACCTTTGAGCTTTTTCCTTCTTCAAGTCCCAAACCACTTTTATCCTTAGAGGGTTTATGTCCTACAATTAGTTCATCCAACATTGTAGAACTTGTTTTGAATTTTTCCTCATGAGCTCTTGCTTTCTCCGGACTTGATTTCAAAGTTACCACTTCTTGTTCAATCTTTGCACACTCATCCATCTTTCTTTGAATTTCAGCTTTCTGATGGTCCTAAATTCTCCTCTTTTATTCCAATTTTTCTTTTAGTTCGGTGATGTCCTCATTTTCTTTCTTCAATTGATCACTGAATTCTCTATATCTTTCTTTGAATTTATTGATTTGTTCTCTCAGTTTCTTGATGCACTCATTTGCTTCCTTCAACCTTTCCTTCAAATCCTTGTTTTCTTCTTTAGTTCGGTCAAGATCTTCAAGGGAAATCTCAAGCTCACCATTATTATCTAGGATACAATCTTATTCAGTATGTTTAGCAGGAATCTCTTTCAGAGGAATGGGAAATATCTTATCTACTATGTGTTCAAATTCCAAGATCTTCCTCAAGCTGTTAGGCTTTTCTAAAGGAACCAAGCTCTGATACCAATTATTGAACACCCGAAATACTAAGAGGGGGGGTGAATCAATATTCTATTAAACCATTTACATAAAATCCATCCAAGTAATAACACAACTCTAACTACAATAACAAGTGAAAGAATGAAATCAACACAAGATCACAACACACATGAACACTAGCATTTTTACGTGGAAAACCCAAAATGGGAAAAACCACGGTGAGGATTAACTCATAATATAATATATCTGGATATAGAATATTACAATGGATTACTACTAGGACTCGCTATCCTTGAAGGCTCACAGCCTGAAGTAAATTACAAAATGAAGTATGGCTCACTACTAAGAGGTGAGTTGAAATGGAATGCACCTTCCTTGTGTTGGAGTTCAGTTCCAATGAAGCATAGAGTACAAAAACACTTATCTACAAAGTGTACTCAATAATTTTGTCTGCTCACTCATACATTCACACCATACATCAATCCATGCATGACGTCTCTGAATTTTCCTTATTTTTTCTCTATGTCACATCTTCGCCTCATCATTAGGTGTTTCTTCTCAAAAAAAATCTTTCATTTATATACCATATACATTCATATAACACTAATTAGGTCAACCTAATTAGAGTAGCCTTATTTCAATTCAAAACTAACTATGACAGCTTTATCCTTGAAACATATTTAACACAAGCGTGCAATATATGATATCAGTCGACATGGACCTAAGATAGATCCCTTTAGCATTTTCAATGCATATTTAATCTTCTTAACACAAATTCATAATTAGGTTGGCTAGAGTTAGACCTAAAAAATCAAGGAACTCAATTGTATATGCAATTCGCCAAACGTGCAACTCCAAAACTTGTTAACACACCAAATTATCCTTTAGACGACATCAAATAACTTATCTTCAACTTTGCAAGACAAAACAGTTAGTCATGAGAAAAAATGAAATCTCCCACATCAATGCACTATGCAGAAACTTACTGTAATCCTCATAATAGAGCACTTTATTCATATCTTTCGTATGTGTTCGCATATCAACATAAGACTTCCATGTAAGATGAATCTCATAGTCACAAATCTATGCACAAAATCTTGTAGTGATGTATTTCTTTGAGGTAGAATTTAAACCAAAAAATTGATGCATTGAACCAGTATATAAACATAACATCGTTTACCAAACTACTGGTAATTGTATCTTTCCAACCGTATAACCAAGCCAACCAAAATCTTGTCAGTAGATGCATATGATGTCAAGATAAAACATATTTTTCAAATTATAAACGAATCTTACAAAATAAGATAATATGGACCAAAATACTAGATCAACAAACTTTCAGTACTGAATAAGTATAGCTCGAACTATTATTACCAGAACAACTATTAATCTGTACAAGCAATATAAGTAAGGTATGCTGATGATAATGTTGACATCAATGGCAATATTCCAATTTCCAACATAACACAAGTCATTCTAGAGTAATCATGAATCAAAAGCATGAAATACATGTCACCTTGAAGACTTCTCACCCTTGTAAGACCACAAAGATATGTATGTATTAATTCTAGTAGTCCAATAGCAGATTGTTCCTTTCTATTGAAACTACTCCAAGTTATTTATTTTCCAAATCGGTAATCTTTGCAAACAACATTGATAGGCTCTGTGATTCTTGGTAGGTCTCTCACTGCATGAACTGAACTGATTCTGACTAAATTATCAAAATTTATGTGACACATCCTCCGATTCCATAACTAACTATCATTAATTTGAGACATAAAGCAACAACCATCAATACCCTTGAGCTGATAGATGTTTCTATCTATCCTTTTACCAACAATAATCATAGTTTTAGACCCTTTTTTGATCTCACATGTTTCATCCTTAAACATGATATTAATCCTTTTCTACACATTTGTCCAACACTCAAAAGATTATGCCTTAAGCCCTTAACATAGTAAACATCTTCAATATTATGCTTTCCATCAAAACTGATTGAACCTATTCCACAAATCTTAGCTCCTGAATCATCTCCAAATTTAACTAAACCTCCATCATACTTTTCAATTTTAACAAACTTACTTTTGTCTCCACTCATGTAACTATAGTAACCACTATCAACAACCTAGTAATTTTTATCCTTTTTAACATGAAAAGAAGATACCAAAGTACCTTCTACCTTATCCTTCTTTTTCAGAACACTTTCCTTTACACAACTTTCAGAGCTAGCAGAAGTAGATTTATCTTTTATAGCCAAGAACAAGAATTCATCGTCATCTCCATAATCATATTCATCATCAGAAATACTAGCATCTTCTCTACTATAGTAACTTCTTTTAATCATCTTTCCTTTTTTCTCCTTACTTTTATTGTTCACAACTCTATTTGGACATCTTGAAGCATAATGACTTATATTTCCATAGCTAAAAAATTTGAAAGGTAGTTTAAATTTGTACTTACTAGTGCCCTTTTTCATCCTTCTTACAAAGTTAGCTTCCACATCATCAAGATCTTCTCCATATGAATCTTCAACCTTTTCCGATTTTCCATCCTTGAAAGCAGTCTCCACTTTTATACCATTTTTTAAACCATGTTTTCTCATTTCAAATGAAGTTAGTGTACCAATCAACTGATCTCTAGAATAAGTATTAAAATTTTCAACTTCCTCAATAGCAGATACCTTTTCACTATAAGAATTAGGAAGAGATCTGATAACTTTCTTTACCACCCTAGGTTATTTGACTTGCACACCAAGACCTCTCATTGCACTTACCAACTCATCAAATCTCTACATGTAGACTGTAATTGTTTCATCTTCAGAAATTCACAGGGACTCTGATTATTCCTTCAAATTCTACAACTTTGCTTGTTTAACTTTATCATCTCCTTCATAAATGCTCTTTAGCTTGTCCCAAACTTCTTTAATAGTCTTAAGATTCATAACTTTTACCAATGTAGAATTTGAAAGACTATTCACAAGAATAAATCTTGCCTTAGAATTTATATCATGTGCCTTGATCTCATTACTTGTGCTCAGACCATTTATAGGTGCAACATATTGATTCTTTATTGTCTTTTCAATCTCATATCCATGAGATGCCAAATATCCTTCCATCTTTGTCTTCTAGAATGCATAGTCTGTGCCATCAAATCTAGGGTAGTCTATCTTGTTTCCCATTGCAGATCTATCTCAAGCAGTTAAGATCTTCTCCAAGGAACCTCACTCTGATACCAATTGTTGAATGAAAAAGACAACTGAGAGGGGGGTGAATCAATTGTATCAAATTAAAACATCAAAACCCTCAATAGTAAATAGATTCACAAGCATTCACTAAACCCTTATTTTATTAAAGTGATTAATTATGAAATGCAAATAACATAAACTAAAATAACAACACCATACACAAGAGAACACCAGATTTACGTGGAAAAACCATGGTGAGGATTAGCTCACAATATAAGCAATTGGAATATCAATATAAAGGCTCACTGCCAAAATATGACACACTGTCCAAAAAGGCTCATAGCTAGGGATCACTACCACAAAAAGAAAAAGAAGATAGAAGAGAATTATTACATAGAGAACAAATTCTCAATGCAACAAGGAATCCACCACAAATGCTCCAACACTTTCATAGCCTTGTATGAAATATTGCAGACACCTTCAACTCACTACATTCAGAAGTCCAACACTTTATGAAGTTCTCACTGCT
Source organism: Sequoia sempervirens (assembly GCA_007258455.2). Classification (NCBI taxonomy): domain Eukaryota; kingdom Viridiplantae; phylum Streptophyta; class Pinopsida; order Cupressales; family Cupressaceae; genus Sequoia; species Sequoia sempervirens. The sequence continues at coordinate 410,458,033 of VDFB02105785.1, forward strand.
CTGCTCAAACTCGCACTCTACTCTTCATAAATTCACATCACTCACATCACACACACCTATTCTTTCTATCTTAGCAATCTTCAACATCTCAACTCATACTTATACCATCCTCAACCTTGAAAAATTTCTCCAAGGTCAGTAATACATGCTTCACACTTTGCAATTTCAAATTAGGTCGACAATAAACATTCTTGTGGTGGATAGGAATGAAAGTGGACCAAAGAAACACTTAACTAGGATCCAAATTAAATTTCACATGCCACACTATGCCTTCATTAATACTTGAACATCTTAAAATGTAGTGTAAACACTAGGTCAACCATTACCCATGAAAACACATTAAACTTTGAATTGCACACTTACTTTGATCAATATGAAACTTTCAGATAACAAAATTCACTTGAATGCAATCCAAGAACATCTTGAGCACCAACAACCTCCTTCACAAAAAATCTCACCTAAATATTATAATCATACTATTTATTCAGACAACTCTTCCAGACACTACAATACTCTACATAACTTAGAAAACCTTCCGATACACCTACCCATGAATCCTTTTGATAGAGAAAAGAGAAAAACATCATCAAATCTCCTTCAAAACCACAAGTCTTGAAAAACAACTGCAAAGAAATACAGAGCAAATACAATTCTCCCAAACACCTTTGTACACAACACTGTAAAACCAATTCACACACTGGTGAGCACAACTTCCTCTGACCAGTGATCCACAAGAAAAAATTTTAGATATAGAAACTCTGAACATCTCTAACCAACATATATCCAAACCACAAAAGAAGATCTTCACCCTAGAAGAAATGCGAAGAAAAACCAAAACACCCATGCAACATCTTGTTTCCTTATTTTATCAATTTTCTCAGTATCCTCGACATCTTCATCATGTAACAATCTTCCTCAACACATAGTTTATATCAATGACAACACCTTCATACTTGCAACATAATCATCACCAAATTTAACAAATCCTCCATCATACTTTTCAAGTTTAACAAACTTACTATTGTCTCCAGTCACATGGTTAGAGCATCCACTGTCAATGATCCAATAGTTCTTATCCTATCTAACATGATAGGAAGATACCAAAGTACCTTTAGTCTTATCCTTTCTCTCTAGAGGGCATTCCTTCACACATATTTCAAAGTTAGCATAAACAAGTTCATCTTTTAAAGCCATGAACAAGCATTCATCATCATCATTTCCATAATCAAATTCATCATCAGAAATACTTGCATCTTCTCTAACATAATGACTTTTCTTAATCATTTTACCTTTATTCTCCTTGTTTTTTCATTCATGACCCTATTTGGACATCTTGAAGCATAGTGACCTATCTTTCCACAACTGAAACATTTGAAAGTAAACTTACCTATGTACTTACCAGTACCATTTTTCATCCTTCTCACAAAGTTAGCTTCCACATCATCAAGATCTTCTTGATTTGATTTTCAGTCTTCTCTGATTTTCTAGCTTTTAAAGCAGTCTCAAATTTTGCACCACTATTTTTACTGAACTATCTCATCAAATGTAGTTAAAGAACCATACAATTGATCTCTAGAATATGGATCTAGATTTGAAAATTCCTCAATATAAGAAAATTTATGAAGTATAAGCTTTAGGTAGGGTTCTAAGAATTTTTTGTGCTGTAGAAAAAAGTACCTCTTGCTTGACATGGGAATAATTCATGATAAATTGGACTTAACGAGGCCTTGATTCAGGTGTTGTGAGGCATTTTATGCATCCACACCAGGTCTTGGACCCTTGCAAATTGAATAACATGCTTTTATTGATGTCTTGTAAAGGTGTTGTAAAGTGTTGTAAGATAATTTCACACTTTTCTAGACTTAATGAACCCATTTATCCCTAATTCAACATTATAAAATGTGTTTAATAACATCATCACATCAATCTAGAAGGCTTGTAAAATAAACTTAATGTTAAACTAGTGTTGTAATGTGTCTTGTACATTCACATTGGTTCTTGTGTCTTTCAAGGCTATATGGACCTCATTTTAGAGTTGTGAAGTGTATTCAATCACACTTTCACATTGAATTATATGTACCAAGCCCTAATTGACCTTCACATCATCATTAATAGGCCCCTATTAACCCATATTGTGCATCCAAAGGCTTAAATTGATCAAATAACTTACAAAGTTGCAATTTAAACCTTATTTCCTTATCGCCTAGCATCTAAGCTATCAAAATGGCCCTTGTGGGACCCATTCACCATCCATGGTGAATTAGTCCCACCCAGGTGGGATCCATTTGCCATGGGTGGAGAATGAGTCCCATTTGGCATATTTTTGACCTTTGATCAAGAAAAAAGTGAAATTTAAGTTTATTATTTCTTCATGTTGGCCTGTGATGAGGTATTAATGGGTAAAATAGGTGAAATACCTATAAATATAAGTATTTTAACCCTAGAATTCACATCTCTTATCATTCATTCATCCATCATTCTTCCATCTCAAGTCAAGCAACTTAAGGTTTCATCATTGCAAGTCACCAAGATAGCAATTTTCAGACATTCAAGTGTTGAGTCTTCATGTTTTGTTAGAGAATTTCAAGATCAATCATCATGAAAAGGTAATAACTCCATTATTGCATGTTTCATTCCATTCTTTCATCATTTTGGTTTAATTACCTAAAAGGGGTTTGACTAAGGAAAACCCCCATGCCCTAACATCCAACTTTTCTCTCTCTTGTCTTGTGTGTTTTGAAAATTTAGGACTCTTGGAAGTTTGGAAGTAATTGGAGATCAAGTTGAAATTTTTTTTCGGTCTTCTCTTCATTTAACAAGTCAAAATATCAACAAAAACTCATTTTCAGGCTCAGAAATCAAAGTTTTAGAAGTGGACACCTAGAGAAGTCTAAAGTGTAGATCGGAAGCTCTGGATTCCACTTTTGAATATTCAGAAATTCAAAAGTGGACTCATTCACCATGGGTGGCTAATGAATCATACTCTAAGGTCAATTTTGAGTTTTCTGCATTCTTAGATACCCTTTTGTCAGAAACAAGTTCCAACTTAGTTTTGTAGAATTGGGACTGATTTGCCCAGAATGGCAAATGAGTCCCACCAGGCCTAAAAACCAACATCAACATTTCAAATGTCATTTCTAGCCTCCTTCAACATCTCAGGGACACACTTTTAGTTTGGTTCATTTCCGTTAAGTTTTGCATTCATTTCTACATAACACAATGTGTTTTCAAACAAGTCACACTTCTTAGGTTTTTCATACTTAATCAATCAATTTAATCATCTAGTTTCACTTAGATCATCTTATTTAGTCATAAATTTGTCATACATTGCATAATTTTATTGAACCTAGCTAGACTTTTAAGTGGGGTTTATCTCTCTCCTATTAGGTGAGACATCCTAAGAGTGCAAGAGAAGCCTATAAGCCCTACCCAAAAATCTATGGTTCATTTTGGTGAACCTACTTTTTAAACACTTTCTTGTCTAATTTAGAGTCCTTCATCATACATCTATCTTGCATTGATCTTGCATTAGGGCTTACATGATTCATTTGCATGCTAGGTTTCAAATTTTGCATTCATAGAAAAGTGCATTTAGGTTGCATTCTTAGCATCTAAATTCATTTAAATTTTTTGAAATTCAGCATTTTTTTACTTAATTCTACATCATAGCACTTAGAAAACATCAAAACCCCTCAAATTTTTTTGAAAATTCTGAAAAAATTCCATATTGGGACTCATTCGCCACCCTGGGCGAATTAGTCCCTTTTGACCCTTGAAACTACATTTTATAGAACTGAAAACTCTATTTTTAAGCTTCTATTTGGTGTGTTAACCTACCTATACCAGTTAGTTTCATTTATGTAACATGCATTTCACTAGATCTCACTTAAAATAGCTCATTTCATGCATTGTTTAATTTCATATTTAAATCTCCCACATTTCATTGCATACTATAATCAACAATTTCCTTTGTTTTACATCTAAAAATTACATTGCAATTTACTTACTTTTTCATAACATGTTCTTTAAATGTGCCTTTTATTTGATTAAACATGGATTTTATAGGCATAACATCCCCTCTTATGAGTTTGCTTTTGATTACAACAATGAGGAAAATGTTAGTCCTGACCATACCATTACATTACCCATTGGTACGAATGGAAATGCAAACAATCATAACACACATACTTGTTTTTCTCCTGATACCTCTCCTATTAGTGACAAAGGTATCTTGGTGAAGGAAGTTACAAGCATTCAGGGTCTTGATTGTCCATTTACTTATTCCCCTTTGGACGGTGTTAGACAACAAAAACATGAGATCATAGACACATTCCTACAAGTCACCTTACCTAGTCTCCATGGTCATGACAATCAATCTTGTCCATCTCCTAATATCCCTCCTCAATGTAAAGAGGATAGGTTGGTGTTAGAAGATATCCCTATTAAGAATCATGACACCTTTGATCCTCCCTTCCCTAATGCTCCTCCCATTTGGGAAAACCTATTTGAACACCATAGTGGTCCTTCTCTTGATGTCTCCCCCACCTGTGATGAAGCTACCTCAAACTTGGATGAACATATTACAAGCTCTCCTAGTAGGGTAGATAATATGGTACAAGAGAATGAGACCTCAGACACAACCCATAATCAAATAAAGTCTTCTTCTCCTCTCCCCACTATCAATCATCAAACACATTCAACCATTAATAACTCCCTTAGCTATGATGAATTTATTTTGGATGAACCAAACCTTGATTGTCATGAACATATGGTTTATTATTCTCCTAAGAACTCTCCTTCTAGGAAGGATATTATGACCCAAGAAAAAGATAACATTCCCTTCAAAGACAATGAAGACTCTCACTTGTAATGGGATGTTAACATTATTCAACCTTGAAACTCATTCTTTATCCTCCTTCACATAAAACTCCACCTCAAACCAAACTTGAATTCACCCTCTACCCACCTCAAACTAATGTGTCACAACAACTGAGTTATAATACCGTTGCTCATACATATAACACTCGAAATAATCCGCAACCGCGACAACCAACCCCACCCTCCTTACCTTTACCCAATCCACCTAGTGCTCCTCATTACCTCCCACACACAAAGGAGTATGATCTTGTTGAACAATTAAAGAATACTCCTGCAATGATTTCCCTTTGGGATTTACTTCAGAACTCACCAAATTACCACAATATTCTTCAAACAGCCTTAAAATAAATTGCAGTTCCTCTTAGTACAACTCTGAATGATGTAGCAACTTTAATCCATTAAACGAATAAAACTAATCTAGACATTACTTTCCATCAACATGAGCTCCCTCCTTTAGAGTTGCGAAAACAAAAATGAAGCTTTCATGATCATTTCTCAATACAATCAGATAGGGATAAATCAAACCCTTATTGATAATGGTTCTACCCTTAATGTGTGTAGTGTGAATCTCCTTGATAGATTGTGTGTTGACAAGTCACAAATAATACATGATTCTATATCTATTTGAGGATTTGATAATACAACAAAGCAACCGCTCGGTATAATCACTTTTCCTATTACAATTGGGGTGGCTACTTTGCAAACTCCTATTCATGTCATGCCTTATGATCTTTCGTATAATCTTCTTTTAGGTAGACCATGAATTCATGAGATGAATTTAGTTCCTTTTACCCTTCATTGTAGAATGAAATATGTATATAACAATAACATTTATCAAGTTGAAATAGACCCCGAGCCTGAAACTTTCTTACACCTTGAAAAATGAGATACAAGTCCTCTAAAAACATTGATTCCAATATCCAATATAGACCCTCTTGAAGTAGAACAAAATAATGAGGAATCAGTGTCTATATTATTTGGTGACAATTTTGGATCCTTAGAATTCACACCATAATTTATGGGGGAATACATAATCACACAAAAGAAAGATCAGAAACAAGCACAACCAACCATCATGTCAACACAAAATTTGGAAGACCTTTCATCAGCCGCCACTACTGTAGACAAAGAAGAAAACTACACAGTCACCTTTGATGGCGCTTATGATCAACCACCACCCAATCCAAAAGAAATGAAAAAGCTTTATGGAAAAGGTTGTGAACTCATGAAACAAAAGGGATATGGTGGAAAAGGATGCGGTGCTTGAGAACAAGGTATCTACAACCCTATAGAGCTTAACACACAACAAATGACTCATGGTCTTGGTTATTATCGTTTTTTCTAGATCAATAAAAACTTCACTCAACATCAATAATCTCACACAAGACACTTCTAAATCATCCTTAACAGTCATCCATCCTGAGCTCATCAATACTAGTGGTCTTGAAAACCATCCTTTACAAAATATGACACAAACAACTACACCTTCACTTAATGTCAATGTCATCTCCCAAAATGCTCATGATTTGAATTCGTTAGATTTTATACCCTCCTATAATGGGGAGAATAAAATATCACAATATAGAGAAACTTGTGTCAGTATGGCATCCCATACTAAGCAAGATGTATCTTTGAAACAAATCGCAAGACCACCTTCTCCTCTTGATCAAGAGGGTATCTTGTCGAGGCTCCTCCAAGATCACTTGATCACTCTTCCACCTAGAACTCGAAGGAAATGCTCTTCTAAGACTTCATTCTACACCTATCATAGAGTTCATGGTCACTCCACTAATGAATGTATGGCTTTGAGTCATAAAATCCAACATTTTCAGGAGTTTAGTATGCTTCCCTCTATGGGGGCACCTAATTCCTCTAATTGATACTAATTTTCACTCTCGCTTACATTTCATCAATCATTTCAACTCACCTTTGTCCTACACTAAGTGGGGGAAAGGGGTTCTATAGCCTTGTCCTCATATGTCACTTGTCATTGACTCTTTTGGCTAGTCGTTAGCCTTTCATGAACATATAAGAGCAAGCTTGGGATGTGGACAACATGCCTTAAGTTGGCTCGCATGTGACATACTACCTTTTTCATGGCGTAGCTTCTTGAAAACATATGACTTGGCATAGGATTTTTGAGTAAGCTATCATGTCCTCTTCTTCTACTTTAAAGCAATTTCTCACAGTACTGGTGTTCGCAACCACTTTAAAGTGGGGGCATACATCACCACTCACATTTCATTGTGTGATTTTATTTCTCTTGCAATTTCCTCTCTTGGAAGCATTAGGTACAATGTTCCCCAGGATGAGACCTTGCACTTATCCTCTCTTAGAAACAAAATGAGACCATTTGCACTTATCCTCTCTTGGAGACATTTGGCACAATGTTCCCTAAGATGAGACCTTGCATGAACTAAGCAAAATCCCTTTGAACAATCCAAACATTATTCTGCATTAACAATATCTATGAGTGTCAAGCATATGAAGTTTTTCTTACATCATAAAGCTCGAAAATAATTTCTTCTTTGTGGCACCTTATTAAAGTTATCATGAGGTATAACTTTGGTATGGTTTGAGTGGGAAGCCCATTCAGAGGCACAAATTTACCCATAGCCACCTATGTGTTTGAGTACATACCAACTAGCGTATGTTTCTCATCTTTGGTATTTCTCACCCCGTAGACAATTAGAAGTTCCATGGCAATAGAGTGAGTATGTTGTGGAGTGCTCACCCAACAGACCGCCAAGAGTTCTGTCACCCCAAAGTGAGTATGCATTTTCTTTCTGAAACAAACAAACCTAGATGTAATCCACAACTAGTTGGACAAGATGATCGAAGCTTGATCCACCTTTTCATTTTCATCTTTCTCTTTCTTGCCATTGCATGATTATGTCTCTTGATGGTTTGACTTAGGATCTTGGATCCTGGGGGCTTGCACAACCTCCTTTGATCTTTGTCATTATTTTTCATCTGCATCCATACACTTGGATCTCTCTTGAATGTCTACTTTAGTGTGAGTTTGAAGCAAGTTCATCCTCTCACTAAAGTGGGGGCTAAATGTGTCGTAGAAAAAAGTACCTCTTGCTTGACATGGGAATAATTCATGATAAATTGGACTTAATGAGGCCTTCATTCAGGTGTTGTGAGGAATTTTATGCATCCACACTAGGTCTTGGACCCTTTCAAATTGAATAACATGCTTTTATTGATGTCTTGTAAAGGTGTTGTAAAGTGTTGTAAGATACATTCACGCTTTTCTAGACTTAATGAACCCATTTCTCCCTAATTCAACATTATAAAATGTGTTTAATAACATTATAAAATTAATCTAGAAGGCTTGTAAAATAAACTTAACGTTAAGCTAGTGTTGTAATATGTCTTGCACATTCACATTGGTTCTTGTGTCTTTCTAGGCTGTGTGGACCTCATTTTAGTGTTGTAAAGTGTATTTAATCACACTTTCACATTGAATTCTATGTCCCAAGCCCTAATTGACCCTTACAACTTCATTAATAGGCCCCTATTAACCCATATTGTGCATCATGAGGCTTAAATTGATCAAATAACTTACAAAGTTGCAATTTAAACCTTATTTCCTTATCCCCTGGCATATGAGCTGTTGTGCTATAGAAAAATGGCCCCTTGTCATTTTCATGGCCTTTTAGGTCTTGTTTCACAATGTTTGGTCTATTTTGTTCTAATTTATTGTTGTAATGTGGCTTGAACATGCTTATTTAGGTTCTAAAATTCAAATAATGGCATCTTGTGAAGGTGTTGTGAAGTGTTGTAAAACATTTCTACTCTTTTCTAGACTCTATTCATTACAATTAACCTAAAAATCACCTTTTCATCACTAAAAAGTCCTATTTTGAAGTGTTGTAAAGTCTTGTAACAAGATTTCATGCTTTTCTAGGCTTAACTTCACTATTTACACCTTTCTTATGCTTTATTTGACCCCTTTATGCCCTTATAAGCCTTAACTAAGTGTATGTTTGAATGTAAACCCGACAAATAACATTAAATGAAACTTAATTCTTGGCACCAATTTTCAAGTCCTAGGTGGAACCCATTTTCCATGGGTGGCGAATGAGTCCCCCTTGGCTCCAAATTCAAAATATTTTAAAATTTCTTTCAGGTTTTTATTAAAAATCACTTGATGTCAGCCTATGGTGAGGTATCAATGGGTTACTAAGGAAAAATAATGTATAAATAAGTGTTTTTACATCCATTTCAATCCCTATTCATTCAAGTATTCATCAAGTTCACTTATTCACTCATTCAAGCACTTTGCATCGCCTAATCAAGCATTCATCAAGCATTTTGAAGCATCCATTGACACAACTTCATATTTTCTTCAACAAGGGTTTGGTAAGTTGATAGCATTTGCATGTCATTTATTTATCATTCTCTTTCATTTCATTATTTATTAAGGGTTTGATTACCAAAGTGGGGTTTGACTAGGGAAAACCCCTATTTTCTAACCATCAACCATTTTCCCCCTTGTATGTGTGTTTACATACTTTTGTATTTAGATTTAACAAGCATTTAGGTGTTGAAGAGTGGTCAAAAAGTCAACAAGGTGTTTCAAGTGAAATCAACCTCATTTCAAGCTTGAAGAAGGTATTCTATCTATTTCCTACAGAATTGATTTCGACAACCCGACAAGCAGACATCCTTAGATCTGGTGTTGTAGAGTTGTCTCCTGATTTCTCAAAATTTTAGGAAAGGACTGATTTTCCACCAGTGGTGAATGAGTCCCACCTTAAGGTTGGAAATTTAAGTTTTGTCAAATTCCAGATCCCAACACTCAAAAACCTGTTCTCGATAGTTTTTATCAGAAGTAGGACTGATTCGCCACCCTAGGCGAATGAGTCCCACTGGTGATTTTTTGTAATTCCACACAACATCTAGAACATTCCAAAATCTTCATTAAACCTCTAGGTGCACACTGATTCAACTCATTTCTTTATTTTTTGCATTTATTCATTCATAGCTCTTTATTTGCATATCACACGGTGTTTTCCAACACAACATAAATCTTAAGTTTTTCATACATAATCAGTCATATAGATCACTTAATTTCATTTAGGCATAATAACATTCTACATTACATAATTTGAATGAACCTAGCTAGCATTTTTGGCCTACCTCTTTCCTTTTATGTGCAAAACCCTAGAAGAGTTAGAGAGCCTTGTGGTGCCAAAAATCTATGGTTCAGCTATCAAAATGGCCCCTATTGCACCTATTCTCCATCCATGCAGAATTAGTCCCACCAAGGTGGGATGGCGAATGAGTCCCATTTGGCCCATTTTTGACCTTTGAGCAGGAAAAAAGTAAAATTTAAGCTTATTATTTGTTCATGTCAGCCTGTGATGAGGCATTGACGGGTAAAATAGGTTAAATTCCTATAAATATAAGTCTTTTAACCCTAATTCACATCTCTTATCATTCATTCATCCATCATTCTTCCATCTCAAGTCAAGCAACTTAGGGTTTCATCATTGCAAGTCACCAAGATAGCAATTTTCAGACATTCAAGGGCTGAGTCTTCATGTTTTTCTGCAGACTTTCAAGATCAATCATCATGACAAGGTAATAACTCCATTATTTTATTTTTCATTCCATTCTTTCATCATTTTGGTTAAATTACCTAAAAGGGGTTTGACCAAGGCAAACCCCCATGCCCTAACATCCAACTTTTCTCTCTCTTGTCTTGTGTGTTTGCAAATTTAGGACTCTTGGAAGCTTGGAAATCATTGAAGATCAAGTTGTAAAGTTGTTTAGGTCTTCTTGTCATTCAAAAAGTCAAAATATCAACAAAAACTCATCTTCAGGTTTGGACATCAGAGTTTCGAAAGCGAACACATGGAGAAGTCTAAAGTGCATATCAGAAGCTCTAGATTCCACTTTTGAATATTCATAAATTCAAAAGTGGAATCATTTGCCATGGGTGGTGAATGAGTCCCACGCCAAGGTTAGTTTTGAGTATTTTGTATTTTTAGATACCCTTTTGTTAGAAATAGGTTTCGGCTTAGTTTTGTAGAACTGGGATTGATTCGCCTAGAATGGCGAATGAGTCCCACCAGGCTTGAAAACTAGCATAAATAGCATTTCAAATGTCATTTCCAGCCTCCTTCAACATCTTAGGTACACACTTTCAGTTTGGTTCATTTCTGTTAAGTTTTGAATTCATTTCTAGTTCATTTTTGAATAACACAATGTGTTTTCAAACAAGTCACACTTCTTAGGTTTTTCATACTTAATCAATCAATTTCATCATCTAGTTGCACTTATGGGTATGTGCAGGATCATGATGGGAAAAAAAGTGGCGATATGATGGGTATGTGTATGGTATGTGGCTGACGACGATTTTTAAACCCAAAATTGATGAAACAAAAAGGGTTTTTAAAGGATATTCTCAACTTTCCGCCAATATAAATTATGCTATACTTTGAATTTAATAAATAATTATTATTCATTTTCTATTTTAATTACGACTAAAGTCCTGATTGATAGGTTGATTGTAAAACATCTATAGCTTTCAAACAGTATAACATTTTTTGAATCTGAAACATGCGTCATATTCTATGCTTTGCATACTATAGGATTAAAAAAAGAAAAAATGAATTTCATGAATTTTCACCAAGTTAAGGTGGTTAGACATACGATTTTTTATATTTTTAAAAATTTGTAATAAAAATTCATAATTAATTATTTACTTGGAAAAAAATTGCAAAAAAATATGCATCACATCCATACATGAGTCTTCTACTTATATCTAAAATCTTATAAAAAAATATTATCATTTTATTGTGGTTAGGGCGGTCGAGAGACACCTACTTCTTATTTTTTCCCGAATTTAAGTACTATTGCATTGAAATTTCAAATTTTCACCAAATAGATTTTTATTTTTAAATAAACTTATTAGTTTAGAAACTACATTCAATTTTCTACAGATTCTATTCTTACATATTTTTTAAATAATATAGATAACTTATTCAAATTTTTACGTCAAGTTTCCTAACTCTGATTTTTTTGAATTTTTTGCCACTTAAGGGCTTATTTTTTCATGGTGATCCTGCACATACCCTTATATCATCTTATTTAGTCATAAATTCATCATACATTGCATAATTTGATTGAACCTAGATAGATATTTTGAGTGGGATTTATCTCCCTCCTTCTAGGTGAAACATCCTAAGAGCGCAAGAGTAGCCTATAAGCTAGTGCAGGAGCACCATTGAATAAGTTTTGTCAATCCATGAAGATAAGGTGTAGGATTTAGGAGTTTTGATAATTCTGTTGAAATAAGGTCTTGAGACCATTTTTTATGATGTAATTAGCTATTTTTGTGTCATGATTAGGTGTCTAGTTGGTTTGGTTTTCAAATTATGGAATGAGTTGAAAAATTGCAAAATTGTGCAAAATTGTAAAATGGGAAATGTTGCAAAAAGGAAAAACTAGAAGACGAATGGCCATATCTTTTGAAATGTTAGTTTGTGGAAGTTTTGGTTTTGGTTTTTTTTGTGTGGTAAATAGCTTAAAATAATGAAGAACTTGTTGGGAGAAGTTGTTGAATCATTGTAGAAGATTGAAACAATAAAAGGTTCTAATTTTTCACTCCATATTCTATATTTTCTATAGTTTGTTGGGAGTGTACGACTCCTACAACATCTCCTTGACTCATTTTCTTTTGGAATAGAAAATCATATTGTTTTTTCTCTCTTTTGAATCTATTTTGAGGAATTTACATTAAGTTTGCTACATTTTAGAGATAAATCACTCTAACTAGTCTAAAAATAGGGTACTTAAGGGTTTGATAGTTTAAAGCATGTTTTCACCCATTCCAGCTTCTGTCTGAACTGTTTCTTGGTGGAATGGGTCTAAATTATTAGGGAAATTTGTATGAGTGACTTGTGAGAGCAGGGGAGGTTTGAGAAAAAGTTGGGCATGAAGCCCTAAGTCTGAAAATTGTGTTTTCCATGAGGAAAAGTGAGGTTTTGACAAGTGAAAGTGAGTTTTATGTTGGGGCAGCAAGATTTATTATTGTTTTGAGTTTTTATAGGCCATGTTGGACCTATTTGAAGCATTGATAAGTTTTTGTGAGCATTGAATGGTTTATTTCCAATAAGCCCTAGGGTTTCTAAGCTTAAAATGAGGGTTTGGTAGTTTGGGCATTGGGGGATTGTAGTTCTATCAAAAAGTGGTAAAATTCTTGGTTTGAGCATTTGAGAAGTGCTTCCTAATTTATTTTACAGAGTTTGGAAAAGATTGGTGAGTAGTTTCTTTGAAAAAGAGGGCTAATTTGAGCCCTAGTAGGCGTAAAATGCCAAGTTTGAGATAGTTGTTACAAAGGAATCATTGGTGATGTTGATATGTTTTGGACCTTCAAAATGGGTCCCTGAAATAGGTCAAGTCTTGAATTGAAAGGAAGTGATTGTGAAGATATACCCAATTGAGTGGTTTCCCAATGCTACAAGGGAAAGAGTGGATTTTGGTGAATTGATGAGATTTTGATGAGATTGTGATTTGATAGTTGTGGTTGTAGGTTGGAATTATGTTTTGTGTGTTTGTAGGACCTACCCTAATTGTATCAAAGTGGTATCAGAGCAAAGGTACCAGGTCTTTGTGGAGAAAAGTTGAAGTTTGTGAAAGAAAGCTTGAAAGGTGAAGAGGCAAGATTGTGAAGATGCCTCCAAAAGGGAAGAATACAACAAATGAGATGAATGAATTGAAGAGTCAGTACATAAGAGAGATCAAAGAACTAAAAGAGAGATTGTTGGCCTTAGAAACCAATAAGAGAAGAGAAGCAGTTGAAAGTAATGAATCAAAGGATGAATATGATGAAGATTTTGAAGATGTTGAAGAAGAACTTGATCTAGAAGATCAGAGAATGGCCAAGTTGTTAAAGGTAGTAAAAAGTGACAAGTACAAGGTGAAAATAGATGTGCAAAAGTTTGGTCAAAATTTGAATGAAGAGGAATTTCTGGATTGGATATCTTCTTTGGATAATTATTTTGAATATGAAGAGATTCTAGAGCAGAGAGTCAAGATTGCAAAAACAAAGCTTAAGGGTCATGCACTTGTATGGTAGGATTATTTGCAGTTAGAAAGAAGAAAGCAAGGTAAGTCCAAGATTGTGGAATGGGACAAGATGGTAGCTAAGATAAAAGGTAAGTTTCTCCCTTTAGATTTTTCAATTCAAATGTTTAAGAGATTGCAAATTTTAAGGCAAAAGCAAATGGATGTAAAGGCATACACTGAAGAATTTTATAAATTGAGTATGAGATCTAACCATAATGAAAATGAAGATGAGAAGATAGCTAGGTACTTGGGTGGTTTGAGAATGAACATACATGATGAGTTGGCTTTGACTAATCCTAGGAGAGTGGAGGAATGTTATCAAATAGGATTGAAGGCTAAAGAGAAAGTAAAGAGAAGAAAAGAGAAAATAGTAAGAGGAAGAGGAAACAAAGTGAGAGGAAGAAGATCTTTCTCCACTCCAAGACAAGCAACTAAAAATCAAGAAGAACCAAGCAAAAGAGATGAACAAGTTGCGGATTTTAGAGGTAGAGGTACAAGGGGTAGATTTAGAGGTGGAAGAAATTCTAATACTTTTGCTGGTAGGTGTTATCATTTCCAAGAATATGGACATCCTACTTGGAAGTGCCCTAAGAAGATTGGTTCAACAACAAGTGGAGGAGAAAGAAAATCAGATAGAAGAGCACAAATTGTTCATGAAGATGAAACTGAAAGTAGTTCAAGTTCAAATAGATTGGTTGCTACTCCTGAAGTTGGTGAGATACTGATAATGAAGAAACAAGTTTTGAAAACAACAAAGGAGGAAGATATGCTTCAAAGGAGAGCATTTTTTAGAACATGCTGCAAGTGTAAAACCAAGGTATGCAAAGTGATTGTTGATTCAAGTTGTACGGATAACATTGTGTCTAGTGAGATGGTAGAAATGTTGCATTTTCAAAGAGTTCCTAGAGAAAGACCACATAGGGTGTCATGGGTTAGTGATAGTCAATCTTTGGTGGTGAGTGAACAAGAAAGAGTGTAATTTTAGATTGGACAGTATAAAGATGAAGTCTTTTGTGATATAATACCTATGAATTATTGCCATATGTTGTTGGGAAGGCCCTGGAAATTTGACAAGTCAGCCTTGTACAATGGAAGACAAAACACATACATCATTGAAAAGGATGGGAGAGAGTTCATTTTCACCCCATTGGTAGAGGAAACAAAAGAACAAGGTGAGATTATTGTGCTTCGGAGAAAAGAGTATATGAATGTAGATGAAAGGAAGAACATGAGTTTAGCAACTAATACAATGCTTGACAGAGATAGGATAGTAGGTATAAGAAGTGAGAGTGATTTGTAGAAAGTGACAAAGAAGAATGTCTATAAGTGGAAGGAAAAATTAAATGGAAGTGTGTCTCGATCTGAGACAGTACAATGCAAGTGTGAAGAGCCTTTGGAAAGGAAAGGAAAAAGTGATGGTATCATGATTAGGACTATTATGTGTCCTATAATAGAGAACAAAATGAAAAGATAGTCAAGAGATGAAATAATGGTGGTTAATGAAATTTGAGAGACAGTGAAAGAGGAGATAGTGGATGATAGTGATAGGACAGTGAGTTGTGATGTTGATGTGACAAAGGATAGTAAGGTTGTTGGAACAGAGAAGAAGCTAACAAAAGTTGATAGTATAGAAGTTTGTAAGGATGAAAAGATAGTAGAGAAAGAGACAAAGGTTTGTGATGGTCATGGGATGATGGTACGGATAGTTGCAGGTCTGACAAAGTCAGTCAAGACTGATGGTACAAAGGATAGTAGTGAAGGTGCAGATAAAGAGGCTAAAGGTTAGTGGATTAAGCAAAAAGTTGAGAAACAAGTGATAAAAACTATTGAGAGAGTGAGTATAGTTGAAAAGAAAAATGTGACAGTAGTATTTGATTATAGAAGAGTGGAAAAGCACTCCACATAGTAGAATGGACAGTTGGAGTAGCATACAAGTAATGGTAAAGGAAAGATCAAGAGTATTAAGGGCAATGAGAGTCAAAGAAAACATGAACCTAAAGAAAGAGTACCAGGAGGAAAAAAACATGCAAAGGGAAGAGGTGAACAAGTTAGTGGACCATTTCCAAGGGACTCAGAAATCTTACAAGTTGGGCTGTATGGTGCAGGAGCACCATTGAATAAGTTTTGTCAATCCATGAAGATAAGGTGTAGGCTTTAGGAGTTTTGAGATTTTTTTCTAAATAAGGTCTTGAGACCATTTTTATAATATAATTATCTATTTTTGTGTCATGATTAGGTGTCTAGTTGGTTTCGTTTTCAAATTGTGGAAGGAGTTGAAAAATTACAAAATTGTGCAAAATTGTGCAAAATTGTAAAATGGGAAATGTTGCAAAAAGGAAAAACTAGAAGACCAACGGTCATATATTTTGAAATGTTAGTTTTTGACTGTTGTAGCGGTTGCGTTTTGGTGGGAAATAGCTTAAAATCATGAAGAACTCATTGGGAGAAGTTGTTGAAGCATTGTAGAAGATTGAAACAATAAAAAAATCTGATTTTTCACTCCATATTATGTATTTTATGTAGTTTGCTGAGACTATATGGCCTGTACAACATCTCCTTGACTCATTTTGTTTTGTAATAGAAAAGTATATTGTTTCTTCTCTCTTTTGAATCTATTTTGAGGAATTTACATTAAGTTTCATGCATTTTAGAGAAAAATCACTCTAACTGGTCTGAAAACAGGGTACTTAAGGGTTTGATAGTTTAAAGCATGTTTTCAGCCATTCCAACTTCTGTCTGAACTATTTCTCGTCGCAATGGGTCTAACTTATTGGGGAAAAGTGTATGAGAGACTTGTGAGAGCACGGGAGGTTTGAGAAAGAGTTGGGCATAAAGCCCTAAATCTGAAAATTATGTTTTCCATGAGGAAAAGTGAAGTTTTGACAAGTGAAAGTGAGTTTCAGAGGTCTGGTTGATGTGTATTCTTTAGTTTTGAAACTTGCTCTAGCTTGTTTTCCTTCTTGACATTCTTTGCAAATTTGATTATCCGGTTTAGATAGGATAGGCATGTTTCTAATATTTTGATTGTTACTTATCTTTACCAGATTATCATAGTTAATATGGCCAAATCTTATATGCCATAATTTAGACTCATCAACTTGACTCATGAAGCAAAAATTACTTTCCTACTTATTATTTGAGCTTTCTTGCAAGTAATATACATTTCCATTTGTTTTGTAACTTGCTGCAACTGTTCTACCAGATTTCTTTTGAATTTCACACCTTAAGTCAAAGAACTTTATTTCAAAGCCATTGTCACAAATTTTGCTTACACTCAAGAGATTGTGAGTTATCCCTTCCACATAATAAACATCATTGATAAGGATTTCATTTTCAAGAAAAGTACTACCTTTTTCCCACTATAGGAATACAGTGATCATTCCCAAACTTAACAAAACCACCAGAATAGTCTTCATAGTTTACAAGCTTGTTTCTCTCACCAGTGATATGATGAGAGCAGCCACTATCGAGAACCCAAAAAGTTCTCTTAACAAAGTGAAAAGTTGTTTCAACTATCAAGGCTTTAACATCTTTAGGTCTCCAAACAAGTTTAATTCCATTAGCTCTGTGTGACTGTATTTTGAATCCATATTTACAAAATGCTGCTATATGACCTACTTCTTTGCATTTATAACATTGAAGATTAACAAGAAATTTATAGATATTTCCATTAACAATGTTATAACTTCTCTTAGAAAAAACCTTGCAAATGCTAGCCTTATGACTAAATTGTTTACAATTAAAACAATAACCATTGAAACTAGAATTATCGTCAAAAATCTTACCTTTTCCTTTACCATCATGATTTGAACATTGACCCTCATCAGGACAGGCAAGCTGATTTCTCAGCTTAACAACTTTTTCCTCCAAAGAGTAGCATCTATCCTCCTTATGTTTCAATTTTTCTTGAGTTATCTCAAGAATTTTTTTGGTTTCTTCTCCTTTAAGAGTCAAATAGGAAATAGTTTGTACATTTTCCTGATCTTTATCTTTCAAGATAACTACTTCTTTTCTCAAATTTTTAATTTCTTTGAGAGCAGATTTCAATTCTCCCTCAAGGTCAATTTCTAATTCAGAATTAGATTCATCTTCCTTTACAGGAACAACTTCAGCCATAAATAAGATTTCTTCAGTTTCATCGCAAGATTCAATTGATTCACCATCAGTTACATCCACATAAAGAATTTTCTTCTTTTTGAAAGTATTTTTCTTTTGAAAATTAGATTGCTTATTCTTTGAAATCTTTTATTGCTTCATCATCACTTTCAAGATCTTTATTAGGACAATTTACAGCCTAGTGTCCTATCTTTCCACAATTAAAACATTTAAAGGGTAATTTCCCCTTATACTTTCCTGAGCCTCTTTTTAGTTTACATACAAAAGAGGATTTTGTTTCATCTAAAACATTAGCCTTAGCTTTAAAAGTAGATTCCTTACTACCAGAGTTATGTTCATTTAATCTCATATCATAAGTAGTAAAGAAACCATGCAGATCATCAAGAGTTACCTTATTAATGTCTCTTTCTTCAACTTCTACAATGTTTGGATCAAACTTGGTGGGTAAAGATATCAAAACTTTTTGAACAACAAGATTTTCAGGAAGATTTTCTCCAAACCCTCTGATTGCATTTACACTTTCTTGAATCTTCAAGAAAAAATCAGCAATCTTTTCATCGTCACCCATTTTTAGACTATCAAATTTAAATCTATAGTTCTGAAGTTTTGCTTCTTTAACTTTCTCATCACCTTCATAGATGGTGGAAAATTTATCCCATATGGATTTTGCATTCTTAAAATCCATTATTTTTGTCAAGACATTATTAGTGAGTCCACAACAAATAGCATTTTCAGCTTTTGCATTGCAATCATATGCTCGTTTCTGATCATCATTAGAAGGAGGTGATGTAGCAGTATATGCATTTTCTACTGCTTCCCACACATCATATCCTAGAGAGTTGATATATTTTTTCATCCTAAACTTACAGAAAGCATAACCAGTACCATAAAAAAGTGGTGCCCTGGTTGTAGATAAACCTTCTTGAGTTGCCATTAGAACTCCTATACTGAAACCCCTAGTTGACTCAACAACAAGGTTTGGCTTTGATACCAATTGTTGGAGTGTATTTAACACTGAGAGGGAGGGTGAATCAGTGTTAACGAACTAATCAATTCTTTTTCATTAGCCTAGAAGACAACTAAGAAGGTTCAACAATATGATCAGCCACATTTTTGTCAGTTGATTGCATAGGCTCTGTTAAACTTGATGGTTCATTTTGATCTTTCAAATCTGTATTAGATGTTTGCATAATAAAATCACAATCATCATCAAGTTTCTTTTTCTGTTCACAATTTTGTAAGGTTTCATCAACCTTAACATTGGCACTTTCCACAACTTTTCTTAATCTTTTATTGTAACACCTATATGCTTTACTGTGTGTATAATATCCCCAAAATATAGCCTCATCACACCTTGATTCAAAACTTATAATGCTATCAGTATCTTTCTTAATAAAGCACTTGCTGCCAATTTTTTTGAAATATTCTACATTAGCAGTCCTACCATACCATAATTCATATGGTGTATGTTGTGTTTTAGTTCTTATCTAAACTCTATTTAGAATGTAAACAACTGTATGCACTGCTTCTTTCTAGTACGTATTTGATAGAGCTGCATCATGCAACATAGCTCTTGCCATTTATTTCACTGTTCGATTTTTGCGTTCAACAACACCATTTTGTTGTGGTATCCTAGAGGTTGAATATTGCCTTTTTATTCCATGATCTTCACAATAATCAACAAACTCTTGTGAGGTAAATTCACATCCTCTATCTGACCTAAGACATTTGATTTTCAGATCAGATTCATCTTCAACCAACTTTCTTAAAATTTTAAATTTATGAAAAGCTTCTCCCTTATGTACCAAAAATGTTACCCAAGTCATACGAGTATAGTCATATATTCTAGTTTCAATGGTTATTGTTTCAATTGTAAAAAATTTGGTCATAAGGCTAGCATTTGCAAGGTTTTGTCTAAGAGAAGTTATAACATTGTTAATGGAAATCTCAATAAATTTCTTGTTAATCTTCAATGTTATAAATGCAAAGAATTAGGTCATATATCAACATTTTGTAAATCTGGTTTAAAAATATAGTCAAACAGAGCTAATGGAATTAAACTTGTTTGGAAGCCTAAAGATGTTAAAGCCTTGATAGTTGAAACAACTTTTCACTCTATTAAGAGAAATTTTTGGGTTCTCGATAGTGGCTGCTCTCATCATAGGACTAGTGAGAGAAACAAGTTTGTAGACTATGAAGACTATTCCAGTGGTTTTGTTAAGTTTGGGAATGATCATTGTATTCCTATAGTGGGAAAAGGTACTATTTTGCTTGAAAATGAAATCTCTATCAATGATGTTTATTATGTGGAAGGGCTAACTCACAATCTCTTGAGTGTAAGCCAAATTTGTGATTATAGCTTTGAAATAAAGTTCTTTGACTTAGGGTGTGAAATTCAAAAGAAATTTGGTAGAACAGTAGTAGGAGGTTACAAAACAAATGGCAATGTATATTACCTACAAGAAAGCTCAAATAATAAGCAGGAAAGTGATGTTTGCTTCATGAGTCAAGTTGATGAGTCTAAATTATGGCATAGAAGATTTGGCCATATTAACTATGATAATTTGGTAAAGATAAGTAACAATCAAAATTTTAGAAACATGCCTATCATATCTAAACCAGATAATCAAATTTGCAAAGAATGTCAAGAAGGAAAACAAACTAGAGCAAGTTTCAAAACTAAAGAATACACATCAACTAGACCTCTGCAGCTTGTCCACACTTATCTATGTGGACCAACAAGTGCTAAGTCCTTGAAAAATGAGAGGTATTTCATGTTGTTTATAGATGACTATACTCGTATGACTTGGGTAACATTTTTGGTACATAAGGGAGAAGATTTTCATAAATTTAATTTTTTTAGAAAGTTGGTTGAAAATGAATCTGATCTGAAAATCAATTGTCTTAGGTCAGATAGAGGAGGTGAATTTATCTCACAAGAGTTTGTTGATTATTGTGAATATCATGGAATAAAAAGGAAATATTCATCCTCTAGGACACCACAACAAAATGGTGTTGTTGAACAGAAAAATAAAACAGTGAGAGAAATGGCAAGAGCTATGTTGCATGCTGCAACTCTATCAAATACATATTGGAAAGAAGCAATGCATACAACTGTTTACATTCTGAATAGAGTTCAAATAAGAACTAAAACACAACATACACCATATGAATTATGGTATGGTAGGACTGCTAATGTAGGATATTTCAAAAAATTTGACAAGTGCTTTATTAAGAAAGATATTGATAGCATTGGAATTTTTGAATCAAGGTGTGATGAGGGTATATTTTTGGGATATTCTACATGCAGTAAAGCATATAGGTGTTACAATAAAAGATTAAGAAAAGTAGTAGAAAGTGCCAATGTTAAGGTTGATGAAACCTTACAAAATTGTGAACAACAAAAGAAATTTGATGATGATGGTGATTTTATTGTGCTCTGAATTTCCAATAATCATGAAGTCTAAATTCAAAATGTCAATGATTGGTGAAATTTCTTTCTTTTTGGGTCTTCAAGTTAGTCAACTTGATAAAGGAATATTTATCTCACAAACAAAATATGCTAAAGAAATGTTGAAAAAGTTTCAGATGGTTGATTGTAAACCAGTTGGGACTGCTATGGAAACTAGCTGTAAACTTTCAAAGGACATTGATCAGCCTAATGTGCATCATACTCTATATAGATCCATGATTGGTATTCTTCTATATTTGGCTGCCACAAGGCAAGATATCATGCATGATGTATGATTGGTTTCACGATTTCAATCTGCACCTAAAATGTCACATTTGAATGCTGGAAAAGGAATTTTGAAGTATGTTGTTGGCACATTAGATTTTGGCCTATGGTACCCTAAGCATAGTGATTTCACTTCAGTTGCTTACACTGATGCTGACTGGGCTGGAAATATTGATGACAGGAGAAGCACTTCAGGCGGTGCTTTCTATCTTGGAGGTATATTAGTAGCCTAACATAGCAAGAAGTAGAATTCAGTATCCTTGTCAACTGTTGAGGCTAAATATATAATAGCTGCTACCTGTTGTACGTAGGTGCTTTGGATGGTTCAGACCTTGAAGGACATATAGGTTAATGTTGTTAGACCTGTTCACATTTATGTGATAATACAAGTACTATTAATATCTCCAAAAATCCTGTACAACATTCTTGAACTAAACATACTGATATAAGGTATCATTTTCTAAATGAAAAGGTGTTGGCAAATGAAGTTATACTAGATTTTGTGGCATCTAATGATCAGGTGGCTGATATCTTTACCAAACCCCTTCCTAAAGCTCAATTTGAAACACTAAGAGACAAGATTGGAGTTTTCTCTATCAGTTCTCTTCCATATTAACTCCAGTGCATGGAGTCAGGGGGAGCAGTTCTTGCATATTCCTTTGTCCCTCAGTTTTTTTTGGCATTTCAGAGTACATTTCATGTTTGGCTCAGTTTTCTATGTTTGGCACTATGTCAAAAGGGGGAGATTTTGGTAGAAGAATTTCATTTTGGTAGTGATGTTCAGATTTCATGCTATGTATAGTTCAACTTGTATTTTCAGTTCAGCTTGTGTTTTTGGTAGTGCTATGTTTCATAGTGATACGCAACATTTATGGTGATATGCTTTGTTTATTCAGTCTTTAGTTGTAACTGATGGTTGCTTTGATATGTGACAGGATGGGTATGTACTCCATGCAATCATCATGTTCAAAATAGGTATATTATAGCTTTTTGTTTGACATCAATGCCAAAGGGGGAGTTTTTTTTCCCTCAGTATTGTTTGGCATTAATATCAATACACTAAGGTTGAAGTCACAGGTTGTGCACATGGTGATTTCCTTCAGTTTTGCATGAGTTTATATATTCATATTGATCCTCATCTACATTTGGTATTGTAACATTCATTTGCATATCTATCGACATCTTTGTTGAAGTGCAGTGATAAAGGTTATATTCTAAAAGGGGGCATTGCTACATATATCATAAAGGAATATTGTTCTCCAAATTGTTTTTATTAAAATTGTTGTAGAGTGAAAAGTGTCTCTCAAAAATAGGGCATATTTACATTTTTTATACAAGGCATCATCATCATGGAGAGATTCTTAATCTAAAAAGGTGGCAAATGATAAAAGAAAGTAATCATAAATTTTTGTAAAGTCAAAGATTAAAAGAATATTTGTATTGTTAGTAATAACTATTTGTTTGTTGAATGGGATTTCTTTCCCATCATAATTCCCGGATTTGAAAATCATTATGTTGTTTTTGAAAAAGTCTTTGAAGACTTGAAAGAATATCGATGTTTGCTTAATTATAACCATTGAGGTTTACTACCCTAATTATGGCAACAGTTGGTAAGCAAAGCTTGTTTCAGGGGTTGGTTGCATGGTTTATGAGGAGACACGAACTTACAGTAAAAAGAAAAAGTGAAGATATTCTAGTTAAGCTAACATCAGGTGCATTCCTTACTTTGTCTTTGTGTCTTTATTAATCCAAGTGTTGGTCCTTAATGTTGTTTAGTTGAATCGTATCTTTGAATTTATCTGGGTTAAGTCAGTTGTTAATAGTAACCCATGCAAATCTTAGTAATGGGTTTGTGTGGTTAACTCTTTTGTTTCAATAATTTGAGCACATCATTATGTCAAGCTAGCAAGAACTCATTCATGGTTATCTTCTATCAATACATGTTTTGTTTTGTTATTATGAAGAGTCAAATACAAATCTTGGTTGGGCCTGTTGTTGAGAATTAAGGGCTTGTTTTTTTTTAAATGCAAAAATGTTTCTTAAAAACCCACTTCAGGTCTATTGTTGGGAATTGGGGTTTTTGTTTTGTAAAATTTCAAATGTTTTTCTTTTGTTAAGAATACCTTGTCACTATATTTGGGGGTTTAGTCATGTGTTTATTGATAGGGTAGGGTTGGATGAGACTCTCACAGTCCCATGCTCAGGTCTTTGTTCTCAAGAACTTCTAGGTGACTCCTTCACCATAACCTTTAGGTCCTATCATAGGTATAGGCACCCATAGTATTATTGGCCAACCCCTCTATCAACATTCCTCCATACTACCAAGCCAACCTTGGTGCCTTGCCACTATCTCACCATTGACCCTTATTCTTCCCTAAAGGCCAAATCCTCTCAACATTCAATTTGATTCTTGCAGGGGTGTGTAAATGTTGTAATTGCTTCAAGGTAATCAATCTATGGTTCTTGTTTCATCACAAAACTCCAATTAACCATCGCTTTCAAAAAATCCCTTCCTAGGGTTAGAAAAGGCTACAAGCCTAGAGCCCCAATTAGGCCTCTCAACAGAGAAACGTGCAATTTTTCCCTAAATCCTCCAAATGAATAGGGTTCCTCCTTTGGGGTTTGTGTTTCCCTTCCCAACACCTTAAAGATTCTTGGGGTTTTGAGCCTGTACAAGCCATACACTGCTCATTCACAAAATAAGCCAAAAAACTAGGGTTTGCAAGCTTTTCCAGACTATTTTCAGACTATCAAAGGTTTCTCACTCCAAAAGGATTGGTGGAGCCTCCTCCTAATCACCAGACCTTTCCAAGACCCTCAAAAAAATTCTCCAAAAAATAATTTCTCCAAGATCGAAGCACCCTTGCAAGTTATAAGTCTTTTACTCCAGGTCTTCCCTAGTCGGACCCTGCCTGGCTCGCCTAGGGCAAGACTTTTCTAGCATCTCCTGAACTCACACAAGCCCTACAAGCTATCATATTTACACTCATGGAGCCTAGTCACTATTCCCAAAGGGCCGTACAATTTGTACGGTGGGAAAGTGCTCTAGAACTCCATTCTCTCAAGACTGCCTGATTCAGGCAAGAAAAAGATAGAAAATAAACTATTTACAAATAAAAGATGAAAACAATTTACAAAGACAAATGAATGGCACACTAAGCTTAAAAAATATTCACACTACATTCTACAAACAAAATAACAATAGGTTTACTCCATCAAAGCACAATTTGGATGCAAAAATAAGAAAACTGCTTCTCAGAACACTATTTCCTTCCACTTCACAAAATGTTACTACAACAATAGTGCCTCTAACCCTAATTCATGGTAGATCCATGTCTTAAATAGGTTCCAAAAATAGTTGAGCTTCTTGGGTTGAGCCTTTAGATGACCTAATGGAAAAAGTTATAAAACCCATTGTGTTTTTCAATCTTTGGCAACTTTTTTACTATTCAGCAAAATAAGCCTCTAAACTTATTGAACTCTTGACAACCTCTTTCCAAAAGATCAAAAACACCTCTAAGCTCAACAATAAATGGTCTACATGACCTTATGACAACAAAAAAAAAATTAACCCTCTAGGTTTCTTCTTTACCTAAGAAACTGCATGTTGTTCCTTAGGTGCTCCTGCACCATTCTCCCCCTCTCAGCTCAAACACTAAGGATTGGAAGGAGAGATCAATGATAGGTCAATGCCAAGCTTCTTAAACTGATCTTCTACTACCCATGTAGCTTCTGAGTCATGCTTGCTCTTCCACTTGATAAGGTGCTCCATGTACACCTTGTTCCTTGTAGACTTTTGCACTCTTGACTCCAAGATCTGCTCTGCCTGAGGCTTCTCTTGATTAGGTAGAGGTACATTACTGATGTCCTTGAAGATCTCCTGACTGTTCTGAACCTCATCACTGACTGTTCCCTTATACTTGATCAAATCAGCAATGTTGAAAACTGGTGAGATTCCTAGATTGGTAGGTAACTCCACCTTGTATGCATTTTTGCCATACTTGGCCAATATCTTGCATGGACCCACTCTCTTCATCTACAACTTGGTTGACATTCCCTTTTGCAACCTTGATTTGTTAAGGTGGACCATAACATATTCCCCTACTTGAAATTGCACATCTTTCCTTGACATATCTGCCTTCTCCTTCACTTTTTGTGTAGCCTCAGTGACTGTCCTCTTGACCTGCTCCTGAATCTTCTTCATGGTCTGACTTAAGTCTTCTGCATGTCCACTTCTATGTTCCATGGCTCCAAGATCTCTGAGCTCACATATGCCTCTTGGGTGCATCCCATACACAACCTCAAATGGACTCTTCCCTGTTGTCCTGTTGACACTGTCATTATAAGCATACTCAGCTTGTGAGATAACCATATCCCATGTTTGTCCATACTCCTTGGTTAGACACCTTAAAAGATTACCTAACACTGTGTTAACCACCTCTGTTTGACCATCGGTCTGAGGATGGTAAGCTGACCCAAAAGATAGGTTGGTACCCAATCTGCTCCATAGAGTCTTCCAAAAGTGACTCATGAACTTCACATCTCTGTCAGAAACAATGCTCAAAGGTAGCCCATGGATCCTAACAACTTCCTTGAAGAAAAGATGAGCTATGTAGCTGGCATCATGAGTAGTTTTGCAGGGAATAAAATGACTCATCTTGCTAAATCTGTCTACCACAACATAAACACTGTCAAAACCAGTCTTGGTCTTAGGAAGGCCTACCACAAAATCCATGCTCACACACTCCCATGGTCTATTAGGAATGGGCAGGGGTTGATATAAACCAGCATTGCTAGCTCCTCCCTTAGCTTTCATACACACAACACATTGTTCCACATACCTTCTAACATCTCTTACCAACTTAGGCCAATAATAGAATCTTTGTACTAGCTCTAAGGTCTTATTGATGCCAAAATGCCCACTAAGACTGCCATTATGCTTTTCCTGAATCAAATTTTCCCTCATTGATCCTCTTGGAACACATAACTGATTGCCCTTAAACAACAACCCACTTTGCAAAGTATACTCTGAGTATTGACTATGGAAATGGTTCTCAAAGTTAGAACATACCTTATAGGCCTCTGAAAAGTCTTCATCTTCCCCATATAGATCCTTGAAACTCTCTATGCCAATGCTCTTGAGTTGTATCTCTTGCACTATCAACAACCTTCTGCTTAATGCATCTGCCACCTTGTTCATTTGTCCTTTCTTGTGCTTGATGGTAAAAGTAAAAGCTTGGATGTATTCCATCCATTTCAAATGCCTATTACTTAACTTCTCTTGAGTGTTGATAAAGCTAAGTGCCTGATTGTCAGTAAAAACCACAAACTCCTTGGGTAGAAGGTAATGCCTCCATTTCCTAAGTGACTGAACCAAAGCATAAAGTTCCAAGTCATAGGTTGAATATTTCTTCTTTGCTTCATTTAGCTTCTCACTAAAGAAGGCTATAGGCCTACCCTCTTGACTTAGCACTCCTCCTACTGCCATTCCACTTGCATCACATTCAACAGTGAACAACTTGTCAAAGCTAGGTAATAAGAGAATTGGTTGAGTTGCCACTTCTTGTTTCAGTTTCTCAAACCCTTTCTCAGCTTTGTGTGTCCACAAAAACTTAGTTTTCAAACCACCCTTGATTGTATCTAGGACTGGTGCACATATACCACTAAATTTCCTTATGAATTTTCTATAAAATTTGGCCAATCCATGAAAACTCCTTACCTCTGTCCCTGTGGTTGGTGTAGGCCAGTTTAGGATGGCTTCCACCTTGCTTGGATCCATCTTTAATGAGCCTTTAGACACTACAAAACCCAAATAGACTAGCTCTTGCTTAAATAACTCACACTTCTTTAGATTGATTGCCAATTTCTCCTCTTGCAACCTTCTAAGAACTTGCTCCACATGTTTCAAATGCTCTTCTACTGTCTTGCTATATATGAGGATGTCATCAAGGTACACTACCACAAATATCCCTGTAAAGTCCTTAAGCACTTCATTCATGAGCGTCATGAATGTGCTAGGGGCATTGGAGAGACCAAACGACATAACTCTCCATTCATATAACCCATCATTTGTCTTAAATGTTGTCTTCCACTCATCACCATCCTTAATTTTGATCTGATGGTATCCACTCTTGAGATCCAACTTTGTGAAGAACTGAGCACCTCCAAGACAATCCTTCAAGTCTTCAATTCTAGGAATAGGGAATCTATATCTGATTGTGATTCTATTTATGGCTCTAGAATCAGTACATAACCTCCATTTACCTCCCTTCTTTGTTGCTAAAACCACTGGTACTGCACATGGGCTGATGCTCTTTTGAATCAATCCTTGATCCAACAATTCTTGTACTTGCCTAGCTACTTCTAGGTTCTGCTCTGGTGTAAGTTTGTATGCTGCTTTGTTAGGCAATGAGGCTCTAGGTATGAAGTCAATTTGATGACTTATGGCTCTCTTTGGTGGTAAAGTTGCAGGTGTACCATCACTAACTATGCTCTTGTACTTATCAAGTAACCTTTGGACTGCTTCTGGTAAGACTGTCTTTTCAGCCTTGTCTTCTTCTTTAGGTTGCAACACAACCACATATCCTTCATTCCCTTGGTGTAGGTTCTTAAGGAACTCCTTACCACTGCTCAACATGATGTTTGGTGTCTGTCTTTGATTGTCATTCCTCTTCTTCTGTTAGTGACTGCAGCTTGAAGGTCCTTCCATCCTTTTTGAATGAAATAGTATTATCTTTCCCATCATAAATAGCACTTCTGTCATATTGCCATGGTCTGCCCAGTAGTAGATGGCATGCATCCATGGGTAATACATCACAAATTAACTTGTCCTTGTACCCTCCAATAGAAAACTCCACCGTTACTCACTCATTTACTAAAACACTCTGTCCCTTGTTTAGCCATGTGACCTTGTAGGGGTTAGTATGAGGTGACTTCTCTAATTTGAGTTTCATTACTGCCTCCTCTGATATGATATTGTCTGTCGAACCTGAATCTACTATGACCTTGCACACTTTTCCAAGTATCTTGCACCTTACTCTAAATAAAACTCTTCTCTGTTTTGGTTCCTCTTTGACTGGTTGTCTGATCAAGACTCTATTGAACATCAGATTCTCTCCTACCTCAGATTCAATATGACTGACCTCAGATGCTTTAGGACTCATGGTGTCCTCTTGTGTATAAGCCACTCTCTTTTCATCGCTTGATGAAGATGCTTTCTTTGGGCACCTATAAGCAGGATGACCTATTTGATTACAATGGTAACACTTCATGTTTGCAAAATAAGAATTGCTCCTGCTTGCTCCTCTTCCTCTATTTGAACCTCCTTGAGGTCCTCTACCTCTGTTGTATCCTCCTCTAGAACATGTTTCACCTCCATGCTCTGTTAATTTAGATTCTCCTTGATTTCTTTGGTCATTTCCTCTACCTTGGTAGCCACCACGCTGTCCTCTTTGATCTCTGCCTTTTCCTCTGCCCTTAGAAGCCTAATCTTGCTTCCTCTTTCTTCTTTCCTCAATCTTTATGGCCAACTGATAGCATTGGTGTACTGTCTTAGGACTTAAAAGAGCCATCTCCTCTTGAATGTTCCACTTCAAGCCATTAAGGTATCTAGCCACCTTGAGACTCTCATCCTTTGTCACATTAGACCTCATGCATAGCTTTTGAAACTCCTTAGTGTAAGTGTTTACATATTGGTCTCTTTTCCTTAGGCTTTGCCTCTTCTTGTGTAACTGAATCTCATAGTCATCTGGCATGTATGCCTCTCTCACTTTGGCAACCATTCCTTTCCAAGTTGAAATAGGTTGCTTACCTTCTTTTTCCCTCTCTGTCTGAATGAAATTCCACCATGTCAAGGCAGATCCTCTTAGTCTTGACTTGGCCACCTTTACCTTATGTGCTTCTGTGACTCCATCACACTCAAAATGGTTTTCCATTCCTTCTATCCAGTCCATGACTAGATCAACTTCCATCTTTCCACTAAAAAGTGGTATGCCTTCAAGTGCTTTCCAACTCAAATCTTTCAATGCCTTCAAGAAAGGCTCCTCCTTCAAAACAGGGTTAGGCTCAGGGGTCTTATCTTCCTCTACAACCTCTTCCTCTTTTGGTATCCTTCCCTCAAACTGTGCACTCCTCACTGCTTGCTCAAGTTGGGCTATTATTTCCCTCAATTGTTTATTGTCTCCTTCCTACTCTTCAACCATCTTAGCCAGTTCTGGATTGGTCACCATGATGGAAGAATCACTAGACTCAGCCTGTGACATATAAGATGCTTCCCAAATCTTTAACTCACTTTGATACCAATCTGATAGGGTAGGGTTGGATGAGACTCTCACAGTCCCATGCTCAGGTCTTGGGTTATCAATAACTTCTAGGTGACTCCTTCACCATAACCTTTAGGTCCTATCACAGGTATAGGCACCCCTGGTATTACTGGCCAACCCCTCTATCAATATTCCTCCATACTACCAAGCCAACCTTGGTGCCTTGCCACTATCTCACCATTGACCCTTATTCTTCCCTAAAGGCCAAATCCTCTCAACATTCAATTTGATTCTTACAGGGGTGTGTAAATGTTGTAATTGCTTCAAGGTAATCAATCTAGGGTTCTTGTTTCATCACAAAACTCCAATTAACCATCGCTTTCACAAAATCCCTTCCTAGGGTTAGAAAAGGCTACAAGCCTAGAGCCCCAATTAGGCCTCTCAACAGAGAAAAGTGTAATTTTTCCCTAAATCCTCCAAATGACCAGGGTTCCTCCTTTGGGGTTTGTGCTTCCCTTCCCCACACCTTAAATATTCTTGGGGTTTTTAGCCTGTACAGGCCGTACACTGCTCATTCACAAAATAAGCCAAAAAACTAGGGTTTGCAAGCTTTTCCAAACTATTTTCAGACTGTCAAAGGTTTCTCACTCCAAAAGGATTGGTGGAGCCTCCTCCTGATCACCAAGCCTTTCCAAGACCCTCAAAAAAATTCTCCAAAAAATAATTTCTCCAATATCTAAGCACCCCTACAAGTTATAAGTCTTTTACTCCAGGTCTTCCCTAGCCGGACCCTGCCTGGCTCGCCTAGGGCAAAACTTTGCTAGCATCTCCTGAACTCACACAAGCCCTACAAGCTATCATATTTACACTCATGGAGCCTAGTCACTATTCCCAAAGGGCCGTACAATTTGTACGGTGGGAAAGTGCTCTAGAGCTCCATTCTCTCAAGACTGCCTGATTTAGGCCAGAAAAAGACAGAAAACAAACTATTTACAAATAAAAGATGAAAATGATTTACAAAGACAAATGAATGGAACAATAAGCTTACACAATATTCACACTACATTCTACAAAAAAAATAACAGTAGGTTTACTCCATCAAAGCACAATTTGGATGCAAAAATCAGAAAACTACCTCTCAGAACGCTGTTTCCTTCCACTTCAGAAAATGTTACTACAACAATAGTGCCTCTAACCCTAATTCATGGTCAAGCCATGTATTACATAGGTTCCAAAAATAGTTGAGATTCTTGGGTCGAGCCTTTAGATGACCTAATGGAAAAATTTATAAAACCCACTGTGTTTTTCAATCTTTGGCAACTTTTTTACTATTAAGCAAAATAAGCCTCTAAACTTATTGAACTCTTGATAGCCTCTTTCCAAAAGATCAAAAACACCTCTAAGCTCAACAATAAATGGTCTTCATGACCTTATGACAACAAAAAAAAAATTAACCCTCTAGGTTTCTTCTTTACCTAAGAAACTGACTGTTGTTCCTTAGGTGCTCCTGCACCATTTATCATTTGGGGTTTCTTGTATATCATCGGCCCTACAAATTTTATGGTAGTTACTGTTGTTTATCATTGATGTTTTCTTGACAAGATTTTTTTCTGAGGGATTCTAGTTGAAGACTTGCATAAAAAGATGTGTTTGTGTAATTGGAAAAGGCAGTTGCTAGTTCGGTTTCATGTGGAAGTTGCTCATAGAGTTTTCAAATAGATTCTTTATTCCAAAATAGAGAAAATATATATGATTTGTAATTCTCATTCAATGTGATTGATGAGAGGTTTTTTTTTGAAAAATAAAGAATATATCATTCAAAAAGGACAATATATATTGTTTTTAAAATTTGACAGATTAGAACTCTGATCCTGAAGTCATGACGGAATAGAGTTTGTAATCAGAGAAACATAGATCAACTCTATATTCAAATTGCTTCATATTTGTTTATTTTTCAATAAGACTATCAGTGAGATAGCTCTATAAGACTATCAATGAGATAGCACCATTGTTAGTGAGACAAATCAGCCAGTGAGGCTTTGTACAAAGAATATTTTTTCAGATAAGGCTAGTGAGGCCAAATTCGAGTGGTTTTATTCCCCAGGAGGGTTTCCACTCAAGAAAAATTTTGTGTCAATCTTTTAAATGTATTTGCTTCATTATTTGTTCATTTATATTTTTCAGCATAAGTAAATTCATGATCAAATTATTGTTAAAAGATTTAAAAAGAATTGATTAGTTCGTTAACACTGATTCACCACCCCCCTCTAAGTGTTAGCTACACTCCAACAATTGGTATCAGAGCCAAACCTTGTTGTTGAGTCAACTAGGGGTTTCAGTTTAGGAGTACTAATGGCAACTCAAGAAGGTTTACCTATAACCAGGGCACCACTTTTTGATGGTATTGGTTATGCTTTCTGGATGTTTAGGATGAAAAAACATATCAACTCTCTAGGATATGATGTGTGGGCAGTAGTAGAAAATGCATTTACTACTACATCACCTCCTTCTGATGTTTATCAGAAACGAGCATATGATTGCAATGCAAAAGCTGAAAATGCTATTTTTTGTGGACTCGCTAATGATGTCTTGACAAAAATAATGGATTGTAAGAATTCAAAAGCCATATGGGATAAATTTTCCACCATCTATGAAGGTGATGAGAAAGTTAAAGAAGCAAAACTTTAGAACTATAGATTTAAATTTGATAGTCTAAAAATGGGTGACGATGAAAAGATTGCTGATTTTTTCTTGAAGATTCAAGAAAGTGTAAATGTAATTAGAGGGTTTGGAGAAAATATTCCTATAAATCTTGTTGTTCAAAAAGTTTTGAGATCTTTACCCACTAAGTTTGATCCAAAAATTGTAGTAGTTGAAGAAAGAGACATTAATAAGGTAACTCTTGATGATCTCCATGGTTTCTTTACTGCTTATGAGATGAGATTAAATGAACATAACTCTGATAGTAAGGAATCTATTTTTAAAGCTGAGGCTGATGTTTTAGATGAAACTGAATCCTCTTTTGTAAAAAACTAAAAAGAGGCTCAGGAAAGTATAAGGGGAAATCACCCTTTAAATGTTTTAATTGTGGAAAGATAGGACACTATGCTGCAAATTTTCCTAATAAAGATCTTGAAAGTGATGATGAAAGCAATAAAAGATTTTCAAAGAAGAAGCAATCTAATTTTAAAAAGAAAAATACTTTCAAAAAGAAGAAAAGTCTTTATGCCGATGTAACTGATAGTGAATCAATTAAATCTTGTGATGAAACTGAAGAAATCTTATTTATGGCTGAAGTTGTTCCTATAAAGGAAGATGAATCTAATTTTGAATCAGAAATTGACCTTGAGGGAGAAATTAAATTTGCTCTCAAAGAAATTAAAAAATTCAGAAAAGAAGCAGTTATCTTGAAAGATAAAGATCAAGAAAATGTACAAACTATTTCTGATTTGACTCTTAAAGGAGAAGAAACTAGAAAAATTCTTGAGATAAATCAAGAAAAATTGAAACATAAGGAGGATAGATGCTGCTCTTTGGAGGCAGAAGTTGTTAAGTTGAGAAATCAGCTTGCTTGTCTTGATGAGAGTCAATGTTCAAATCATGATGGTAAAGAAAAGGTAATATTTTTTATGATAATTCTAGTTTCAATGGTTATTGTTTCAATTTTAAACAATTTGGTCATAAGGCTAGCATTTGCAAGGTTTTGTCTAAGAGAAGTTATAACATTGTTAATGGAAATCTCAATAAATTTCTTGTTAATATTCAATGTTATAAATGCAAAGAAGTAGGTCATATAGCAGCATTTTGTAAATTTGGTTTAAAAATATAGTCAAACAGAGCTAATGGAATTAAACTTGTTTGGAGGCCTAAAGATGTTAAAGCCTTGATAGTTGAAACAACTTTTCACTTTTTTAAGAGAAATTTTTGGGTTCTCGATAGTGGCTGCTCTCATCATATGACTGGTAAGAGAAATAGGTTTGTAGACTATGAAGACTATTCTGGTGGTTTTGTTAAGTTTGGGAATGATCACTATATTCCTATAGTGGGAAAAGGTACTACTTTGCTTGAAAATGAAATCCCTGTCAATGATGTTTATTATGTGGAAGGGATAACTCACAATCTCTTGAGTTTAAGCGAAATTTGTGACAATGGCTTTGAAATAAATTTCTTTGACTTAGGGTGTGAAATTCAAAAGAAATCTGGTGGAAAAGTAGCAATAGGTTATAAAACAAATGGCAATGTATATTACCTGCAAGAAAGCTCAAATAATAAGTAGGAAAGTAATGTTTGCTTCATGAGTCAAGTTGATGAATCTAAATTATGGTATAGAAGATTTGGCCATATTAACTATGATAATTTGGTAAAGACAAGTAACAATCAAAATTTTAGAAACATTCCTATCATATCTAAACCAGATAATCAAATTTGCAAAGAATGTTAGGAAGGAAAACAAGCTAGAGAAAGTTTCAAAACTAAAGAATACACATCAACCAAACCTCTGTAGTTTGTCCACACTGATCTATGTGGACCAACAAGGTGTAAGTCCTTGAACAATGAGAGGTATTTCATGCTGTTTATAGATGACTATACTCATATGACTTAGGTAGCATTTCTGGTACATAAGGGAGAAGCTTTTCATAAATTTAAAATTTTTAGAAAGTTGGTTGAAAATGAATCTGATATAAAAATCAAATGTCTTAGGTCAAATAGAGGAGGTGAATTTACCTCACAAGAGTTTGTTGGTTATTGTGAAGATCATGGAATAAAAAGGCAATATTTAGCCTCTAGGACACCACAACAAAATGGTGTTGCTGAACGCAAAAATTGAATAGTGAAAGAGATACCAATTGTTGGAGTGCAGTTAACACTGAGAGAGGGGGGGTGAATCAGTGTTAACGAACTAATCAATTATTTTTAAATATTTTAACAATAATTTGATCATGAATGTACTTATGCTAAAAAATATAAATGAACAAATAATGAAGCAAATACATTTAAAGGATTGACATAGAATTTGTCTTGAGTGGAAACCGTTCTGGGGAATAAAACCACTCAAATTTGGCCTCACTGGCCTTATCTGAAAAAATATTCTTTGTACAAAGTCTCACTGGCTGATTTGTCTCACTTACAATGGTGCTATCTCACTGATAGTCTTATTGAAAAATATACAAATATGAAGCAATTTGAATACAGAGTTGATCTTTGTTTCTCTAATTACAAACTCTATTCTGTCATGACTTCAGAATTAGAGTTCCAATGTGTCAAATTTCAAAAAAAATATATATTGTCCTTTCTGAATGATATATTCTATATTTTTCAAAAACAACCTCTCATCAATCACATTGAATGAGCATTACAAATCATATATATGTTCTCTGTTTTGGACTAAAGAATCTATTTGAAAACTATATGAGCAACTTCCAAATGAAACCGAACTAGCAACTTCCTTTGCCAGTTACACAAACACATCCTTTTATGCAAGTATTCAACTATAATCCCTTAGAAAATAATCTTGTCAAGAAAACATCAATGATAAACAATATTAACTGCCATAAAATTTGTAGGGTCGACAATATACAAGAAACCCCAAATGATAAACACATGGCTAAACCCCCAAATATAGTGACAAGGTTTTCTTAACAAAAGAAAAATATTTAAAATTTTACAAAACAAAAACCCCAATTCCCAACAACAAACCTAAAGTGGGTTTTTAAGAACCATTTTTGCATTTAAAAAAAAACAAACCCTTAATTCTCAACAACAGGGCCAACCAAGATTTGTATTTGAATCTTCCTAATAACAAAATAAAACATGTATTGATAGAAGATAACCATGAATGAGTTCTTCCTAGCGTGACATAATGATGTGCTCAAATTATTGAAACAAAAAAGTTAACCACACAAACCCATTACTAAGATTGGCACGGGTTACTATTAACAACTGACTTAACCCAGATAAATTCAAATATTCGATTCAACTATATAGCATTAAGGACCAACACTTGGATTAATAAAGACACAAATACAAAGTAAGGAATACACCTGATGTAGGCTTAACCAAAATATCTTCATTGTTTCTTTTTACTGTAAGTTCTTGTCTCCTCGTAAACCATGCAACTGACCCTTGAAACAAGCTTTGCTTACCAACTGCCGCCATAATTAGGGTAGTAAATTGCAATGGTTAGAATGAAGCAAACATCAATATTCTTTCAAGTCTTGAAAGACTTTTTCAAAAAAAACATAATGATTTTCAAATCCAAGAATTATGATGGGAAAGAATTCCCATTCAACAAACAAATAATTACTGTCGACAATACAAAGATTCTTTTAATCTTTGACTTTACAAAAATTTATCATTACTTCCTTTTATCATTTGCCACCTTTTTAGATTAAGAATCTCTCCATGATGATGATGCCTTGTATAAAAAATGTTAGTATGCCCTATTTTTGAGAGACACTTTTCACTCTACAACAATTTAAAAAAAATAAAATTGGAGAACAATATTCGTTTATGAAATATGTAGCAATGCCCCCTTTTAGAATATAACCTTTATCACTGCACTTCAGCAAAGATGCCGATAGATATGCAAATGAATGTTACAATACCAAATGCAGATGAGGATCAGTATGAATATATAAAATCACGCAAAACTAAAGGAAATCACCATGTGCACAACCTGTAACTTCAACCTTAGTGTATTGACATTATTGCCAAACAATACTGAGGAACAACATACTCTCCCTTTGGCATTGATGTCAAACACAAAGCTATAATATACCTGTTCTGAACATGATGACTACACGAAGTACACACCCATCTTGTCACATATCAAAGAAACCATCAAATACAACTGAAGACTAAATAAACAAAGCATATCACCATAAATGTTGTGTATCACTGTGAAACATAGCACTGCCAAAAACACAAGCTGAACTGTCCATAGCATGAAATCTGAACATCACTACCAAAAAAAAATTCTTCTACCAAAATCTCCCCCTTTTGACACAATTCCAAAGACAGAAAACTGAGCCAAACATGAAATGTAATCTGAAATGCCAAAAAAAACTAAGGGACAAAGGAATATGCAAGAACTGCTCCCCCTGACTCCATGCACTGGAGTTAATATGGAAGAGAACTGATAGAGACAACTCCAAGCTTGTCTCTTAGTGTTTCAAACTAAGCTTTAGGAAGGGGTTTGGTAAAGATATCAGCCACCTGATCATTAGATGCCACAAAATCTAGTATAACTTCATTTGCCAACACCTTTTCACATAGAAAATGATACCTTATATCAATATGTTTAGTTCGAGAATGTTGTACAAAATTTTTGGAGATATTAATAGTACTTGTATTATCACATAAAATGTGAACAGGTCTAACAACATTAACTTGTATGTCCTTCAAGGTTTGAACCATCCAAAGCACGTGCGTACAACAGGTACCCGTTGCTATATAATCAGCCTCAACAGTTGACAAGGATACTGAATCCTGCTTCTTGCTATGCCAGGCTACTAATGTACCTCCAAGATAGAAAGCACCACCTAAAGTGCTTCTCCTACCATCAATATTTCCAGCCCAGTCAGCATTAGTGTAAGCAACCAAAGTGAAATCACTATGCTTAGGGTACCATAGGTCAAAATCTAATGTGATAGCAACATACTTCAATTTTTTTTTTGCAACATTCAAATGTGACATTTTAGGTGTAGATTGAAATCGTGAAACCAAGCATACATCATGCATGATATCTATCCTTGTGGCAGCCAAATATAGAATACTACCAATCATGGATCTATACAGAGTATGATCCACATTAGGCTTATCAATGTCCTTTGAAATTTTACAGCTAGTTTCCATAGGAGTCCCAACTAGTTTACAGTCAACCATCTGAAACTTTTTCAACATTTCTTTAGCATATTTTGTTTGTGAGATAAATATTCCTTTATCAAGTTGACTAACTTGAAGACCCAAAAAGAAAGAAAGTTCACCAATCATTGACATTTTGAATTTAGACTTCATGATTGCTGGAAATTCAGAGCACAAAGCATCATAATTATTGCCAAATATAATATCATCAACGTAAACAACAACAACTATAATACTATCATCTTTCACTTTGAAGTATAAATTGTTGTCTACTGCACCTTATGAGAAGCCCTGTTCATGTAAATAGGTGTCCAACTTTGAATACCAGGCTCTGGGAGCCTCTTTTAGACCATAGAGGTCCTTTTTTAGTCTGTATACATAACATTCTTTACCTACAACAACAAAGCCTTCAGGCTATTCCATATAAACTTCTTTTGACAAGTCACCATTGAGAAAAGCAGTTTTAACATCCATTTGATACACTTTAAAACCTTTATACACAAAGTAAGCCAAAAACATTCTAATTGCTTCTAACCTAGCCACATGAGTGAAAGTTTCATCAAAGTCCAATCCTTCAACTTGAGAATAACCTTTACAAACTAATCTAGCTTTATTTCTGACTATATTCTCTTGTTCATCCATCTTGTTCCTAAAAACCCATTTTGCACCAATAACATTTTTATTTTTAGGTCTGGGAACTAGTTCCCATGTTTTATTTTTCTCAATTTGTGCAAGTTCTTCATGCATAGCCTTGACCCAACAACTATCACAACTAGCCTCAAAATAAGTCTAAGGCTCTATTTTTGAAATCAAAGATAAATCAACTTGTTCACCTTTATCTTTTGTACCTAAAAGTTGCATTCTAGTTTGAATTCCTTTTGACACATCACCAATAATCCGATCAGATGAATGCTTCTTTTTCATTAGCCTAGAATGCAACTGAAAAGAAGGTTCAACAATATCATCAGCCACATTTTGTTCAGTTGATAGCATAGGCTTTGTTAACCTTGAAGGTTCATTTTGATCTTTCAGATCTGTATTAGATGTCTGCACAATAAAATCGCCATCATCATCAAGTTTCTTTTGCTATTCATAATTTTGTAAGGTTTCATCAACCTTAACATTTGCACTTTCCACAAATTTTCTTAATCTTTTATTGTAACACCTATATGCTTTACTGTGTGTAGAATATCCCAAAAATATACCCTCATCACACCTTGATTCAAAACTTCCAATGCTATCATTATCTTTCTTAATAAAGCACTTGATGCAAAAAAATTTGAAATATCCTACCATACCATAATTCATATGGTGTATGTTGTGTTTTAGTTCTTATTTGAACTCTATTCAGAATGTAAACAGTTGTATGCACTGATTTTTTCTAGTATGTATTTGACAGACTACATCATGCAACATAGCTCTTGCCATTTCTCTCACTGTTCGATTTTTGCGTTCAACAACACCATTTTGCTGTGGTGTCCTAGAGGCTGAATATTGCCTTTTTATTCCATGATCTTCACAATAATAAAAAAAATCTTGTGAGGTAAATTCACCACCTCTATCTGACCTAACACATTTGATTTTTAGATCGGATTCATTTTCAACCAACTTTCTAAAAATTTTAAATTTATGAAAAGCTTCTCCCTTATGTACTAGAAATGTTACCCAAGTCATACAAGTATAGTCATCTATAAACAACATGAAATACCACTCATTGTTTGAGGACTTAGTCCTTGTTGGTCCACATAGATCAGTGTGGACAAGCTACAGAGGTCTGGTTTATGTGTATTCTTTAGTTTTGAAACTTGCTCTAGCTTTTTTTCCTTCCTAACATTCTTTGCAAATTTGATTATCTAGTTTAGATATGATAGGAATGTTTCTAACATTTTGATTGTTACTTATATTTACCAGATTATCATAGTTAATATGGCCAAATATTCTATGCCATAATTTAGACTCATCAACTTGACTAATGAAGCAAACATTACTTTCCTACTTATTATTTGAGCTTTCTTGTAGGTAATATACATTGCCATTTGTTCGCTAACCTGTTGCTACTGTTCTACCGGATTTCTTTTGAATTTCACACCCTAAGTCAAAGAACTTTATTTCAAAGCCATTACCACAAATTTGGCTTACACTCAAGAGATTGTGAGTTAGCCCTTCCACATAATAAACATCATTGACAGGGATTTCATTTTCAAGCAAAATAGTACCTTTGCCCACTATAGGAATACAGTGATCATTCCCAAACTTAACAAAACCACCAGAATAGTCTTCATAGTCTACAAACCTGTTTCTCTCTCTAGTCATATGATGAGAGCAGCCACTATCGAGAACCCAAAAAATTCTCTTAATAGAGTGAAAAGTTGTTTCAACTATCAAGGCTTTAACATCTTTAGGCCTCCAAACAAGTTTAATTCCATTAGCTCTATTTGACTGTATTTTTAAACTAGATTTACAAAATGCTACTATATGACCTACTTCTTTACATTTATAACATTGAAGATTAACAAGAAATTTATAGAGATTTCCATTAACAATGTTATAACTTCTCTTAGACAAAACCTTGCAAATGCTAGCCTTATGGCCAAATTGTTTACAATTGAAACAATAACCATTGAAACTAGAATTATCGTTAGAAATCTTACCTTTTCCTTTACCATCATGATTTGAACATTGACTCTCATCAGGACAGGCAAGCTGATTTCTTAGCTTAACAACTTCTGCCTGCAAAGAGCAGTATCTATCCTCCTTATGTTTCAGTTTTTCTTGAGTTATCTCAAGAATTTTTCTGCTTTCTTCTCCTTTAAGAGTCAAATCAGAAATAGTTTGTACATTTTCCTGATCTTTATCTTTCAAGATAATTTCTTCTTTTCTCAAATTTTTAATTTCTTTGAGAGCAGATTTCAGTTCTCCCTCAAGGTCAATTTCTGATTCAGAATTAGATTCATCTTCCTTTACATGAACAACTTCAGCCATAAATAAGATTTCTTCAGTTTCATCACAAGATTCAATTGATTCACTATCAGTTACATCCGCATAAAGACTTTTCTTAATTTTGAAAGTATTTTTCTTTTTAAAATTAGATTGCTTCTTCTTTGAAAATATTTTATTGCTTTCATCATCACTTTCAAGATCTTTATTAGGACAATTTGCAGCATAGTGCCCTATCTTTCCACAATTAAAATATTTAAAGGGTAATTTACCCTTATACTTGCATGAGCCTCTTTTTAGTTTATTTACAAAAGAGGATTTTGTTTCATCTAAAACATCAACCTCAGCTTTAAAAGAAGATTCCTCACTACTAGAGTTATGTTCATTTAATCTCATCTCATAAGTAGTAAAGAAACCATGGAGATCATCAAGAGTTACCTTATTAATGTCTCTTTCTTCAACTGCTGCAATCTTTGGATCAAACTTAGTGGGTAAAGATCTCAAAAAAATTTGAATGACAAGCTTTTTAGGAAGATTTTCACCAAACCCTCTGATTGTATTTACATTTTCTTGAATCTTCAAGAAAAAATCAGCAATCTTTTCATTGTCACCCATTTTCAGACTATCAAATTTTAATCTATAGCTTTGAAGTTTTTCTTCTTTAACTTTCTCATAACCTTCATAGATGGTGGAAAATTTATCCTATATGGCTTTTGCATTCTTACAATCCATTATTTTTTTCAAGACCTCATTAGTGAGTCCACAACAAATAGCATTTTCAACTTTTGCATTGCAATCATATACTCATTTATGATCAGCATCAAAAGGAGGTGATGTAGTAGTATATGCACTTTCTACTGCTGCCCACACATCATATCCTAGAGATCTGATATATTTTTTCATCCTAAATTTCCAGAAAGAATAACCAGTAGCATCAAAAAGTGGTGCCCTGGTTGTAGATAAACCTTCTTGAGTTACCATTAGCACTCCTAAATTGAAACCCCTAGTTGACTCAACAACAAGGTTTGGCTCTGATACCAATTGTTGGAGTGCAGTTAACACTGAGAGGGGGGGGGGTGAATCAGTTTTAACAAACGAATCAATTCTTTTTAAATATTTTAACAATAATTTGATCATGAATGTACTTATGCTAAAAAATATAAATGAACAAATAATGAAGTAAATACATTTAAAAGATTGACACATAATTTGTCTTGAGTGGAAACCCTCCTGGGGAATAAAACCACTCGAATGTGGCCTCAATGGCCTTATCTGAAAAAATATTCTTTGTACAAAGCCTCACTGGCTGATTTGCCTCACTGACGGTGGTGTTATCTTACTGATAGTCTTATAGAGCTATCTCACTGATACTCTTATTGAAAAAATACAAATATGAAGCAATTTGAATACAGAGTTGATCTATGTTTCTCTGATTACAAACTTTGTTCTGTCATGACTTTAGAATCAGAGTTCCAATGTGTCAAATTTCAAAAATAATATATACTATCCTTTCTGAATGATATATTCTATTTTTTTCAACAACAACCTCTCATCAATCGCATTGAATGAGCATTACAAATCATATATATGTTCTCTATTTTGGAATAAAGAATCTATTTGAAAACTGTATGAGCAACTTCCACATGAAACTAAACTAGCAATTTCCTTTTCTAGTTACACAAACACATCTTTTTATGCAAGTCTTCAACTAGAATCCCTTAGAAAACAATCTTGTCAAGAAAACATCAATGATAAACAACAGTAATTGCCATAAAATCTGTAGGGCCGACAATATACAAGAAACCCCAAATGATAAACACCCGGCTAAACCCCCAAATATAGTGACAAGGTATTCTTAACAAAAGAAAAACATTTGAAATTTTACAAAACAAAAATCCCAATTCCCAGCAATAGACTTGAAGTGGGTTTTTAAGAAAAAAAATTGCATTTAAAAAAAACCAAACCCTTAATTCTCAACAATAGGCCCGACCAAGATTTGTATTTGATTCTTCATAATAACAAAACAAAACATGTATTGACAGAAGATAACCATGAATTAGTTCTTCCTATCTTGACATAATGATGTGCTCAAATTATTGAAACAAAAAAGTTAACCACACAAACCCATTACTAAGATTTGCATAGGTTACTATTAAAAATTGACTTAACCCAGATGAATTCAAAGATCTGATTCAACTAAACAACATTAAGGACCAGTACTTGGATTAATAAAGACACAAAGACAAAGTAAGGAATACACCTGATGTCGGCTTAACCAGAATATCTTCACTGTTGCTTTTTACTGTAAGTTAGTGTCTCCTCGCAAACCATGCAACCGACCCCTGAAACAAGCTTTGCTTACCAACTGTCGCCATAATTAGGGTAGTAAACCTCAATGGTTATAATGAAGCAAACATCGATAATCTTTCAAGTCTTGAAAGACTTTTTCAAAAACAACATAATGATTTTCAAATCCGGGAATTATGATGGGAAAGAATTCCCATTCAACAAACAAATAATTACTGCCGGCAATACAAATATTCTTTTAATCTTTGACTTTACAAAAATTCATCATTACTTCCTTTTATCATTTTCCACCTTTTTAGATTAAGAATCTCTCCATGATTATGATGCCTTGTATAAAAAATGTCAATATGCCCTGTTTTTGAGAGACAGTTTTCACTCTACAACAATTTAAAAAAAAACAATTTGGAGAACAATATTCGTTTATGAAATATGTAGCAATGCCCCCTTTTAGAATATAACCTTTATCATTGCACTTCAACAAAGATGCTGATAGATATGCAAATGAACGTTACAATACCAAATGCAGATGAGGATCAATATGAATATATAAACTATGAAAAACTAAAGGAAATCACCATGTGCAC
The DNA here is from genome assembly GCA_007258455.2 of Sequoia sempervirens. Lineage (NCBI taxonomy): Eukaryota > Viridiplantae > Streptophyta > Pinopsida > Cupressales > Cupressaceae > Sequoia > Sequoia sempervirens. The sequence goes on from VDFB02105785.1 coordinate 410,501,802, forward strand.
AACCTATAACTTCAACCTTAGTGTATTGACATTAATACCAAACTATATTGAGGGACAACAATTTTTATGTTGGGGAAGCAATATTTATTATTGTTTTGAGTTTTTATAGGCCACGTTGGACCTGTTTGAAGCATTGATAAGTTTGTGTGAGCATTGGATGGATGATTTCCAATAAACCCTAGGGTTTCTAGGCTGAAAGTGAGGGTTTGGTAGTTTGGCCATTGGGGATTGTAGTTCTAACAAAAAGTGGTAAAATCCTTGGTTTGAGAATCTGAGAAGTGTTTCCCAATTGAGTTTATAGAGTTTGGAAATATTGGTGAGTAGTTTCTTTGAAAAACGGGCTAATTTGATCCCTAAAAGGTGTAAAAATCCAAGTTTGAGATAGTTGTCACAAAGGAATCATTGGTGACTTGTTGATATGTTTTGGACCTTTAAAATGAGTCCCTGAAATAGGTCAGGTCTTGAACTGAAGGGAAGTGATTATGAAGATATACCCGAGGGTATGTGCAGGATCATCATGGCAAAAACAGGCCCTTAAGTGGCAAAAAAATTAGAAAAATCAGGGTTAGGCAACTTGAAGTAAAAATTTGAATAAGTTATCTATATTATTTGAAAAATATGTAAGAATATAATATGTAGAAAATTAAATGTAGTTTCTAAACTACTAAGTTTATTTTATAAAAAAATTCTATTTGGTAAAAATTTGAAATTTCAATGTAGTAATACTTAAATTTGAGGGGAAAAGAAATAAGAAATGGAATTCAATAATAGAGGCCACCTAGCCACAATAAAATGATAATATTTTTTTATAAGATTTTAGATATAAGTAGAGGATTCATGTTTAGATGTGATGCATATTTTTTTGTAATTTTTTTCCAAGTAAATAATTAATTATGATTTTTTTTATTAAACCTTTTAAAAAATATAAAAAACTTGTATGTCTGACCACCTTAACTTGGTCAAAACTTCATGAAATTCAATTTTTTTTATTTTTAATCCTATAGTATGTGAAGCATAGAATGTAATGCATGTTTCGGATTCAAAAAATGTGATATCGTTTGAAAGCTATACATGTTTTTCAATCAACCTATCAATTGGGACTTTAGTTGTAATTCAAATAGAAAATGAATAATAATTATTTATTATATTTAAAGTAAAGCATAATTTATATTGGTGGAAAGCTGAGAATCTCCTCTAAAAACCCTTTTCGTTTCATCAATTTTGGGTAAAAAAACGTCATCATCCACATACCCTACACATACCATCATATTGCCACTTTTTGGCCCATCATGATCCTACACATACCCTCGATTGAGTGGTTTCCCAATGCTACAAGGGAAAGAGTGGATTTTGGTGAATTGATGATATTTTGATGAGATTGTGATTTGATAGTTGTGGTTACAGGTTTGAATTATGTTTTGTGTGTTTGTAGGACCTCCCCTAATTGCATCATAATCCCTACCCAAAAATCTATGGTTCATTTTCTTTACCACTTTTGATTCTTTGACTTATCCACCAAGACCTCTGATGGATCTGACCACTTCATCTACCCTCTACATGTAGCTTGTAATGTTTTCATCTTTAGAAATTTGCAATTTGAACTCAAATATGATCTTCAAATTCTGCATCTTAGCTTGTTTAACCTTATCATCTCCTTCATAAATGATTTTCAACTTTGTCCGAATTTCTCTAGCAATTTTTAAATTCATAACATTCACTAATTCAAAATTTGTGAGACTACTTAAAAGAGCATACCTTGCTTTTTTATTTATTTCATAGCCCTTGATTTTAACTTCAATGCTCAGACCATTTGTAGGTATAGTATATCCATCTTAAAATGATTTCCAAACATCATATCCCAAATAACTTTGAAAGCCTTCCATGCTTTTTTTCTAGAATACATAGTCTCTTCCATCAAACATAGGTATCTCCTTCTTGTGCACCATCCTAAATCTATCTCAAGCAGTTAAGCTTTTCTCCAAGAAACCTATCTCTGATACCAATTGTTGAATGCATAAGACAACTGAGAGGGGGGGGGTGAATCAACTATACCTTAAAATTTTCAAAACCCTCATTAACATTCAGATCCATATTCATTCAATAAACCATTAAATCTATTATGATGATTTAGCATGGAAAGAAAATAATAGAAACTAAAACAGATTAATACCATACATAAGAGAACACCAAATTTATGTGGAAAACCAAGAAGCGAAAAACCACTGTGAGAATTAGCTCATAATATAAGTAATATCAAAACCAAATATAATAGGTCTTGTTCTACTAGAGGGCTCACTGCCCAAAGAAGAAAGGCTCACTTATGGAATAGGAAAATAAATAGAGAAGAAATTTTACCTTGATAAAAGCATCTTAATGAAACAAAGAATCCACCACAATGACATCAACACCTTCACAACATGATTGTAGAATTGTATCCACCTTCTGATCACTGCATTCAAAAGACTAACACATGAAAGCTCACACAACACTTCTCAAATTTGTACTTTAATACTTTTCAATTCACATCATTCACATCTCTCTCATCTATCTTTCTATCCTTCAACAACTCAACTCATACTTATATTGCCCTCAACCTTGAAACAATTCTCCAAGGTCAGATATGCACATCAACCATGCAAATTCAAATTATGTTGGTGCCAAAACACTTCCGTGGTGGGTAGAAGTGAAAGTGGAACACATAACATCTTATCTAGGACCCAAATGAACAACAACACACTACAAAATTCTTTTATAAACAATATTCATCCATCGCAAGTAGTGTAATCACTAGGTTCATTGTTATCTGTGTAAACACCATTAAACTTGTAAGTACATGCTTCCTCAAATATAAGGATGAATCACAAACCACACACCACACTTGAACATGATCTAGAATATTCCTCAAACATCTTGAAATCCAACAAACTCCTTCACAAAACATCTACTTGAGAATGTACACACCTAGTACACTCAAACAAATCTGCCATACACTATTACTAAAGAAATTAACTTCTGAAGAACCAAACCATGAACCATCTTGACCAAAAAAAGATACCAACACTATCAAAACTCCCTCAAAGATCCACATGACCTGAAACCACTCTATAGAGAAACACAGAGCAAAGAAATTTCCCCTAGACACATCTACAATGCACAGTTGACACACTAGTGAACACAACTTCTTTTGTACAATGATCCAACACACCAAATATTAAATACAACACCTATGAACATATCTCACCAACATATCCAAATTCCACAAGAAAATCTTCAACCTAGAAGAAATGTGAAGCAACACAAGAACACACCTCTGTAATCCAGAACACCATTACAACACATTGTTTCCTCTTTTTTATTATTTTTTCTCAAAAGCACTTGGAAACCAAGCACTAGAGACATATCCTCATCATCTTCAGAATGTCCTCAACTTTAGGAAAAATATTATCAAAGAAACACTAGAGGTTGACACCAGTAGCTTTACTAATGACAATATAATGCAGTTGTATAGGAGTGAATTTGCACCCCTCTTTTAAATTCCCCTTTTACACTCTCCACCTTAGAACAAACAAATCCGACTAAGTAATTCCACATCACCTATCTGCAATCTATCCACTTGGCACTTATTTTTAGTGTTGGTGGGGGAATTTTTGTCAAGGACATGCACACGGCGCGTGGACGTCTACGCAATGCGTTTCCATGTTGACAGGATTCCCGCCTCTAGAATCTACTGAGGCATTACATTCTACATTGGTGATGAAATGTAATGCCCCTATGCCTTCTTGCTGACCTTTGAACAAATCTTTCACTCCCTTTTCATCTTCAAATGGTCGTCTTTCTTATTCTATCCAACTTCTTCATGTTTCTATATTCTTGCTTGATCTTTCTCCACAATTCTTTCTCCATACTTTTGCTACTTGTTGCACTATTGGCATCACAACATCCCACACATTTTACCATAGAAGCTACAGCTTGGTGTCTAGTGAGACTACTTTTGATGTTGTTAAGTCTATGTTGGCTCTACCATTGTTCTAGGCTTGCATTCCTCTCTCATTGGCCTTGAATGCCTTTGGTCAAGGGTGGTAACGCTTTTGTTTAATTTGTTGTTGAATTTGAGTAGTTTAGTGTCTCTTGTAGTATTCAATTCCATTTCCATTCTAGCATTATTTCCTTTATCATATTTCTATATCTCCATATATTTGGTTGTTTGTGGAGGTGGAAACACCAAAGTGGGGGTTTGACTATGGAAAACCCCTATACAACCTCAAATTTTTTTCTCTCTTGGTTGTGTGTAGGTACATGTTCGTGTGGAGCTTGCTGGCGAAGTGGACTCCTCATGACTTAATCTTCATCACCTTTACTTTATGTCACTTTTGCATCATCTTTCTAGTTATTTTTCTTATTCTATTAAGTCACCATTTTAGTTAGTACTTCAAACCTCAACCGCTAAGACATTAGTAGGTTTTTTTACCTTTTACTATACTTTTAAACCTTCTAGTTTTACGAATGCCAACACTCCTGTGAGACGCCAATGCATTGTGTTGTCGTCTGTGACCTGTATTGTTGTCCTCTTGGCAAAGAGTTGTCTAAGGTATAGTTTGGGTTCCAGAAGCCTACTCATTTAGCCCCATCAAAACTCTCAAGTTAGTAGGGTGATAGAAGCACTTGAGAGTGCTCTTCATTCTCTATCCTTGACCTAAAAAACTTGTCCAACCTGAGGTAGATCAAGGAAACCTTCCACTCTCGACTCTCCATGACTTAGAGCCTTGGTGTGGTTGGTCCACCTCCTTTACAACAACTAATTAAAGTATGGATAATATCAACTGTTCATACCCTTGCAACAATATCACCCAATAATAGGCATCAATGCAACCATAGGCTTGTTAACATCAGTCACAATACTAACTACTCATACTTGCAATAATCTCCCCTTTGTCATTGATGGCAACACATGATGTGAAAGACCATCAAAGACATAACAACTCTGCACCATACCTATTTCACTTTTTGTTTTCTCCCCCTTTAACAACATACTCATTACATTCTCTTTCCCTTAACTTTCTATATGAATCTTTCTCTCCCCTTGTTATCTTGTTATTTTTTGCATGACTCTCTCTCCCCCTTTGACATCAATGGAAAAGGACCTAAATATTTGCATTTGTCCTCTCCCTTTGACATCAATCAACCTACTTACTACTACTCTACAACATGTTTCCTTTACTGCTCTGTATACTCCCCCTTAGGAGCACACACCAAATTGAACCAAATTAGAAACCACTGCACAATGACAACATACACTCTTCTAACTACAACAATCAACAATGCTACTACCTACTCCCCTTGAGAGGTAGCCACCAACACCAGTCCAGAACAAAGAATGAATCTTGCGATCCACTAAATTGATGCATCTCCTTACACATCTTAGTTCAAAGGAGAGAGAATGACCTCCAACAGAACTCCTAGAGATACTCAAATTATCCTTCAGAAGAGCCTAAGTGAATATATCAGAAATCTGATCCTTTGTAGGAACATATTCAAGCTTCACTTCATTCTTCACAATCTTCTCTCTCAAAAACTAATATCTAATTGAAATATATTTTATCTTTGAATGCATTATGAGGTTCTTTGAAATATTGATTTTACTTGTATTATCACAAAAGATAGAAATAGGCTCATCATACACCACTCTAATATCCTTCAATGTTTGCCTCATCCATAACACCTGTGTGCAACAAGATGCTGCTACAATGTACTCAAGCTATGTAGTAGATAAAGAAACTAAATATTGTTTTTTGTTTAGCCATGATACCAATCTACATCCAAGAAAGAATGTACCACCACTTGTACTTTTTCTATCATTAACACAACTAGCTCAATTTGCATTTGTGTAAGCACTCAAAGTGAAATTAGTATCCTTTGGATACCACAATCCATGATCTAGAGTGCCCTTTAAATATTTGAATCTCCTCTTCACTATTGCAACATGTGACTCTCTACGATCTTCTTGAAATATAGTCGTAAGACAAACTACATGCATGATATTTGGTCTAGTAGCAGTTAGATATAGTAGTCCACCAATCATTGATCTATACTTTCTCTTATCAACCTTAGGAGATTCATTATTCTTTCTTAGTTTGCAACTAGTAACCATAGGAGTACATATCAGTTTAGATTCTTCCATTCCAAACTTCTTCAACATTTCCTTAACATACTTTGATTGTGAAATGAATATGCCTTTGTTTGTTTGATTGATTTGCAGCCCAAGGAATAAATTCATCTCCCCAAACATAAACATCTCAAACTATTTTTGTATCTCTTCTACAAACTTCTTACACATCTCTTCATTGCCTCCAAAACTTATGTCATCAACATACACAACCACAATCAAGATTTGATATTTTTCAACTTTAAAGTAAAGATTACTATCTGCGGTACCTTTATTAAATCCTTTCTGTATCAAATACTTATCCAATCTTTCATACCAAGCTCTAGGAGCTTGATTCAGTCCATATAGTGCCTTCTTCAATCTACAGACCATTTTTGTTTTGTATGATAACTGGAATCCCTTCAGTTGTTCCATGTATACTTCTTCCAATTCTCCATTTAAGAAAGTAGACTTCACATCCATTTGATAAAATTTGAAATCCTTATGTGCTACAAAAGTCAAAAACATCTTGATAGCCTCCATTCTTGCCACCAAAGAAAATGTCTCCTCAAATTCTATTCCTTCAACTTATGAGTACCCTTTACACACAAGCCTTTCCTTGTTCCTTACCACGTTCTCCCTTCTCATTCAGTTTGTTTCTAAATACCCATTTTTTCCAATTATATTTTTATTTCCAAGTCTTAGGACAATTTCCCAAGTCTAATTATTTTCAATTTCTAGTAGTTCTTCTTCCATAGCCTTCATCCAATGTTAATCCTTATGTGATTCAATCACTGTTTTAGGTTTAACTTCAAAAAGTAAACACAAATTTACCTCCTTTTCAGAAACTTTGATTTTTTCTCTAATGATTTGTCCTTCAGAATTGTTGGTGTGAATATATGTCTTGTACCTAGCTAATTCACTCACTAGGTAATTAGGGGACACATTCACATGTTACATTTGCTTGGGATATAAGATTCTTTCTAGAAGTCTTAGTTGGCTTTTCTAGAACTTATCTTATCTAGCTATATTGCATGATTCCTAGGTAGTTAGTTGTCTCATTGTATAGGATTAAGACACTTGTCATAATCTTATCTAATCCTATGTCTCTACCTTGCCTTTATAAGCAAGGAATCTCATGTACATTTTTAGCATATTCAACCATTATTCAATCTTGCATTGTTGAAGCAATATTTCTTGCCATTCTCTCTCTTGTGGAAGTGGTTTTGCTCTAGCAATTGTTCCTGGGCGTGTTGAGGAGTCACCATTTACTCCCACATGGTATCAGGGCTTCAGGTGTTGTAGATTCCTTCCCAGATCTGAGGGTATTATTTTGGCTTGAAGTCTTTTTGTTGGGTGTAGATTAGGGTTTCAAGGACCTCATGGTTGAGATCAGAAGGCTCCATAGATGAATTTTGACCGTAAATTCATCTATTTTGGATAAATTTGTTTTAGAGGAAATTTTTTTTTGCTGGAACAACCTTCTTAGCGGTACCATTTTTCCTATTTTCGCAAAAGAATATTTTGTAAAATATTTTCTATGGTATTTTCATAAAAAATTTGGGGCAAAATTTTTCATATTATTCAGGCTATAATTGTTTTTTCTAATTTTTTGGGGCAAATATTTACAAATATCGATGATATATTTGAGAATCTTTGTGGATTCCTTCTGCGTCAGCGTCACATCATTCTATGTCGGCCTCATCCCTTTTACCAACTCTATTAGGGTACCTACACTTATTAAATCGACAGGTACGAATAGTCATCAGCTGGTACCATTTTTTGTTGCCTTGAACAGATTTGTATCGGCAATTTGAAGGATCTATCAGCGGCCTTCATTGGCTCAGTTCATGGTCCGTGGGTACATGTTCATCCATTGGTGGTCAATCATCCACGCCGGCCACTGTCATCTCCTTATCGGAGGTATGCCTTTATAGTCATCGGCCAGATAGTCTATTCTGATCTCCATCGGTTGTCGTAGTACATTGGCCACTTCCCATTTGGTAATCTCACCCTCATCAGCGGCACAGAGGCTTGAACGCAGTGTTTGATATTTGATTTTGGCTAACAATATATTGTGTAGGCTTGTAGATCTTGTCTGGTACGAGAGGCTTCTTCATCGCAATTTATAACTTTTGTTTTAAAAGTTTTATATATATATATCTTTTTATAACTTGTAAGGCCGACACATTTTCTTTGGGTTGGCATTTTAAAAAAAAAAGATATTATATATTAAACTTTGTTAAGGCCAACCAATTTATTTAATTGGTGGCGGTTTTAATTTTTGTATTTTTTGCGAGTTGGTCATATGGGAGACCGAATTTTAAGCCCTAGGTGCCAAAAAATTGCACCTACTTAGTCTGGTGATGCCCTAGTTTTTCCCCCCAAGTGCCCATTTACGGGGCTTTTTTTTCATTTTATCATAACTTTTGCAAACGAAGGCCATTTTGTAGAAACGAGATATCAACGGAAAGCTGGAAGTGTCAACTTTTCAGTGGTGTAGATATTTTGTAGGGATTTTGCAATTTTGTGCCATTTTTGGCTTTCGAGCTCATATCTTTGTGTACAAAATGGGTTTCTTAATTACTTTGGAGAAAGGGAACTATAAGAAATGGAGTAATTTAATTATCACTCATCTTGGTGAGTGGAATCTATTGTAATATTTGTTTAATAAAGTTCCTTGTCCTAGCACAAATGGTGAGTATTACATTTGGAAAGGCTTTAGGGCTAGAGTCTTTAGAATTATTTTTGAAAATGTAAATGATGACATTTTGGAGACACTTATTCACTTCGAATGTCCTCATGCTCTTTGGACTCACATTAGAGAGGTATATGAAGACCATGATTCTTCTCCATCTCTTGAAGATCCTCTTTCCAACTCAAATGTGCTTCTTCATTCTTCAGAGTTGATAACCCATCCTTGTGATCCTTTGGAGGAGATTGCAGACACTTCAGAAGTTCTTGACTCTTCATCTTTTGTTGATGAGTCATTGAGTACTACTAGTGATTCATTGCAAGTATTTGATAGTTTTCCTGATTGGGATTCCTATTTTATAGACATTGCTTCATTATTTGTGGAGTCTCACATTTCAGATTTGGAGGACCAATTTGAGGGTCTATCTCTCCTATTTGATGATAGTCATGGATCAACTATTGTCACTTCATGTTCATCTTTGGAGTTTGTTCAAGATCAATTTCCACATGTTCCTAGTTTCTCACAGTTTGTTGTGATTGGGCATGTACCTGATTGGATTGTGGCATCATCATCTTCATCCAAGAACTTGGCAACACAGTAGCAGATTTCAAATATACAATCTATACACATATGGATTCCTCTTCCTCCTAATTCCTATCCAGAATGGGAAGCTTTCCTGCATTTATACTTGGTGTATCTTCTTCCCAAGGGGAGAAACATTGTTTGTCGACATTGGATTATGTTTTTTCTTCAGACATTAACCATACTTCCAAGTGATCACACATTGTGCGAGGGATATCTTATCTCTCTATTACCCTATTATGGGGGGTTCATTGATTGTATATGCATGATGGACGTAGTCCTTGGGGGGTATCATTGAGTCCTCCATACATCATGTTTTATTCTTTTGTTTTTTCTCTCTTTTGGAGAGGGGTTTTGTGCCATTGGGTTTTCTCCTTTTCTCCAGTTTTGAGAGATTGCATTTGCACTTGCATTTGTAAATGGGTACCTAAAATGGCCTAGTAGCTAGGACCCATAGTCATAGTCTTTGCATAGTGTGCATAATAATCTTCTCCCTAAGTTGCACTTAAGGGGGGTGTTGGTGTGAATATATGTCTTGTACCTAGCTAATTCACTCACTAGGTAATTAAGGGACATATTCACATGTTAAGTTTACTGAGGATATAAGATTCTTTCTAGAAGTCTTAGTTGGTTTTTCTAGAACTTATCTTATCTAGCTATATTGCATGATTCCTAGGTAGTTATTTGTCTCATTGTATAGGATTAAGACACTTGTCATAATCTTGTCTAATCCAATCTCTCTACCTTGCCTTTATAAGCAAGGCATCTCATGTACATTTGTAGCATATTCAACCATTATTCAATCTTGCATTGTTGAAGCAAGCTTTCTTTCCATTCTCTCTCTTGTGGAGGTGGTTTTGGTCTAGAAATTTTTCCTGGGGGTGTTGAGGAGTCACCATTTACTCCCACAAGAATGATTCCTCTGCACATATTTAGGGGTTCTAGAGGTCTTTTTTGGAGCTTCTTCCTCTTCAATCTGTGCTTACTTTTCCTTAACATTTTCATTTTCTCTACAATCAGGCTCATCTGATCCATATCTATCTATCACCACTGAGTTGTCAAAATCTTCATCAACCTTGACACTTGCAGTCTCAACAATCTTTCTTAGTCTTTTGTTGTAACACCTATAGTTTTTTCTTTTAGTAGGGTATCTAAGGAAGATACCTTCATCAAACCTTGCATCAATTTTTCTTAATATTTCTTCATCTCTTCTAATATAACATTTTCTTCCAAACACTCATAAGTACATGATAGTAGGGATCATTCCATACCACAACTCATAGGGAGTCTTTGTGCTATTTCCTTTTTCTTCAACTTTGTTAAGTATATAAACAATAGTATGAATTGCTTCTCTCCCATAAACTTTCGGTAGGTTTTCTTCTTTCATCATAGTCCTTGTAGCTTCTTAAACAGTCTCATTTTCCTTTCAACCACTCCATTTTTTTTAGGAGTCCTAGGGGCATACAAGTTCCTTTTTATGCCATGATTGTGACAAAACATGTTAAATTCATTGGAGGTGAGCTCTCCACCTCTATCAAACCTCAAAATTTTTTATTTTCATGTCCATTTCATTCTCAACCATAAATTTAAATGCTTTGAACCTATCTAGGACTTTAGATTTTTCTGTAAGAAAAGTAACCCATGTCATTCTAGAATAGTCATTAATAAAAAGCATGAAATACATGTCACATTGAAGACTTCTTATTCTTTTAGGACCAAAAGTATTTTTATGAACCAATTCCAATAATCTGGTAGTAGATTGTTCTTTTCCTTTGAAACTTCTCCTTGTTTTCTTTCCAATCTGAAAATCCTTACATACAACATTGATAGGCTTTGTAATCTTTGGCAAATCTCTCACTACTTGAACTGAACTGATTCTTACCAGATTATCAAAATTAATGTGACACATCCTCCTATGCCATAGCCAACTTTCATTGATCTGGGTCATAAAACAATGACCATCAGTACCCTTGAGGTGATAAAAATTTCCATCTGTCCTTCTTCTAGAAACAATCATAGTTCTGAACCCTTTTCTAATTTCACATCCTTCATCCTGAAACATAAGATTGTATCCTTTACTACACATTTGTCCAACACTTAAGAGGTTATGCCTTAAACCCTTGACATATTAAACATCATCAGTATTATCCTTGCCATCAAAACTGATTGAACCTATTCCACATATTTTAGCACCTGAATCATCACCAAATTTAATGAGTCCATCATACTTTTCAATTTTAACAAGCTTAATCTTTTCTCTGGTCATATTGTTAGAGAATCCACTGTCAATGATCCAATAGTTCTTATCCTATTGAAATGAACAAAAATAGGCTCACCAATTTGAAACAAAGAGAAATATTGGAAATAATGTGTGGATGGATGTGATGGTGTAATGGACCTATTTTCCTTTATTTCATTAGGAAATGAGATCCACACAAATAATTGTCTTACAACCCTTAGGTGAGTCAATTCATTGAGGGAATCTTCTAATTTCCTTATGATTGAGGATGAGGGTATCAACCTAAATAACACTGTTGGGAGAAAAACTAAAAATTGTAAATCAACTCAATTATGCCCATTCAAACTTAAATCATGAATTTAAAGCATAATACAGACACAAACAACAAACTTATGGAAGATCTAGAAATGGTAGAGTGATGTGTACCTATCACCAAAATATAGTTTAAGGAGGCTACTTGGGACTCATTTTCCCATAGGAAAATGGGTCTTTGTGTAGAGTTTTGACTTAGCTCTCAGGATCCTTTGGTGTCAGTCTGTAGCTTCTATTTGATCAAGGTTTCAATGTCAGACAATCGAAAAATGATCTTCAAGAGATCTTCAATCCTTCTTCAACCTAAGATCTGCAACACAAACACAAGAGGGAAAAATCATTTGTTTTTGGTGAATTGGATTTTTCCTTAGTCAAACCTCGTTTGGGTAATTAATCCTTAAATTGAAATAATGGAACTTGAAAGGAATGATGAATGAACAAGTGTTATGTTGCAAGTCACAAAAACCTTGAATAAACCTTTGGAGGACTAAAATATTGATTTTGATCTTGCATGAAATGGCTTCAATGGATGTGGGTCTTGATACTTGAGACTTGACTTGAATGTTGACTTGTATATTTGAAACCTACATCACAATGTTAACTCCAAAATCATGCATGATTGCAAAAGAATTTGATATGATGCTTGAGATCTTGGTTGTTGTTGTTGGAAAAACAAGGACAAAAAACTGAGAGGGGGGGTGAATCAGTTGTCATAGAATATTTAAACTTTTCAAACTTAACTTAATCTCAGATATGATGAATGAACAATAAACCAAAAACAATCAACACATCAGAAACACAAAGAACACCAATATTTTTTACATGGAAACCCTGATAAGGGAAAAACCACAGTGGATGTCAAGCCACAATATTATACCCTGTTAAAAGTATAATGAAGAATAATGGGAATGCACATGCATTCAAGCACACTACATAGAGAGCTCACTACTCAAATACAAGAGAGCTCACTGCCTAAACAAGACACACTATCTTATAGCAATTCAGATTAGATCTGCAGGGTATGAACTGAGAAAATAACTTCTACAAAATCCTGATTACAGTTCTAGTTAAGCACATAAACACTCCTTCACACTCTGCTTTGCAATCAAATGATTAGGTCACTATTCTCACACTTGCTCTTTCTCTGGCACTTCTTCACTACATAAATTCACACAAACAACCGCTCTTATATATCCGCAACATGGAATTTCATCAACAACTTCATCGGCCAAAATAAAATATAAAACATATACACAATGTCGACCCAAATTTACAAGTAAATTTTCAATGCGAATCAAACATCGTCGGCCACAACATAATGAAGACTTAAAAAAATATCCTTGAGTGCACCAAACATTCAAATTTTAATCTCCAAGGATCCACAATGCGTTATAACCACCATGTTGGCCAAGAACATAAAAAACCCAAACACACAAGAAAAAAATCACCGACCATGAGCACATCAATCAACGCGGATGTGAAAAAAAGATAGAGCATGATCTAGAACCATCCAAATGCATCAAGAAACATCAAAGAAGCATCTGCAACAACTTAAATTACTAGAATCACATCAACTTTCATCAGGAACACTAACTGAAGCCATAGAAAAACTGTCAAAACACAACTATTCATAACACGATTAAATCTTCATGCGAACCTCTAAAAATTTTGGTGGATAAACTAGATACACTCAACAATAAAACCTTTAGTCCAAAACAACTAATCGTCAATGTACTGAGCAAGACACCTTCATGACTTTCATTATTCCACTGTCAACCTACAATTTTTTCTTTAACAATTTTCTCAATATCCTTGACATATACAGCCTACAATACATCAATGCTAGTAGTGTTGACATCAATGACAACCACATATCAGCAACACAACCACAACATCCAACAATCTCCCCCTTTGGCATTGATGGCAACACATGATGTGAAAAACACCATCAATGCAACTCTCAATCAACACTTACTCCCCCTTAGACTCTGACTCTTCTCCTCATGTTTTTTTTCACATTGCTCTTCTCCCCCTTTGACATCAATGGCAAAGATAGGAATTATCTTTCCACATACAAGCTTTGAACCACATATCTGCACATTTGACTACTCCCCCTGAGTAGCAACCACGAAAATATCAATCCGGATCAGAATATAGCTATGAAGCACACGAATTGATGCAAGTAAATGCATCTCTAGTTCTTATGAGGAGGGGTAATCACCCATAGCATCCCTCTAAGATACTCAAAAGTATCCTTTGGCAATGGCTTGGTGAAAATGTTTGCAATTTTTTTTTTGGTAGGCACATACTCCAGTATGACTTCTTTCTCTCACTTTCTCCATGAGGAAGTGGAACTTGATTGATATATGCTTAGTTTTAGAGTGTAACAGAAAAGATTTCCCAATCCCCTACAATGATGCCAGAATCAAAAGATTCCCCAAGCCGTTACGACGGCAATGAGTTAGAACATAGCATCTGGTCATCCAATTGCAAGTGCGCCCTTCGCAATGATGGCAGTGGTCCCAGCCAGGCTTGAGGTGACAAGTGTCATCCACCGCTTCAAATGACCTAGACGAGTGGCACCCAATAGCATAATCTCCCTCAGCCAGCCTATCGCCTGCTTTAAGGATCAGTTGTAAGGTACGTGGCAGCCTGTCGTTGCCCGAATGAAAAATTCTCTCATTGCTGCCGAGAGATTGCAAAGAAGCAACGCGTGTCCAATGGGCTGAGGTTCTTGTTGCAGTGGAGAGAAAGCCGCATCAACCGGGTGCGAAAAACGCGTGGCACGTTTCGCAGCCTGCAGTTTTTCACCTCCCTGGTGTATTGAAAAAGTTGCGAATGGTTGCCACCTAGCAGGAGGTGGGGCCCGCCAAAAATAAAAAAAGGCCCGCGGAAGCATTTCGCAGCCCGCGGCTGCTTATTTCATTCCTGCATAAAAAACTTGCGACACGCCGCCACGTAGCAAGACGGGGGTCCTTCTGACAATCTTTAGAAATGACGGCCCCCGCAGAAGGCTTTCGCGACCCGAAGAGACCTCAAAGCAAAAGGAAATAAAAATCTTCGTAAGCGAGACACGTGGACGCCCAGTGCAACTCCTCAAGACCCGAAAGGGAAGCCGCTACCCAAAGTTGCGAAGAAGAGATGCGCAAAAGGGAGAGATCAAAATTTGATGGAAAGCCGAGTAAACTCAGTGACGCATAGGCCGGCGCACACACATTTACAAAAGAAACCCGAAGGGAGCTGTTAGAATATTTATTTTAACAGCTTTTGGCGACTATCAGGGGTGTTTCGGACAAGGAACGTAGAACCCAAAAACTCTCTGGTTCTCCAGACCAGAGCTTTATCTGTCTAGCAAATGGAGTCAGAGTTTGGAAAGAGCAGCCTGCAAGGGCGACCATTCACCTTCGGATGGCTTTGCCATGCTGCACAAATTTTCTTGTGCCCCGTGGAGATCAATAGCTTCCTTGTGAGCCAGCACCTCAGGTAGGCCGGCGCCTGCTTGGATATGGAAAAGCAGCTGGGAGAGTGGATGAATGATCTCCTCAATGTCGGCTACCATTGGGGAGCTGCCAAATTCCCTGAATGCCTCCGGGTCGTTCTCCTTCTGCTCAATAACCTCCGCAATCTTTGTAGTTGTGGCAATGGAGCCATCCTCTAGGAATGGGGATGGCAGCCCCAACTTGCCGAACTCGGAGAAACTTCACCGTATGCCATCAAGCGCCTTGCTTAGAAAATCTGTCGCTGCCTTAGTGCACTGGAAAGCGAAGTGACAATGAATGAATTTATTGGCAATTTGAGCAGCAATGTCCCGATCTTCGATACCCGCCCCAGCAAGGATTTCGTCAGAGACGGAGTATAGCTTGTTGAGCAAGTCCCTTGCCTCAGGAACCTTCTCCAGAATGAAACATGGGAACTACTCAATTGTGTCCTGGGCCTCTTGATTGAGCCTTGATGCCTTGTCGATAAATTGGAGGGTAGGCTGCAGTGTTAGGCAGAAGGTTTTGACTTTTTCCCAGTGAGAAATGTACAATTGCCTAACCAGCGGAATGACATCAGGTTGGGCAGGGGCAGGTAGCAAAGAGGCTTTAAGTGAAGAAATCTCCGTGTCTCTTGAAATAAGGGCCTCAGCTAATTCTACCTTCTTCTTTTTTTCGGACGCCAACTGCTCCGCATAGCTGCTCATTTCTTTATTCTAATTTTATTCAGCTCTGGAGTGGTTAGCCGATTGCTCCTCTAGATTAACCTTTGTCTCTCGGAGCTCCTCCTCTAGCTTAGCCTTCAGGCTTTTAAATTCGGCCTCTTTCTCTTGTACCTTTTGCTAATACTGCTCTTGTAGGCGCTCCAACTCCTCACCCTTTTGTGCCATCCCCTGACTATACTCAAGGCAGATGTGTTCAAGCTCCTCCTCTTTTGACCGTAGGCTCTGTTGTGCTACTTGGTTCTGGCTCTGCAACTCTTTTACTAAGCCTGGGTCAGCAACCTAGGTTTTTGCAATTTTGCTCTGAAGCCTGTTCCTCTCATTCTCCACTGTTAACACCCTTTCAGTCATTCGGGCGATATCTGCCTCTAAGGATTTCTCCTTTGACTCCAGAAAACTCACCCTTTCCTTGGCTGCCTTGAGTTGCTCATCTTTCTTCTTCAACTGGTGACCAGTTTTGAGGAAGTTGGAAGTGACCACCCATTGTGTTTCCTCCATGATCTCGACCTTATCTTGTGGCTAGGCTAACTTCATGTCAAGTCCGACAACATAGATCTCATAATCTTCAGGTTGCATTTCTCCCTGAGGCTTGCTTATCCTTGGGTACATGGTTGCGAATTTTAATTCTTGTCGGGCCTCATCATACGAAGCTTGTACTCGCGGCTCGGCGGGAGCATTGTCATCCTTTGCCTTGCATCGCCTCATTCTGTTTGCGCGCGCCTCCTTTCCACAATCTATCCGTGCTATGAATTCGGCTGGTGATGAAACTAGCCCACCTGCGAAAGGAGCACTAGAAGGCAGGGCATAGGGATAGGTAACTTTCATGGGCGCACACATTTGCTTCTTTTGGAGAGTGACTGTTTGTGAAGAAAAGTGTGGCACGTTCCAAAGTTTGGCCTGAGAACTATCAGCAAGGCTAGGCATTTGTAGCGGCTGAATCGGAGATTCAGTCGTAAGGCTCATTGGCCTGGGAAGGGGAGCTGCTGACTAGATGTTAGCTTGTTGCAATGGAAGAGGATCAATAAGCATAGCGGAAAAAGAATGGGGGCCGACTAGGGGAACATTTTCTGAAAGCGAGGTGAGGAAAGTTTGAATGGCAGCGGTAGGTGTAAGCATACTCAGAGGAGTAATTATAAACGGTCGGGCCTGTGAAAACTGGGCAAATCCAACCAAATGAGCTGGACCAGAAGCAGAGGGTGGAGGGCTCGGACCTATGGCAGGAGTTGCTAACGGAGCAGGGGCGGATACGAAGGAATGAGATGCAAAAGAGGAAGGAGCGAAATGTACCTGTTGACTAGTCGACGGTGGTTCCAGGAACGTCCTTAACTCGCCCGCAAACTCTGGCATTTGGCTAGCAGTGGGCACTTCTCCTCCGACGGGCTCTTGCAAAACCCCTCCAATAACACTTTCTGTGCCCTGCCTTTTCACAGGCAGACACTCGCTAACCTCGGGAGTCTGATCCTTCTACTGAGGCGATAGCCGAGCTGGTTTAGCAGCCCAAGTGCGTGTATGCGAGCCTCTTGATATATTAAAGCATACGTTAGTGGCCACATAGGCAGCATGCCCGAAGACGTTGCCCCCTTGTGCTGAAGAGGATGATACTGTCACTTCTTCTTCATGCTCCTCGGATCCCTCTCCCTCTTCACTCCTGTCAACACTAGAGATCGGGCTGGGGTGGCCTTCATTCCACCATTTGTCAAATTCCTGGTCATCCTTTACCTGATTATAAGGAGCATTCAACTGTGTTATTTCCTGACGATACCTCCAGAAAGTTTTTATTTTTTCATCACTCCATTCCTCGCCCTTTTTCAGCTTGTTATACATGTTGTGCTCTATCAGAAGATTGTCCCTGACCACGGCCACAGGAAAGTAGAACTTGTGCCATGGGCCCCTAGTGTCTGGCGTAGAGATTTGCGCTAATTCCACAAAATCTTCCTCTTTATCTATCTGCGGATTAAGCCATTTTTCCCAGTATGGTCGGGGAACATGGGTAAGTTTCATATGTGGCTCTGGTAAGTCGTTGAAAGGATTGTACTCTCACTTATCATTTATCAGTACCAACCCTAAATGTGCCAACTTCTTTTCTAACAACTTGTGCAATTATTTTTTAACCAGTGTTACTGACTTGAAACTCTTCAGACAAGTGAAGAATCCCTTTTTCTTGACACTTTCGCTGCTACAGAAGGTGAAATCAATGACACACACCTGTTGGAAAACTTCTAGCGTGAGCACTCTATCGGTGACGCAAGCCGGGAGCAGGAAAGGTTTGCCAGTAAAACCCCGCATTTGGAGGATTGTAAAATCTCTGCCTAAGAACAAGTCACAAGCAGGGGTATAGCTCTGCATAAATCTGATCTACTCCTTGGTGAGTCGGACGATATCACCTTCTCTGATTAAATCATTCAAAATTGGGGCTATGAAATAGTCCGCGAATGCATAATAGTCATATGTTGCGGAAAGGAAAGGTGTCCATGTAGACACCGGCTTTCTTTTATTTTGCTTATCAAAAATTTATAGCAGAACAAAACGAGCGAAGAAATCCAAATTCTGGTACAGGAACATGTGGACCAGGTAGGAAAGAAATCTAAACTTCTTTTCCGCCTGATAATTCTCCATTTGATGTATCATTTCTTCAACCATGAACTCAGCAAAATCATACCAGAAGAGTTCATGCTGCTTGCAAAACTATATTGCAGGGCCCAGCTGAAAAGCCTCGATCTTCTCGTCAGAGTCTTAGCCACAGACAAATGCCAGCATGGACATGGCATCCTAAAGATCATCGCAGAATGAACCACGTGATAATGGGATACTTGGGGCTTTAGCAGACACGATACCTTTCTTATTCATTTCTTCTAACAAGAAATTCGAGCTGGTTTTCATTTTCTTCTATATTTTTTCTCCCTTGCTTGAACGAAAAGGCTCGATAGTCTCATTTCTTCTGCTTGGATCTGGGATGCATAACATGTGCCAGATGGCTTCTGGGCTGATATGAACCCTTAAATTGTGACCTTCAATGCAGTGGGTATCTGGATTATAGCGCTGAAAAGCTGCGTCGACCACCTCCGGGCAATAGTGCACCAATGGGACCATGTATTGTGGGAGAACACTATACTAGACTCTACCTGTCGTGGATTGGTCCGCCTTTGTTGCTGATAACCTTGCACATGCTGCATCTCTGAGGGATTTAGGGTTCTTCGCAAGCTTTGGGTCATAGATATTGTTCCATTCCTCTTTAACCCTTTTCTGGTTACTCCATTCCTTGGGTCTATCCAGCTCTTCCGTGTGGGCTCTTCTCGTCTTTGCTGGTATACCAGGCATTGCATATGCTACATCCTCGTATACATACACCTCAATTGAAGAATGAATAGCCATGAATAGTTTCTGGCTAATCTCCTCTTGCATCGGCTGAGCTGAAGATTCTGACATTTTTCTTTTTCTACAGGATTTGTAAGCTCCTGGCCTGCGAATATGCTTGCTCTAGATAGACAGACAGAAAACAACTCTGCACCTCCCTTGTGTTTGTAAAAAGACTTTGAAATATTAAGCCTTTTCATGCAATAATAGCAACTTTTCCCAAGGTGGTAGGTGAAAGCAAGCCTTTTGCATTTAATTCGGCATGTACTGTTAATCCTACAACTCGTGCAAGATGAACTGACTGTTATTCCGAGGCGGCCGGATTTCATTATTACATTTGTGAGATTGTGTGATATGCCTTGATCTCCTTGGAAATTGAGCTTGCAACTGGCCTTCTAACCTTGCGTTAGCATGCGTTGGTAATTAATATCCTGGCCGGAATGATTACGCCAAGCAAACGATCACCGCCTGAAAAGATATGAGTATCGCCTTGGGCTCTGGGATGCGCTTGAGAGATGACACAATAGCCTATGGCCACATGTCCCCTCACCAACAAGCACCACCTTTTTAAAGCTAATTAATCAACTTCATTTAATTAAACACGCCTTGAGCCATGCTATCATGGATGTACCGGCCCCAAAAATGTGAACAGACGCAGACTCGGCTTTCGAGACAGTAGCTAGCATAATATTACATTTTTTAGAAGCAGATTGGCATGTATCTTGTCAATTTTTCTATAAATAGGCCAGTCAATAGTGAGCAAAAAAAGTTTAGCATTTGAGAAGTGATAGGTCAGTAGCAGAGCGCTAAACAAGTCCTTTCATAGGTTAGGTGGTGCACAATTTCGACATTAACTTAGAAGCCTAGGGACAGTGTCAGGAAAAATGGATACCCCAATTCGCCTAACCTCGTTTAAATCACAGACAGCATTTCTAGGTGAGATTTCCACTAGGAGGCTGAAAAGGATGACGAAGAACAAGTATTCGCTGGTTCTAGTAGCCATTAAGTGGGTCCTAGGCAAGGATTGCATAGAATATGAGGATAAGTATAGGGTGAATACTAACATATGCTCACACTTTGTAGCGTCCATGCTGGACATTTGCGTTCCCCGGCCACTTATCCTGAAGCTGGTTAAAGAAATCTTTCTGAAGAAATACCTGAATGGGCTTAGTAAGGTCGTTGCGCATGCTACATATGGGATAGGCCTGCCAACAACCAGCGACTTGCGTCACTTTATCGAAGAAGAAGTTGTCATCGTTTGGCTGTCATTTCTCAGCGGATTCCACCTGCAGACCCGTGACCAGCACCAGCAGAGGGTTACTCAGGCCCTTCACTTCCTGTTTCAGAGCTACAATGTGATACCTTTCTACGACGTAGACTGGTACACTGACTTCAAGAACCTGGTGTATCCACCACCAACGACGGTCGTGTCGAATGATGCTGCCAGTGCCGCTGAGGAGCCCGTGGACGAGGAAGAAGTGGACACTGCAGTGAATGCATCGATTGCTGCTAGTCATTCCTTTGGATAGATAACCCCTTTGCTTGCTTGCTCAAAATGTAACTCTCCTGCCTTAGATAAGCTTGATAAAAGGCTATCGTATATAATATACCTTGATACTTGTATATTTTGGAAATTGGCCCTCCAACCATTTTGTAACCAAAGAACATATATATAAATATATACTTCTCGTTTTAAGGAAAAATCCATGCTCTTTTTGCTTCTATGTTTAAAATTTTCTAGGTTTGCAAATTCTGTATGCTATTTCCCATGTATGAGTGTATTTTGTGTAATATCAACTCTGATGTTTTACCCACCCATGATAATGAGCAAATGTGTAGAAGGACAACTGATTAGAAAAAGAACAGGCCAAAAATAGGAAAGGAAACAAAAGCGCTATTTACATCTGTACAAGGTAGAGCTTAATGCCTAATAGAACAACTTAAGATGAATCCCATTGACTAGGATTCCTAACGGCTCTTGTTCCATATTTTTCAGCTCAAAAGTGTTGTGTTTCCTGCACCGAATGATTTTGAAGGGTCCCTCCCATAGGCTATCAAATTTACCGTGTTGACCTGGCTTTGGAGCCCTGCTGTCATATTTTAGCACTAAGTCTCCGCTTTTCAGACCTTGCTCAGAAGCCTTCTTGTCAAACCATTGTTTGACCACCTGTTGACGGCTTGTCATTGCTATTAGGGAATTCTCCCTTTTTTCTTATACTTCCATCAGTTCGGAGGGCCGAACCTCCATGGCTCCATTTTGTTCTATCTCAAGGGATTTCAATAACTGTATTGCTGGGATCTCCATGGAGATAGGTAACACTGCCTCCTTCCCATATACCAGCTCATAAGGCGAAGTCTTAAGGACTTGCTTAGGAGTTATGTGGTTTGCCTAGAGTGCTTTTCAGAGATTTTTATGCCATTCCCTCTGGTGCTCTGAGCCAACCTTTTTAAGGAGTCAGACCAAGATTTTATTTGTGCACTCGGCTAGGCCATTTCCATGTGGATAATAGTTTGATGATGTTTTAAGGAATATGCCATTATTTAATGCGAAGTGACATACCTTTGTACCTAGAAATGCTCTAGCGTTGTCTGAAATGATTGTCTTCATAGGGCCAAACCTTGTCACCAGTGCTTCGAGGAAGTCTACAATCTCTGTTTCTATTGCCCCCTTAAGGGGAACAGCTTCCGCCCACCTTGTGAAGTAGTCTGTAGCTGTTAAAATCCATTTATGTCCAGCACTAGAAACCAGGTTGATCATTCCGATGAAATCCAGGCCCCATTGCGTAAATGGTTCATCTGCCACGATAGGTTTGAGGGGCATCACTGAATTCTTCCTTTTGTCAGAGAAGAACTGACATTTCTTACATGCCCTTACCAGAGAGTAGGAGTCACTAAAAAGTGTAGGCCAGTAATATCCAGCTCGCAGGACTTTGATGGCAGTAGTTTTGGCGGAGAAATGTCCACCTTCGTCGCTATTATGAAATGCATCGAGGATCCTCTGCGCCTCCCCTGAAGTAACGCATCGCAGGAGCACACCATTGAAATTTCTTTTGAAAATGACTCCTTCTATCAGCGTATATCCACAATTTTGAAGCCGGTAATACCTTCTTTTTTGGGATGAGAGGCCTAGCAGATACCTTCCGGTTTGCATGAAGTTCATTCTATCTGTCAACCAATCGTCTTCCGATCCCGATGCATTTATCAGGACAAGCTCTGGTTATTCCTCCTTGGCAGGTACCTCCTCATTCTGTGCCATATATTCACACAGTCCTATGCCTTTAACAGTCTTAGTAGGCCTGACCTCGATGTCATATTCCAAGATCTTGGTAATCTAATTGGCCATTTTTTCTGTGATCTCTCCTTCCATGATGTATTCCCGCACACTAGAATGTGCAACATATACTAGAACTTTATTGCAGGAAATTAGATGGCGGAATTTTTTAAGTCCCTTTACTATTGCAAAAGTCTGTCTTTCGACGAAGTTATAACTCGCCTCATATTCCTTTAGGGTTCGGGAATAGAACACCACTGGATGCTCTTCCTTTCCTTCACTATCCTTTTGAGTCAGAATAGTAGCAATACTGGACTTGCTACTGAAGGCATACATTATAAAATCTCTACATTGATCTGGATTAATCAGCACCGGGGCTGTAGAGATCGCTTCTTTGACCTTTTCAAAAGCCTCCTGAGCTTCCGTTGTCCACTTGAAAATTTGATCATTTTTCAGCATTAGGGTGATCGGCCTAATTATTCCCACAAAATCAGAAATAAATTTGCTAGCAAAATTTACTTTGCCAAGAAAATACTGGACACCTTTCTTATTTACCAGAAGGGGAAGTTCTTTGATAGCCTTTACTCATTCAGGATTAATTGAAATGCCTTCTTTAGACACAACATGCCCTAACAGCTTACCCTGTGGTACTCTGAATACGCATTTCTTTGGATTTAAGGAAACCCCGAACTCCTGGCATTTTTGAAAAACTAATTCCAAATGATCAAAATGATCATCTTTAGATTTAGAGAACACAGTAAGGTCATCCAAATAAATTAGAATAAACTTATTGATCAGTTCGCTAAATGTGATGTCCATTGCTCGCTGGAAAGTTGCCCCTGCATTGGATAAACCAAAGGGCATTTTAGCATATGCAAATGTTCCCCACTTAGTGGTGAACGTAGTCTTGTGCTGATCTTCTTCTTTAACTCGAATCTGGTTATAGTCAGAGAAGCCATCCAGCAGAGAGAACATTTCTGATCTTGCGACAGTTTGGAGGATTGACTCCATAGAAGGCAATGGATAGTGATCCTTCAGAGATGCTCTGTTTAGGTCTCGGAAGTCCATGCATAAGTGGATATCGCCATTCTTCTTTCTGACTGGTACTAGATTTGATACCCAAATACTATGTTTGATTGGGAAGACAATACCTGAATCAATGAGCTTGGTTAGCTCTTGTGCCATTAGGGCCTCAACTTTAGGGTTGACTGGCCTCTGCTTCTGTCGGACTGGTTTTGCACCTTCTGTTAGTTCAATAGTGTGCTGAATGATGCAAGGATCGTAACCCTCCAGATCATTGCAGGACCAGGCCACCACTCCATATTTTTTGCAGAGACTGATAAGCCTTTCTCTATCTCGCTGTGGGACATCTTTTCCGACCCAGAGATTCCTGCCATCGAAGACCCGAAGGTTTTCATAATCACTTTTGTCTGCCATGAACTTTCGCTTATCATTTCGGGCATCATTACAATCAAAAAATTTCTCGAGAGTAACTAACCCTTTTGGAAGTTTATTTGACCTGAGCTGCATAATTTGTCCTTCATAGGCCTCGGCGATCTTTGGTTGAAGTTGATCAGCAAATTCCCAGAGTGCTGGATAAACGAAGCGATGTGCTCATCGCTCTCAAAGACTTGCCAACTCTGATCATTATCAGGAATTGCTGGTCGGACAAGCACTCACATTGAATATTTGTTCCGAAGTAAGTCAGAGACAGGATCGAACTGAGCACCAATCACCGCCATGCGATCTGCATCACTATTCTACGTTCAGGGAACGGTCAGGATGTTGAAAGCTTCAAAACCTTCAATCAGGTCCCAGATCCAATGCTGGTAGGATCTCATTCGGACATTCTTCGCTGCGGAAATTCCCCGAACCTGATTCGCTACCAATTCGGAATCTCCGAACACAATCAATTGCTTGATACCCATTCATTCCGCTAGGCTTAGGCCTTGGACTAATACTTCACATTCAGCTTCATTTTTTGAACAGGCGAATTGGAATCAGAAAGACCTCAACAACTTTTCATTCATTCTGTGGGGATATTAGACATACCCCTACTCCAGCTCCAACTTTTCTTCTTGCTCCGTCAAAATACAATGTTCACAGCTCATTTGCTTGGTTATTGTCAGATTCTTTGGCAACCTTCAGAAGAACCTGGTCTTCATCATAAATCACATATGTGCCCAATCCGGTAGCATGATAATTCCCAAAAGGATCATTGTTTATGTGTTCGCTTAATAGAGCATCTTCCTTATCATTTCGGTCTCCACTTACCTTCTCTTCCTCTAGTAGTTCGACACTATACATGTCCTGCTTGGTGATAGAGGTATGTGCGGCCTCAAAATTGATCAGGGCCTCATCCGCCACATGTTCGGAATGTAGAGCCTCTGATTCTATCTTCATCTTTACGCCATGCTTGGTCCTAAGTATTAGATGTGACCAATCTAAAGACAAATATCCGCCCACCTTTGAAGTAAATTCTCGAGATAGACAGAGACCGGACATAGGAGGAACATCTATGATCACCGTATCTTGCGGGACCGTGATACTTGGGTAGGAAAATAGAGTTAACGGAAGCGCTTTGATGACACCCACGGTATCAACTTTATTTTTGTCCAGCTACATCACCCCTTTCTTCATAGGTTCGTAGCTGAGTCCCAAGGCTCCGGCGATCAAGTTTTGGCATAACCGTTGTACTAGCGCCAGAATCAATCATAGCGTTGTGTAATAGCTTTTCCCCTACAATGAGAGTCAAGAACAAGGGTTGAGGTTTTGGCCTACCTCCGCCTTCCGCATGGGATTCCTTCGCTTTGTCTGCAAGAACCTTAGCTAGTGGCATTTGATAAACCACCTCTGTACTGGCGAACGACTCTGTTGGTGCTGAGCGGATCTCTTACTGAAGCACCTTTTGTAGCATAGTCTTCTATTTTGGGATAGCCAGAATGTCCCATAAAGACACATTAGTGGATGATTTCTTTAATTTCTCCACCACATTAAAAGGTGACGAGCTCGAAGATTTCTGCTCCTTTGCTTTTGTTATAATAATCTCCTTCTGTGGTTGAGAAGGCGAAAATACGGTCAAAGCACCAGGAATTTGATCGGACATGCCTTTGCATTGCGGGCTGTCCGAAAGTGAAACAATAGGCTCACCGGTGAATCTCCTCTTTGAGCATGTGTTATAGTCATATTGCACCTACGGAGTTTCGGCTACGGATGTGTCATTGGAAAACACCTTTTCCTCGTCTTCCATCTAGGAGAAGAGTGCATGATCAGGAGCAATATCGGACTCTTGCTCTAAAGACATTCCTTGCATTTGTGTGGTAAGGACCGCATTCTCCATTGCCAAGGTACATAGGTATTCTTCATTTTCTGTTGTAGTACCTTGACTACGTTTCTCTGCTACCTTCTGTTGTAAGTTTCCGCGCGGACAATTTCGGGGCATATGTGCATCATTGCAGGGAAATTACCATGGATTGATGTCATCAATAAGATTGTTTTGTCCCGCGGTTAATTCTCTACTTGAGCTTGGAGATGCACTTGTGAGCGGAGTAGGTACTGGGACCATTTGGTTGGTAGTCGGCACTATTGGATTAGTGTGAGGCGCACTCTGATATTGATTTTGCTGGTAAGTGGACCGCCCACCTTGATAGTTTTGATATGCGGGCCATGGGGGCGTTGTTTGGTTCCGCTTGAGAGTTGTTATGTCATTTTCCATAGTTCACAACATCTCCTTGAGGTCGCCTATTTGATCCTTGGAAGAACCCGATGTAGAAACCAAGCCTTCAGGAGTGGCCGCATAGGAGTACATCGACTGGGGAGTTACTGCTGCACTAGTCGATGCAACCTCTTGTGCTAAGTTTGATATTTCAGGAAATATCGGGATAATAGGTCGAGGAGGCAACTTTCCGCAATCTATCAAATGATTCTCAGCTTTGATAGTGGTAGCATAAGCATTTGGTAAAGTGGCTCCTCCTAAAGACTTAATCATCACAGAAATTTCGGGGTTAATGGACTTTAGATAAAATATGAATGCCAGCTCTGGAGTCAGGCAAATAGTCACAGGAATCCTCTGCCAACTTGAATGAAATCGGGCATTGAAATCCGTCAGAGCCTCTTGGGGCACTCGTCTTATGATGGATAGCTGATAATATAATGAAGAACGATCTCCGTCATTTGAGAACCTTTCATAGAACGGATCTCTGATGTCGTCCCAAGTGCGAATTGTATTAGGAGTCAGTGTTCGGTACCAGTCCAGAGCCTTGCCTTTGAAGGATGCAGCGAGGAGCCACAGGGCTACATTCTGCGCTGTAATACCGTGTACCAGACATATATCCGCTACATCCTTCAAATGTTCTGCTGGCATTTTTGTGTTGTCTCTGGCAAATTTGGGAAGAGCTTTTAGGGCCGAAACCGGAATAGCGCCCCAAACAGCAGGCGCTACCGGAGCTACCAGGGGACTTCCAGCATCCCATGCTACATAGTTTCTGTTCGCGGCCAGCAACATGGTGAGAGGAAAGGGCGGTGGGAATGGAACGGTTACTAACTGATTTGCGGCCTGGACTGTCCCTAGCGGAGGTACTAGTAAACCTAGGTTATTTGCAGTCTGGGATCTAGTTACAGGCCGATGGCTCATACACCCCTCTATAAGGCAATTTCATTAGTTTAGGTCCCACCGGGTGTGCCAGAAAAAGGACAAACTGTTGACGCCAAAAATTGACGAGGTAACAGTGCCTTATGGGAAACTCAGTTCAAGGGGGACCCTTTTGCGCCAAACTGAGTGACCTCCAGATTTTAAAGAAGCCGGCTTCTTCTATAATGTTGTTTTTTGGGAAAGGGAAAAGGAAACAAATATAATGAAGCAAAATCTAATCTAAGGCGATGCGCCAAACTTTGCTGATGGGCACGATAAATTATAGATTTAGGGGCCTGAATGGTGTTGTCATATTCCAAAACGTCAGAGACTTAAAACTATAGCATGAACAGTTCATTTATTGACATAAAATAGTATTGCATACATCCTTACTACTAAGAAGAGTCATTTAGACATGATTTAGATAAGCAAGCTTGTATTCAATATATAGAAGTCTTGTCAAATGAAATGCTTAAGACAATAACAAGCACAGTTTACAGTTTAATCAAAACATGAAAAACAGAAAGGCCGAACAGTGGGCACAGTCTGAAAGCTTCTTACGAATAAACATGCAAAAGAGGCGTGGTGTCTTTTGCTAAAACCAGTATCCTTCTTCTAAAATTTCTTCCCCATTTTTCCTCATTGCTGAGAGAGTATATATAGCCGGGGAGACAATTCCCACCGCTTTGGAGAGCTGTAATAGAAAAGATTTCCCAATCCCCTGCAATGATGCCAGAATCAAAAGATTCCCCAAGCCGTTACGATGACGAGTTAGAACACAGCATCTGGTCATCTAATTGCAAGCGCGCCCTTCACAATGATAGCAGTGGTCCCAGCCAAGCTTGAGGTGACAAGTGTCATCCACCACTTCAAACGACCCA
The DNA here is from genome assembly GCA_007258455.2 of Sequoia sempervirens. NCBI lineage: Eukaryota > Viridiplantae > Streptophyta > Pinopsida > Cupressales > Cupressaceae > Sequoia > Sequoia sempervirens. The sequence goes on from VDFB02105785.1 coordinate 410,530,106, forward strand.
GACAAGCGGCACCCAATAGCATAATCTCCCTCAGCCAGCCTATCGCCCGCTTCAAGGATCAGTTGTAAGGCACGTGGCAGCCTGTCACTGCCCGAATGAAAACTTCTCTCATTGCTGCCGAGAGATTGTGAAGAAGCAATGCGTGTCCAATGGGCTGAGGTTCTTATTGCAGTGGAGAGAAAGCCACATCAACCGGGTGCGAAAGACGCGTGGTAGCGTTTCGCAGCCCGCGGTTGTTCACCTCCCTGGTGTATTGAAAAAGTTGTGAATGGTTGCCACCTAGCAGGAGGTGGGGCCCACCAAAAATAAAAGAAGGCCCACGGAAGCATTTCACAACCCGCGGCTGCTTATTTCATTCCTGCATAAAAAACTTGCGACACGCCGCCACGTAGCAAGATGGGGGTCCTTCTGACAATCTTTAGAAATGACGGCCCCCGCAGAAGGCTTTCGCGACCCGAAGAGACCTCAAAGCAAAAGGAAATAAAAATATCCGTAAGCGAGACATGTAGATGCCCAACATAGCTCCTCAGGACCCGAAAGGGAAGCCGCTACCTGAAGTTGCGAAGAAGAGATGCGCAAAAGGGAGAGATCAAAATTCGATGGAAAGCCGACTAAACTCGGTGATGCACAGGCTAGCGCACACACATTTACAAAAGAAACCTGAAGGGAGCTGTTAGAATATTTATTTTAACAGATACCAAAGCCCAAAATCAAATGTTCCTTTTAGGTATCTAAAAATTCTCTTTACAACAATCACATGAGATTCTTTCGAATCAACTTGATATCTAGCAACCATACACAGAGCATTCATGATGTCTAGTTTTGTCTGAGTTAAGTAGAGAAATCTACCAATCATTAGCCTATATCTTGTTTGATTTTCCTTAGGAGAATCATCATTTTGTGTTAACTTGCATCCGGTTACCATGGGTGTACCAATAGGCTTTGAGTCTTCCATGCCAAACTTCTTCAGCAACTCTCTCACATATTTGGATTGAGATATGAAGATCCCATTTTCTAACTGAGTGACTTGCAATCCCAGAAAGAACTTCATCTCTCCAATAATACTCATTTCAAATTCACTTTTCATTTAATCAACAAACTTCATACATAGATCATCATCACCTCCAAAAATATTGTCATCAACAAAGACTTCAATAATCAACTCTTTATCATGATCCAACTTAAAATACAAGTTGTTGTCAGCCATACCTTTATTGAATCCATGCTTTAGTAAGTATTTATCCAATCTAGCATACCAGGAGGGGCTTGCTTGAGTCCATATAGAGCTTTCTTCAATTGGAAAACCATGTCTTCCTTATCAGTTAGTTGAAATCCTTCCAGTTGTTCAACATATACCTCTTCTTCTAACTCACCATTCAAAAAGGTTGACTTCACATCCATTTGATAGAATTTGTAGTTCTTATATGCGGCATAAGCAATAAATAATCTTACAACTTCAATTCTGGCAACAAGGGCAAAGGTTTCTTCAAAATCAATACCTTTCATTTGTGAATACCCTTTAGATACCAATCTTGCTTTATTCTGAACCACTTCACCTTGTTCATTCAACTTATTCCAAAAGACCCATTTAGTACCAATCACATTTTTATCTTTAGGTCTAGGAACAAGAATCCATGTATCATTCTTTTTAATTTGCATCAGTTCTTCCTTCATAGCTTCCATCCAATGTTCATCATTACAAGCTTCATTGACATTGTTAGGCTCAGTCTTGGAAATTAGACAATACTCTTCTACAATCCTTCTTCTAGTCTGCACACCTTTATTCTTATCTCCTATAATTTGATCTTCAAAATGATTTAGCTTTACATACCTCAGAATTTTAGGATTCTCTTGCACTTCTGGTTCTTCTATTCTTTCTTCTACACTTCCACTTGTCTCTCCTTCCTAACTTTCTTGATTTACCGGAACAATATGAACTTGATTTTGTGTCTGAGCATTCTTCCCTTTGTCTGTACTATCCTGCTGCTCATCTGAATCATATCCACAGTATCTGGATGATCTAGAAGAGCTTTCATCAACTCTAACATTTGCACTTTCAACCATTTTTCTCAATCTTCTATTGTAGCACTGGTAAGCCTTGCTTTTAGTAGAGTAACCTAGAAATATTCCTTCATCGCTCCTTGCATGAAACTTTCCTATGTCCTCATCTCTCTTAATATAGCACTTGCTTCCAAAGATCTTGAAATATTTAACAGTAGGCTTATAACCAAACCACAACTCAAAAGGAGTCTTACCAAAAATACCATTGACATTTACCTGGTTTAGAGTGTACACGACAGTTCTTACAACTTCTCTCCAATAGATGTGAGGCACATTTCCTTCCAACATCATTGTTCTAGCAACATCCAGAATTGTTTTGTTCTTTCTCTCTACAACTCCATTCTGTTGAGGGTTTCAGGGAGCAGATAACTGTCTTTTGATTCCATGCTCTTCACATAAAGAATTGAACTCTCGGGAGGTGAACTCATCACCAACTTTGTCTAACCTTAGGCACTTGATCTTCAAACTTGTCTCATTCTCTGCCATAGCTTTGAAACTTTTGAACTTCTCTAATGCTTCACATTTTTCTCTTAAGAAAGCAACCCATATCATCCTAGAGTAATCATCAATAAGCAACATAAAGTACCTTTCTCCTTGTAGACTTCTAATCCTAGAGGGATTGCATAGATCAGTATGCACCAGCTCCAGTACTCCATTAGAATGATGTTTTTTCTCTAAAAAGAAACTCTAGTTTGTTTTCCCATCTGACATTCCTTGCATATTGTGTTAGTACGCTTCACTAGCTTAGGTAGATCTCTTACTGCTTGAGTGGAGCTTACCTTGGCAATGGTATCAAAGTTCACATGACATAGCCTCCTATGCCATAACCAACTTTCATATACTTGAGCAATTAAACAACTTTCATTAGTATCACTCAAGTGAAAAATATTACCTCTTCTCTTTGTACCTGAAGCAATTACATTTATAGAGCTTCCAAGTATCCTGCATCTTCCATCTTTGAACTGGAGTTTGTAAGCCTTGTCCACCATCTGTCCAACACTCAACAAGTTATCCTTCAATCCTTCAACATAGAGGACATCATCAGTGTTATGTTTACCACCAAGAAAAATGGATCCTTTGCCATGAATCATACTAGCACTATTATCTCCGAATCTTACAACCCCACTGTCATATTTCTCTAGACTTACAAATTTGATTTTGTCACGAGTCATATGATGTGAGCATCCACTGTCAATAACCCACTCATCCTTTTCTTCAATTCAGGCTACAAGAGCTTTCTCAACTTTAGCAAATTCAGTAGCCACTAGACCATTTTCCTTGATAGCAATGAAAACCCATTCATCTTCATTTCCATTTTCTTTATTAGGTTCTTCATCAGTCACACCTTATTCAACATAATAGCATTTCTTTTGAAATCTAGGTTTGTTAGGCTTAGACCTAGGAACTCTTTCAAGACACCTTGAAGCAAAATGACCTATTTTACTACAAGAGAAACATTTAATAGGAAACTTTCCTTTATACTTACCTTGTCCTCTGCCTTCTTTCTTCACAATCAGTGCTTCCATCTCTTCTACCTCTCTTTCTTCATCTTCAAGTTGTTTCATCTCTTCCTCATACTTGAATGTATTTCTAGAACTCTCTCCCAGATCATATCTTTGCTTGTTTCTTCTGGATATAGAGGCCTTAAATGCAGATTCAGTCTTGGGGGAAGAATCACCAAATTCCCTCAACTCAAAGGCAGAAAGTTTACCAATCAACATATCTCTTGTCACATTTGTTACTGTTATGAGATCTTCAATAGCATGAGCCTTTGATTTGTAAGAGGGAGGCAATGATCTGAGCACTTTAGCTACAATTTCTTGTTCATCCAGGGTACCACTGGCACATCTAATACCCATCAAAAGTTCATTTACTCTTTTCATAAAAGAAAAAATATTTTCATCTTCACCCATCTTCAAAGTTGCATACTTTCCTTTCAATCTTTGTAGCTTAGTGACCTTCACAAGTGCATCTCCTTCATAGAAAGTCTCCAACTTCTTCCATATATCATTAGTTGTCTTTAGATCCATCACATTTGTCATTTATGAATCTGTCAGAGCACTCATCAAAGATTCAATAGCCCTGATGTTAATCTCAACCTCTTTAATCTCATCAGGAGTGGAAGGACCATTCTGAGGAATAACATATATGTTCTTTGTAATCTTCCAAAAGGGTTCACCAATACACCTCAAATGATACTCCATTTTTTGGCTTTCCATAGAGAGTAGTTTTTTCCATCGAATCTAGGACTGTCCTTCTTCTATGATGCCATCTCAAGTCACCTCAAGCTTTTAAACTTCTTCAGAGAAACCTACTCTGATACCAATTGTTGGAAAAAAAAAAGGATAGACAATTGAGAGGGGGGTGAATCAATTGTCACAAAATATTTAAAATTTTCAAACTTAACTTAATCTTAGATCTGATGAATGAACAATAAACCATAAACAATCTGCACACCAGAAACACAAAGAACACCAAGATTTTTTACGTGGAAACCCTATTAAGGGAAAAACCGTGGTGGATTTCAAGCCACAATATTATACCCTATTAAAAGTATAATGAAGAATAATGGGAATGCACATGCATTCAGGCACACTACCTAGAGCTCACTGCTCAAATACAAGAGGGTTCACTACCAAAAGAAGACACACTATCTTACAACAATTCGAATTAGATCCGCAGGGTATGAACTAATAAAATAGCTTCTACAAAAGCATGATTACAGTTTTGGTTAAGCATAGAAACACTCCTTCACACTTCGCTCAAACTTCTTCACACTCTGCATTGCAATCGAATGATTAGGTCACTATTCACACACTTGCTCTTTCTCTGGCACTTCTTCGCTACATAACTTCACACAAACAACTACTCTTATATATCCACAACATGGAATTATATCAACAACTTCGTCGGCCAAAATAAAATATAAAACATATACACAATGTCAGCCCAAATTTACAAGTAAATTTTCAATGCGAATCAAACACCGTCGGCCACAACATAATGAAGAATTAAAACAATATCCTCGAGTGTGCCAAAAATTAAAATTTTAATCTCCAAGGATCCACAATATGTTACAACCACCATGTTGGCCAAGAACATAAAAACCCGAACACACAAGAGAAAAATCACCGACCACGAGCACACTGATCAATGCAAATGTGCAACAAAGATAGAGCAAGATCTAGAACCATCCACAAGCATCAAGAATCATCAGAGAAGCATCCTCAACAACTAAAATTACTAGAATCACATCAACTTCAATTAGGAACACTAACTGAAGCCACAGAAAAACTGTCATAACATAATTGTTCATAACACGATTAAATCTTCACGCGAACCTCTAAAAATTTTAGTGGATAAACTAGATACACTCAACAATAAACCCTTTAGTCCACAACAACTGATCATCAACGTACTGAGAAAGACACCTTCATGACCTTCATTGTTACACTGTCAACCTGCAACTCTTTCTTTAACAATTTTCTCAATATCCTCGACATATACAACCTACAATACATCAATGCTAATAGTGTTGACATTAATGACACCCACATATCAGCAACACAACCACAACATCCAACTGTTGTAATAAATCACTGATAAATTTTCTCTTGAATTCCATTGATCATAATCTTTTCTCTTGTAATGCTTGCATAAAGTGTTTTCTTGCTTCTAGATGTTGAATTGATAAAAAAACCTTGTATTTATAGATATCTATCCTTAATTTTTTGAAAATTAAACATTACAAGCATAAATTGAAATTTGAATTCGGGGACATCAAAATACCACCAAAAACATATTATATATTTGGTTTCAAAGGCATAGGGAGGACCCATTCACCCATGGGGGAATGGGTCCCAGGTCCTTATTCCCATAACACACATTTCTCAAGGTAATTAATTATGTGTTGGCATTAATTATTGTCAAGTTTCCCCTTTGGAAAATGTAATTTATTAGGCTTGTATAAGTAAAATAGGGCTTAATAAGCAATAATTAAGTCCAATTTAATTGAGGGGACCCAAACAAAGTGTGAATATGTAAAGGAGTACATTATTTTGTTGGTAGATGGTCATTTCTCCCCTCGAAATTCGTGGCATGGCTTAAACGCCTCCTGTGGATCCATTAACTCTAACAATTGTATCGGGCATTAACATGTTGATATTCTGGTGCAATGAAAACTATGGGCCAACAATTGGTATTAGAGCCAAAGGTATTAGGTTCAAATCCCCTTGGGTAACACTAAGGGGGAGATTGTTGGAAGATGGTCTGTGCTCTCAAAAACACAGGCAAGATGCCTCAAGAGGCTGCCAATCTCTTGATACGCTTCAGGGTAACATACAAGGTCAAGAGAACTCAACCTTCTACTCTTCAGGGGTTGCTAAACCTTGGGTGGGTGTACCTCTCTGAACGAAGCAGGCTTAACTTGTGATATTCCTTCTTGTAATGATTTTTCCACAATGGCAAATGATAGTGAACAAATAAAATCAAACTTGATAGCAATCTTCTGATCTAAATCCTAAAATGCTTAATTAAAGAATATAAAGAAACTGAATGAATTCAAATGATGAAATTGCAGAGACCAGTGCCTTATTGGGTATGTAGAGTCAGATGAAACAAAAGTGGGCAACTTATTCTGATAGAAACTCAAATTGTTGGCATATATTTCTTTTGTAACTTGTACAAACATGCAAGATTATGACTACTAAGCTCTACTTTAATAATCCAGATGAATCTTCCTGATTACTGTGATCAACCAAAAGGATTTAATCTCTCCTTGAAAGCACCAATCAATTAATCACACAGATACAACAAATGTGCACTGATAAACTAAAAATAAGCTTGTTACATCAATTTAAACAACCAGAAAGGATCAACCTGGAGACAACTTAGCAATACTTTTCAATAAATTCAACAGACAATCGACACCAGAAATAAACTACCACACCAGCTGAATTTCATTGAAATCGCCATTTGAAAACATGCAACATAGTCTCTGGAATGAGAACTTTATTCTACTATATCCATTACTAATCTACCTACTGAAATCTGATCTAAAATATGATTCCTCAATTACAATATGGAGTTCATATTTATACACCAGCATGAGAAAACATATCGCTTCAAATTCATGTCGGCCCACCGTAGAGATTGGGAAAATTTCACGTCGGCCATCAACTGTATTTAGAAATTCTCATATGTCGGTCCATAGTGTTTGAATCTTTATTAATCACCAATGGAATAGTCGCCATGACAGCCTTGAAAGTATGCCGAAGGAAATTCAATCGTTAGTTAATCGTCCTGTACTCTGTGCATCGCTGTGACCTTCTGCCATCGGGGATAAACCATATAGAAAACCTTTTGTCACTCCGAGAGCACCTCTCTATTATATTTGTTTCAGTCACTAAGACACAAGAGTATTTCTCACCGAGATGTGCATATTGTTTGATTCACTGTCACTGTAACTATCCAACGTCGGGGAGATCTTATAGAGATTACCCTTTGTCATACTGAAACACCCCGAGCTCACACCTGTTCACTAGGAGAACACAAAACTCTCACCGAAAGCCATTCATTAGACCTTGTTGGCAAGACCCGACGGGCTCGCCAAGACACTTTGCCGAATCATATGAGTCTTACCAAAAGGTATATCTATTATCAGTGGTCGACAAGACAAGGGAATTTCGCCATGACCCTCCACCGAAGACCCTAATGTTTGGCTGAAGCGAAGGCTCAAATGAAGTGTCGGTGAGACCGAAGGTCACTCACTGAGACCTCATATCGATAGCCCCAACTTATATCGATAAGACTTTCAATGCATCAGTCGGTGAGACAAAATTCTTCGGTGAGACTACATACCCAATACAACACTCATGCCGAAGTGAACATTTGTGCACAAGTCGGTAAGACATATGGAGATAGCCATGACATCCCTTTGAAAATGATTTCTTTCACCGATATGTCCTTTCCAAATGTGGGTCGGTAAGACATGAAGTATTCGCTGAGACCTCAGCCCAAAGATAACATTCTCACCGATAAGACTTTCCTCTATCGCCGAGACAATGACAAAGTCCCGCCGAATGCTGCCTGCATGAAAACTTCAATCGCTGTGACATCAAATGAGTCTTGCCAGTAGGCAACACAGACTCATGCAAGTAGAAAATGCAACATGGGTCGGGGAGACCTTGACCATCTCATGCCGATAGGAACCAGAATGTGAAAAATGCATGACCCGATGGATTCAATGGGGCAATATGGCAAAATAAGGGTAAAATATGCACACGCTAGGACCAATCTGGAAATATATGAGTAGAATCAACATGTAAAAACAACATATTTTTACAGTCCCAACAGTGGCTCCGTCTAGGGATGAATGATAGTAAGATCATTGCAAGGATCCAGAATCTTTGGGTGAGCAGACTAGGCACAAAATGAAGAACCAGTGAGAAGAATGGAAATGGAAATGAAGCATGAAGGAATGAATGCAAAATGAATGCAAGATGGAAGTGAAATGGATGCAAAATGAAGGTGAACCACAACCTAAACTATTGTGCATGGAAAAGAATTTTAGAGAGGATAAGCAAGAGTTGTCCATGCACTCGCAACCCTTAATCCTCTACGTTTCAACTTCACCTGTTCTGAGCTGTTACGATTTGAAACTCAAACCATACTTTCCCCTATCAAATAATTGGTTTTGTCTTGAGTTCATCAGATTCCTCCTGGAGACATTCATGCAACCTGCCCTGTCATTGAAAGTTTTTAGAGAATCATTATGCTCAACTTGGTCCAAAATCCCTACACCATCCTATATTTCAAATTCTTCATCATCATGGGACAGACCCCTATTATTTTCAACATACAAAATGCAAATATATTCAATGCCAAATTCCTCATTATCTTTCTCATTGTTATGAATTGTGAAACATTCTCCCAGCTGTATTGAAAATTCATCATCAAAGTGCTTCTCTTGAGAATCAAAAAATTTTGTCAGACCAACATTGTCTGAAACATACAAATCTGAAACCTTTTGAACCTCTTGAGTATCGTCATTTGAAGATAAAACTAGATTCTAACTTATATCTTCAATATCAAGCATTTATGAATTACTCGAATCTGGACCTCTATCATACTTAGTATGTAGACAAATGTTTTCTCCACATGAGTTAGAAATTTCAAAATCACATACCTCTTCTTGACCAGGCACATGCATTTGATCAACTTCAAAAGTTTCACCATCAACTAGACACAGAGATTCAAGATCACCCTTATGTATATATCTCTGATAATCAAGAGTTAACAAATCTGAAATTTTCTCACAGCTAAGTAAACAAGTTTCCACATTTTCATTATTACAATCATACTCATCACTTTTTTCATCATAAAAAAGAGGCCCAGGATCATCAGAGAATGAAAAATTACCAGCACAGTCATTTGTTCCATAACCTGACACATCCCTTTGTTTATCCAAAAATACCTTTTTGTCAACATCAAGTGGATCTAAAAATACCTGAAATTCATTCTTGGGAAAACCTTTGCAAAACATCATCTGATCCTCTTTTATCACTTCATCATACAATGGATTAAAAAAAAATTGGGAATCACTTTCATAGGTACAAACCTCTTCTTCACTGAATGTGTCTTCATAGCTTTCAACTGCAGCTAGAGGTATTGAATACTCACTATCAAATGAATCAACATTTCCCATTGCCTCTTCATCCTGATCTTCATAAGAGGTAGAAGAATCCCTTGACAGCAGATCAAAATCCTCAGGTGCATCTTCACAGTCTAAATATTCATCGGATCCCTCATAACACACATTGCTCTCCCTGTCACAATTTTTTATGCAAGAGAAATATCTTGTACCTTCATCTTGACTTGCACATGTCTCATCATCCATTTGCTACATTGTTTGATCAATGTCCCTATCTTCATCAATGATGTCACAATTATCTTCATATCTTTTCCTGTCTACAATGTCTATCCATTCATCTAAATGATCAAAATAAATTGGTATGCATGATTTAGGCCAATATACTAGATTTGGCTCATACACTTTCATGAACTGTCGAATGATCTCAAGCTTACTAGGTGGGAATTTAATAGGTATTTTCCTACAAATATCCATCATTCTGTAGAGCAAAGAGCGCCCAGATTCTCCTCTATATCTCCTTATGCCAAGAAAGTCATCCAAAATATTTTTGAAATATTCATCATCCTTAGATTAATGGTTTCGATACATACCTTGTTGCAGATTCTGACTGACATCTCCAAGTGGGATAGAGTTGTGTTGCACTTGACACTGATCACATTGACATTGCACTTGACACTGATCACATTGGCATTGCACTTGACACTGATCACATTGGAATTCCTAATAACTTGCCAATCTTTATCCAGGAGGGACCGGATAAACACTTACTTGCTATGATGGCTATGGAGAATAGGTGCTCAGCTATGCATGATATGTACTGTCTCCATTGTAGAAATTTCTAATTGCATTATCAGGCGCTTGAGGGGCCCAATACCCTCCTGCATTTGTGTACCCATCCATATTGCAAAATTCTCCTAATTGTAATGGTTGCTGGTCCAATTGCATCTTTTCAAAATATTCTTTTGTTCCATACACAAATTCCATTCTTTATCAAACTTTTCCAAAGTCTCCACCTACTTTTCCAAGAGTAGGAAAATGATTATTTTTTATCTTTTCCCCAGCAGAATCACTCTTTCTGAAATTTCTCAAATTATAACTTTTCCTCCAATGACTATAATGTGGTCTTCAACCGAATTTTCTGATAAAATCCCCAGCAGAGTCGCCAATTTCTTAGCTCTCAAAAATGCAAGCAAGATGCCTCAAGAGGCTGCCAATCTCTTGATACGCTTCAGGGTAATAGACAAGGTCAAGAGAACTCAACCTTCTACTCTTCAGATGCTGCTAAACCTTGGGCGGGTGTACCTCTCTGAACGAAGCAGGCTTAACTTGTGATATTCCTTCTTGTAATGATTTGTCCATAATGGCAGATGATAGTGAACAAATAAAATCAAACTTGATAGCAATCTTCTGATCTAAATCCTAAAATGCTTAATTAACAGATATAAAGAAACTAAATGAATTCAAATGATGAAATTGCAGAGACCAGTGCCTTATTGGGTATGCGGAGTCAGATGAAACAGAAGTGGGCAACTTATTTTGATAGAAACTCAAATTGTTGGCATATATTTCTTTTGTAACTTGTACAAACATGCAAGATTATGACTACTAAGCTCTACTTTAATAATCCAGATGAATCTTCCTGATTACTGTGATCAACCAAAAGGATTTAATCTCTCCTTGAAAGCACCAATCAATTAATCACACAGATACAACAAATGTGCACTGATAAACTAAAAATAAGCTTGTTACATCAATTTAAACAACCAGAAAAGATCAACCTGGAGACAGCTTAGCAATACTTTTCAATAAATTCAACAGACAATCGACACCAGAAATAAACTACCACACCAGCTAAATTTCATTGAAATCACCATTTGAAAACATGCAACATAGTCTTTGGAAAGAGAACTTTATTCTACTATAGCCATTCCTAATCTACCTACTGAAATATGATCTAAAATATGATTCCTCAATTACAATCGGGAGTGCATATTTATACACCAGCATGAGAAAACATATCGCTTCAAATTCATGTCGGCCCATCGTAGAGATCAGGCAAATTTCACATCGGCCATCAACTATATTTAGAAATTCTCATATGTCAGCTCACAGTGTTTGAATTTTTATTAATTGTCAATGGAACAGTCACCAGGATAGCCTTGAAAGTATGTCGAAGGAAATTCAATAGTTAGTTGATTGTCCTATACTTTGTGCATTGCCGTGACCTTCTGCCGTTGGGGAGAAACCATATCAAAAACCTTTTGTCACTCTGAGAGCACCTCTCTGTTATATTTGTTTCAGTCGTTGAGACACAAGAGTCTTTCTCACCGAGCTGTACATATCGTTTGATTCACTGTCGCTGTAACTATCCAATGTCAGAGAGACCTTATAGAGATTACCCTTTTCCATACCGAAACACCCCGAGCTCACACCTGTTCGCCAGGACAACACAAAACTCTCACCGAAATCCATTCGTTAGACCTTGTCGGCAAGACCCGATGAGCTTGCCAAGACACTTTGCTGAATCATATGAGTCTTACCGAAATGTATATCTGTTATCAGTGGTCGGCAAGACAAGGGAAGTTCACCATGACCCTCCACCAAAGACCCTTATGTTTGGCCGAAGCAAAGGCTCAAATGAAGTGTCGACGAGACCGAAGGTCACTCGCCGAGACCTCATATCGATAGCCACAACTTATACCGATAAGACTTTCAATGCATCAGTCAGTGAGACAAAAATCTTTGGTGAGACTATATACTTAATACAACACTCATGTCGAAGTGAACATTTGTGCACAAGTCGGTAAGACATATGGAGATCACCATGAAATCCCTTCAAAAATGATTTATTTCGCCGATATGTCCTTTCCAAACATGGGTCAGTAAGACATGAAGTATTCACCGAAACCTCAGCCCGAAGATAACATTCTCACCGATAAGAATTTCCTCTATTGCCGAGACAATGACAAAGTCCCGCCGAATGCTGCCTGCATGAAAACTTCAATCGCTGTGACATCAAATGAGTCTTGCCTATAGGAAACATAAACTCATGCAAGCAGAAAATGCAACATGGGTTAGGGAGACCTTGACCATCTCATGTCGACAGGAACTAGAATGTGAAAAATGCATGACCCAATGGATTCAGGGGAAATATGGCAAAATAAGGGTAAAATATGCACACGGTAGGACCAATCTGGAAATATATGAGTAAAATCAACATGTAAAAACAACAGATTTTTATAGTCCCAACATGGTCAATGCTCCCCTTGTGATTCGTGACATGGCTTAACCACCTCCCGTGGATCCGTTAACTCTAACAGTTGTATCAAGAATTAACAAGTCAATCTTTTGGTGCAATGGAAACTGTGGGCCAACATTTTCTACACTACATTTATTCCCCACTTTAGTGAGAGGATGACCTTGCATCAAACTCATACTAAAGTAGAAAATCAAGAGAGGTCTAATTGTACAATTGTTGGAAACATAAGATGACAAAGGTCAAGGAGGATGATGAATCCCACAAGATCTAAGATCTCATGGAAAACCAACAAAGGCACAAAGAGACACATACCTTTGTTAAATATGCAGTAGCAATGATAAGATAATCAATCATACAATGTCAAAGACTTAAAGAAAAGAGAAAAAAGGGGTGGATCAAGTCTCAATTGTTTGTCCATATGGATATGGATCAAGCCTTAGCTATTTGTGCAAAAAATGTTTACAAGTGGAAACCCATTGCCCACTATGCAAACAACATGCACTCACATGGGCTAGTGAAATTCGTTGTCCACTACGTGAGCCCCAGGAAGTGGCTAACTAACCATACCAAATTTATACCTCTTGATAACTTTCATAAGGCACCACACAATATGAACTTCAAGCTTCATAAGGATAGAAAGTTGCATTATTCTAGACACTCATGAAAAAAATGGCTCCACTGGCAAGCAAGGTGTGTTATGCTTGGTGGTCATGAAAAAGGGTTGTAACTCCGAGCTTCACAAGGCTAGCAAGCTACATTATGCTAGGAAATCATGAAAAAAAATGGCTCCACTGGTAAGCAAGTTTTGTTATTCTTTGTGGCCATGAAAAACATAAAGGCTCCATTGGCAAGCAAGTTGATGCAGGATCATCCTTGGTTGTAAAACAATATTGTATCAACCAAAACTAGTTCTTTTCTTGCATTGCATTCAATAGCAGTTTTAGTAGTTCATTTCACATTTTACTGCATCATTGTTTCTTAGCTTGTAGAGTAGGATATAACACCTACACATTGATATCAATCACATATCTAGATTTCACATCATTTGTAGTTGTCTATCAAAATTTATTGCTCTCGAAATTTCACTGTGTTTACTAGTTAGAGAATTTGGGGCTGAACTAGTCTAGATTTATTAGTGTAGACCTATTCTAGATTGTTCAGAGCTTAATAAGACATCATAAAAGCATCTTGGATAAGTTGAGACCTATCCTGGAGATTCACAAGTCATATCTTTTTGTGTGGAGTTATCTCTTCATATTTTGTGGCCGACATTCATATGTGATCATTCATCAGGTTATTAACCCTTGTGGCTAATGCAAACCTTTTTTGGAGCTTGAGAAACCTATTTATAAGAATTTATAATCATTGTAGATCATTAGTGATAAGTAAGATGTTTTAGACTCATTATATTTTTGCTTCAACCCTTTGGGGGCATGTAATAAGTCATGCTAGCTATTTGTATTGTTGAATGCCTTGTGGTAGGCTTGTGAGCCCTGTACATTCACCCTTGAGGCCTATGTTGCATGTAAGATTGTTAATTCAATAAAGTTTCATGTTTTCATATCAGTTTCTTGTGTTATTTTCATTGTGTTGACTCATTGCTGCATGGTTTGGACTGTTCCTTATAGAACCCTCCTACCATGACTACACCAAGTGGTATCAGAGAAAATTTTGATTCCTGAATGCATTCCTTAAGGTGAACAGATCACCGACCTAAGGAAAATTGCATTTTTTTTCAATTGTTGACTGATTGTGAGGCAGTTGAAACCCTTGTAGCCAAATCACCGAATTGAGGAAGTTGTACTGAATTCAAGGGGAGATATACCACCAAGGAGAGAACTTTCCATGGTGAATGTTGTTGGAAGAATGGATGAGATGTTGGAGATGATGCATGAGATGCACATTAGGTTGGATGTTGTAGAATAGGACTGAAGGCAAGGTATAAACCCTAGGTTGAGTGAGGAAAGTGATGATGAAGCATAATATGCAAATCAAATTAAAGAAACGCTAGGTGAAGAAGAAGAAGAATTAGACCAAGTAAAGATGTTGAAAGAAATCTCGAAGATTGGGAAAAGACCTAGAGTTGAAATTTAAAATTACGCGAGAAATTTGAATCCTGAAGAATTAATTGATTGGATCAATGAAATGGAAGAATTCTTTGAATGTGAAGAAATTGAAGATCTGAAAAGAGTCAGACTTGCGATAATGAAATTGAAAGGTTATGCTACATTATGGTGGAAAGAATTTCAATTGGATCGAAATAGGAGAGGAAAAGAAAGAATCATCAAATGGGATAGAATGGTGACAAAATTGAAGAATCAATTCATATAAATTATGAATTGGAATTGTTGAAGAGATTGCAAAACCTGGGACAAAAGGAAATATCTGTGGAGTATACTAAAGAATTCTATAAGATGATATTCAGAACCGGTCATAGTGAAGCAAGCAAAGAGAAGGTTGCAAGATATATCAATGGATTAAGAACAAACATTCAAGAAGAATTGAGCCTGGTAAAGATGACATCAGATGAAGAAGCATATAAATTTGTATTGAAAGTGGAAGAAAAGATAAAAAAAAATTGAACAAAGGAAAAGAAGTGCAAGAGGAATATTTTAGAAGAATGGACCCTAGTCCGGAGAAATACCTTATGTAGAGCAAAACAAAGATGTAAAACCTTACCAAAGTGAAGAAAAGGATGCTAATTCATACCGAAAACACATAGAAGATTTAAATTTCTACCACAGTGATAGAGCAGGTCATAATTCTTACTATAATGAAGGACACTAGAGAAATGAAGGAAGATCTAAGAGAAGACCATTAAGAGGAGCCTGTTTCAAGATGGAGGTGAAGGACATAGAGTATTTGAGTGTCATCAAGGGAGTATTGGAAAGAAACCTGAGCACACTAGAATAATATCTTATGTGGAGAAAGAACATGTTGGATCCCCTAATTCAATTGGGAAACTAGAGAAAGGTGAATCATTGGTAATGAGAAGAGCTTTGATGCATGAAGAAGTGACTGATGAACCACCACAAAGGAAAAGTCTATTTAGAACCAAATGTAAATCCAAAGGAAAGGTATGTAAATTTATCATTGATAGTGGTAGTATTGATAACCTAGTTTTAGAGGAGATGGTAACCAAGTTGAATTTGGAAAGATTGAAACATCCAAACCCTTATAGGATAACATGGATTGAAGATGATCATAAGATATTGGTGAATGAGCAATGTTTGGTGAAATTTCATATTGGATCATATATGGATGAAGTATTGTGTGATATTATGCCTATGGATGCATGCCATTTACTATTAGGAAGACCATGGAAATATGATAAGAAATCTATTCATGATAGAAGAAGGAATACTTATACTGTGACATCAAATAGAAAGAGAATTAAGTTGATACCTTTGGAGGAAGAGGAGAAGACTAAATTTTGTGGTACTACCAAACTATGTTTAGTAGATGGAAGGAAATTTCTGGATGGATTGAGGCATGAGAACATGTGTTTTACATTGATTCTAAAGAAAGGGGGTAGTCCAGAGATAGCAAGAGACAAAGATCGACCACAGATAGAAGTTGTAGAACTGCTAACAAAATATGAAGACATCATGTCAAAGAACGTACTATAGGGACTTCCACCAATCTAGAATATTAGTCAACATATAGACCTTAAACTAGGAGAAAGGTTTCCAAACAAGGAAGCACATAGACTGACACCTGTAGAGTGTAGAATTGAGATGATAGATTCAAGAGTTGTTGAGAAAAGGATTGATCAAAGAAAGTTTCAGCCCATGTGTGGTACCTATTGTACTCACCTAGGAAGGATGGAGAGTGGAGAAAGTGTACAGATTCAAAAGCAACCAATAGGATCACTGTCAAGTATAGATCCTTATTGCCAAGGATGGATGACTGTAAGGAAATTTAGGAGCGCATCTAGTGAAAACTCCATTGAGAAGTGCCTTCGGTAAATTTCATTTCGATTAGGTTGCCTCAAAGACATGAACAACTATGTCCAAATGCGGAACAGACACAGTTCATTTCCTCCATTGATCCTTTTGAGAGAAGCACATGTAAAATCAACAGCAAGCATTAACAGATTCTACTACACAAACCAACAGATATGAAAGATGAAACAGAAAACTAGAGCACAAAGATTTACATGGGGAAAATCCTTTCGAATAAAAAACCCCACACTCCTAAAGATTGAGCCATTGTATTATTCAACAACTAAACAGTTACAATACAATTTCAGGCTCTTAGCCTTTTCAGAGATTACATCTTGTTCATTTTCGATACAACTGGTAGCAAACTATTCCTGAGAGTTCAACCAAAGCAATCAAGATCACGAGAGATTCTAACAGCTTGACTCTACCTCTCAATCCTCTGCTTTGACCTCATGCTTCTGCCTTTCAGCCAACCACTCGGTCCTTACTCTATAGTTCTCTGTGTCTTCTCTATCTTCTCAGCTCTATATCTTCAAAACGTCCAATGCATACATTTATACATTCATTCTCTACATGCTCTATTAAATCATTCTTTTCCAACTGTTGGATCAGAATAGATGAATCATCCAGCCCAGTATCCATTGATGTTTCCACTTCCTCATGCTTTTGTTTTCCAACTTCCACACAGAAACGGTTCAGCAAACGGTTCACTTCTGCTTTCTCAGATTGGTCCACATCACACCATGTCGGATAGTCTTCACTCGATCAACAGTGATCAACTTGTGTCACATGTCGGTGAGACACCAAAAGTTTCTCCCTGATGCCACAAGACCAGATTACATGTTGTCACCAAGAGTCATCTCCATCAGCAAGAGGTTCCACTGAGCTCACAAGTTACATCGACCTCAGCATGCACATCGGTGAGACTATCACTATCACCAGGAGATCACATCAAGCCTCCAAGTCATGCCGAAATCCGATCGACATCCATCTATCGGCAAGAGTCTCCTTATCGGCATGATCGGTGGGACCTCTCATCGACCTCCAATTGAACTCATCCACCAACACTATTGCTAAGACATCCAACTGTCACCAAGAGGTTATATCGAAGTCTCCAAGTCAAATAGACGTGAGTGTTCTCTTTAGCAAGACTATCGTCTTTTGCCAAGACGTCACAATGAGCTTCATGTTATACCGAACTCAACATTCTCATCGGCGAGACAATCGCCATTCGATGAGACATCAAACCGAGCTCATAAGTCATTTTGAAGTGTTCCTTAGTCACCAAGACTTTAGTCATTCGCTGAGAGATCATGTCGAGCCCTTTATGTTATACCGATGACACTGTTAGCAAGACTTAGGCAAAGGTCATACCGAAACTTCTGACGTCCATCACCTTCCTATGGATTGTTTCAGTGGAGCAAAGTATTTTACAAAGATTGATCTCAAGAGTGGATATCATCAGATCAAGATCAGAGAAGGAGATGAATGGAAGACTACATTTAAGACTAATGAGGGATTATATGAGTGGTTAGTAATGCCTTTTTGATTGACCAATGCACTAAGCATCTTCATGAGATTGATGAACATGAGATATTAAAGAAATTCTTGGGTAGGTTTGTCATTATTTACTTGGATGATATTTTGATTTTCAGTAAGACTAGAGAAGAAAATTTGTGGCACATCTGGAAAGTATTACAAATGTTGAGAGAAGAGAAGTTGTTGATTAATGTCAAGAAGTGTAGCTTTATGAAAACATAGTTGATATACCTGGAATTTGTCATTTCTATTGAAGGATTCAAGATGGACCCTGAGAAAGTGAAATCAATTATAGATTGTCCTACACCAGTAAACATTGGAGATGTTAGATCGTTCCATGGATTAGCTAGTTTCTACCGAAATTTTATTAGGAGTTCAGTAGTGTTTGTAACCCCATGATAGAGACAACGAGAGGAGATAAGAGGGGCTTTAAGTGGACATCTGGAGCACCAAAAAGTTTTTAATTTTTGAAGCAAAAGGTTACATAGCAGCCAGTATTAGCATTACCAAATTTTGACAAGGTATTTCAAGTTGGTGTTGAGTCAAGAAGGAAGACCTATAGCTTATTTTAGTGAGAAGTTGAATGATTCCAAAATAAGATATTCAATTTATGATTAGGAATTCTATGCCATAATTCAAGCCTTGAAGAAGTGCAGACATTACTTGTTGCCTAAGGAATTTTTGTTATATATAGATCATCAAGCCTTGTAGTATTGAATAGTCAAGGGAAGCTAAATCAGAGACATATGAGATGGGTTGAATTCTTCCAAAGTTATAAATTTGTGTTGAAGCATAGGAATGGCAAGTCAAACAAAGTTGTAGATGCACTAAGTAGAAGAAGGAATTTGTTGATAGAAATGAGAGTGGAAGTATTGGGTTTTGAAGAGTTGAAGCATATGTATAAGGATGATATAAATTTTGGTGAAGCATGGAGAGCATGTAGGGAGCCAGTAGTGATAGATCGAAGCCAATGGCCGAATTATTTCATTCAAGAAGGTACGTTATTCAAAGGAAATCAATTGTGTATACCAAGGAGTTTAATGAGGGAGAATTTGATCAAGGAGAAATATAGTGGAAATTTACCAGGACATCTTGGAGTGGATAAGATAGTAGCTTTGATGAGTGAACATTATTTTTGGCTGCAAATATATAGGGATGTGGTGCAGGAGCACCTTGGAACAAAAGTTGTCAATCTAGGTTGATTAGGAGTAGGCTCTAGTTGTGAGTAATTTTGTCTCTAAATAAGGTCTTGGAGACTATTTTATATTGTATTTAATCAATTTTGAGTCTTAATAGGTGTTTAGGTGGTTTAGGTTGCAAAATTGGAAAATGTTGAAAATTTGCTAATTGTGAAAAAAGGCAAAATTGAAAAGTTGCAAAATTTGAACTCTTAGAGAAGTCCAATGGTCATAACAATTCAAAAGGTAGTTTTTGGAAGTTAGAAAATTATTTTTGAGGGAAAAGGTATATATGTAATGAGAAAGAATCGATGGAGGTTGTTCTTTGAGTTTGGAAAGAAGAAACATCAATAAAATCTCTATTTTTTTTGTAAATTATGTATTTTCTCCTCACTGACAGCCAATGAATGGACTGTACATTGATTTCTGGATTAAAATCTTTCAAAATTAGTTGTATATATGTGTTAGCAATGCTTTGAATCCATTTTGAGCACTCCACATTAGATTTAAGGGAGTATTTTGCATAAAATATGTAGACTGGTCTATATATTAAGTTTCAAGGGTTTGAAGTCCACAAAATGAGTTAAAACCCATTCCACCCTCTGTGATCATTGTAACTGGGTGGAATGGGATTGATATGGTAGGTTTATATGTTTTCTTGGTTTGTGTGTGCATGGGAGGCCAAGTAGTGCATTGGGCATGATGCCTTAGGGTGGAAAAGTGTGTTTTCCAAGTGAAAAGAGTGGTTTTGGTATGGAAAAGTGAGATTTATGTTGGGGAAGTGTTATTTCTTGGTTGATTAAGAATATGTAGAGGTTTTTAGACCTGATTTAACTAGTTTTAGATTTTTGTGAGGATTGGAAGCAAGACTTTCAGTAAAACCTTGGGATTTTTGGCTAGAAAGGAGGGTTTTGGAGTTAGGTATTTGGATGATTGAGTTTTTTTCAAGTGACTATGGAATCTTAGGTTTTGATACCTGAAAATTTATTCCCACATGTGTTTGGAGGTTGAGGAAAGGTTTTGTGATAAGTTCCTTTGCAAATTTGGCCTAATTTGAGGCCTAATTGGCGTAGAAAACTATTTTTGAGAAAGTTGTTTCAAAGAAGTCTATAGTGATTTGGAAGTATGCTATTGTGTGCCCTGAAGGGTCCTTGAAAATTTTTAGGTCTTGGTCTAGAAGAACCTCATTGAGAAGTTACACCTGATTTAGTTAGCTTCCAGTGCTACAAAGGATTGAGTGAATTGGATAAGATAAAGAGATTTTGGAGAGTTTGTGAATTGGAAATTTGTTGTTGTTGTTTGATGTTGTGTTGAGTGTGTTAAAGAATATCTTGTGAAGTGGAAAGGTAGACCAATGGAGGATTCATCATGGATTTCTTAGGTTGAGGTGGACCGTCTTGGTTTTCCTCTTAGCTCAGGAAAGTGAAGGACTCACTTTTCTTCCAACCCTAGGTGTCTAATGCAGGGGCATCCCTAGTTCTAAAGCAATCTTGTATCAACCAAAAATAGTTTTTTTCTTGCATTACATTTAGTAGCAATTTCAATAGTTCGTTATGCATTTTATCGCATCATTGTTTCTCAGCTCATGAAGTAGGATATAGTACCTACACATCGACATCTATCACATATCTATATTTCACATCATTTGAACTTGTCTATCAAAATTTATCACTCTCAAAATTTCACTACATTTACTAGTCAAAGAATTTGGGGCCAACTTGATCTTGATTTCTTAGTGCGGACCTATTCCAAATCATGTGGAGCTTAATAGGACATCATACAAGCATCTTAGGTCAGTTGGGACCTATCCTAGAGATTCACAAGTCATATCTTTTCACGTGGAGTTATCTCTTCATATATTTTTTTCGACATTCATATGTGATCATTCATTGGGCTATTAACACTTGTCGCTGACATGGACCTTTGTTGGAGCTTGAGAAGCCTATTTATAAGTATTTGTAATCATTGTAGATCATCAATGATAATTTAGACATTTTAGACTCATTATATTTTCCCTTCAACCCTTCGAGGGCATGTAATAAGGCCTATTGGCCAGTTGTATTGTTGAATGCCCTTTAGGTAGGTCTGTGAGCCCTGGACATTCACCCTTGAGGCATATGTTGCATGTAATATTGTTAATTCAATAAAGTTCCATGCTTTCATATCAGTTTCATGTGTTATTTCCGTTGTGTTGACTCATTGATGCATGGCTCAGACTATTCCTTTTGGAACCTTCCTACCGTGACTGCACAAGTTGTGTTATGCTTGGTCTCTTTGATACATGCAATAGGATATTCAAAGGGGTTTTTCTTAGTTCATGAAAGGTATTTCCTTAGGAAACATCATGCTTAATGTATCCAAGAGAGGACTAGTTGAGAATAAAATATTTACAATCTTAGGGAATGCAATCCCTAGCATTACCACTAAGAGGAATGTCATATTCTCAAAAAGGTCACACTCTTGAAGGAAATCAAACCCAATGTCACCAAGAAGAGGACACGTCGCATGAATCAAGAAGACTGCACTAAGAAACATAAGTTATAGTCAAAAATGTCAAAATGATAATGCCAAACACTTTAAAGAAATTTCTAAACACCATGTTGTGAGCAATTATGTTAAAGTAGAAAATGATAAATGATAAACAATAAAGAAGACATGAGAGCTTATTTGGAAAGCCTTATTTCAAGCATATGTTTCCAAATGAAGCTACATCATGAAATGGGGTTGCCCCCAAGGGATTTGGGGTCAACGTATGTCTTTGCTACAATGTTATTATAGAGCTCAGAAATGTCATCATTCCCCAAATACTTGTAGAACTGGAAGAATGACACATAGAGAGTGAAAAAAAAGAAAATATTTTGGGTCAACATGGAAGAGACCTAAATTTCTTGACGCCTTGCATCATTCCTGAAAGGAAAACACAAGACAAGAGAAAAGATAAATATTTATGACATATAGAAGAATGCAGGTACAAATAGAGGAATGAACATAAAGACATGTCAAATAGAATGATATGAGCGATCACATTACACACATGCAATCACAAAAAAAGAACATAAACAAAAATATAAAGAAAATAATAGTAAAGCATATGTGAGTGAACCTATAGTAGGTCATTTGCATCTTAATCTTATTCATCATATGAAAAAGGAAAATAACTATCCAAAGGGACAACAAGTGTTGTACTAGGAACAAGGCTATCTAACTCCTTGCCCCCACTAAGTGTAGGACAAGGATGAGTCGAGATAAGTGATGATGTAGGGCTCCTTGCAACATGTAATAGTGAGCATGCGATGATTCTACAACTATCACATGAAAAGGAGAAAAGTATGTATAATTTCTATCTGATTATAATATCAAACGAATTGTCATGATCACTCAATATCTTCTTTAAAGCACAACACTCATCAGTAAGGCATACAATAGTTCGATGAAATGCACAATAATTCATGTTTGTACTCTTACATTCATAGAAATCCTTAGAAACATCATATCCCAGATAACTTAGAAATCCTTCCATCCTTGTTTTCTAGAATGCATAGTCTATTCCATCAAACATAGGAATCTCCTTCTTGTGCACCATCCTAGATCTACCTCAAGAGGTTAAGTTTTTATCCAAGGAACCTTGCTCTGATACCAATTATTGAACGCACAAGACAATTGAGAGGGGGGGGTGAATTATTTGTGCCTTAAAACTTTAAAACTCTCATTAACATTCAGATCGACATTCATTCATTTAACCCTTAAATCTATTATGATGATTTAGCATGAAAAGAAAATAACAGAAATTGAAACAACTTAACACCATACACAAGAGAACACCATATTTACATGGAAAACCCAAGAAGGTAAAAACCATAGTGATTATTAGCTCACAATATAAGTAATATCAACATTGAATACAATAGGTCTCTCCACTATGTGGAGTTGGTAGTCCAGTGAGTCTTGGATTGTACTATAGTGACAGTATGGGACTTTAACTCACCCCATACTATCATGCATATATGCATATATTGTTGCAAGTATGAGAAGTTAGTGTTTTCATTGATGTCACCAAGCCTGTGTTGTCATTGATGTTTATTATTGGGTGAGATTGTTACAAGGGTATGAACAGTTGATATTATCCATTCTTTGATTAGTTGCATTATGTTTCATTAGTAAAGCTTATGGTGTCAACCTCTAGTGTTGTTTTAATAAGCTTCTATCTAAAGTTGAGTAAGTTTTGAAGATGATGAGGATGTGTCTCTGGTGCTTGGTTTCCACGTTCTTTTGAGAAAATTTGATTAAAAAGAGGAAACAATGTGGTGCAGTGGTGTTCTAGGTTACAAAGGTGTGTTCTTGTGTTGCTCCACATTTCTTCTACCTATTGAAGATATGCCTATGCAATTTGTATATGTTGGTGAGAGATGTTTACAGGTGTTGTATTCAAGATTTGTTGTGTTGGATTGTTGCACAAAAGAAGTTGTGTTCACCAGTGTGTGAACTGCACATTGTAGAGGTTTCTGGGAGAAATGACTTTACTCCGTGTTTCTCTATAAATTGGTTTTAGGTCATGCGGATTTGAGGGAGTGTTTATAGTGTTGGTATCTTTGTTTGGTCAACATGGTTTATGTTTTAGTGTTTCAAAAGTTAGTTTCTTTAGTAATAGTGTATGGCATAGTTGTTTGAGTGTACTAGGTGTGTACATTCTTTAGGTGGAAGTTGTTGCAAAGGAGTTTATTGGATTTTAGGGTGTTTGAGGAATATTCTAGATCATGTTCAATCATGGTGTTTGGTTCACAAGTCATCCTTAGATTTGAGAAAGCATGTACTTAAAATTTTAATGGTGTTTACACAGGTAACAACCGACCTGGTGTTTACACAGGTAACAATAGACCTAGTGTCTACACTACTTGCGATGGATTAATATTGTTTATAGAAGTGTGTTGTAGCATGGTGTTATTGATTTGGTTCCTAGTTAAGATGTGATGTGGTTTGATTTCACTTCTACCCACCACAAAAGTGTTTTAGCATCTACCTAATTTTAATTTGCCTTGTTGATGTGTATAGATGACCTTGGAGAAGGGTTTCAAGGTTGAGGAAGGTATAAGTATGAGTTGAGTTGTTGAAGGATAAAAAGATAGATGACAGAGACGAGAATGATGTGAATTGCAGAGTGTTAGAGTACAAATTTGAGAAGTATAGTGCAATCTTTCATGTGTTAGTCTGCTGGATGTAGTGAGCATAAGGTGGCTACAATTCTACAGGGGTGATCCCACAATACTGGTTTACAATTTTTTTCCAAACTGGACACTGAACTGATTTTTTCTAACTAAATCTTCACTTTCGAGAACCTATAGCAGCTAAACCATGAGGAATTTGAAGATGATGCAAACTAGTGATTTGTGGCATTTTGTCTGTAGATTCTAAATATATTTTTTTCAAAATTTTTGGAATCAGATTGCACTTCTTTTTCCATCTCCTTCGAAAACTAGTTTTGTTAGTAAACACCATTTTTAAGGAGTGATGCTCACCGTGTAACACATAAATTTTTTTCCATGAAGGATAAATTTTATTTTATTTTTTAATTTAGATTTATAACTGTGAACCCTCAATCTACATTCTTTAAATAATGACCACCATTAACTTAGTTCATTAGTTCAAAACAAGCAAACCTCATATTCCCTATTAAATTCATTTGAACACAAGAATAATAGAAACAAAGCATGAAAGAAAACTAAACCAATGAAACATTATTCTAAAGATCAAACCAACATCTTATAGGGGGATTGGTGCTATTTTGATGTGGAAAATAGCCCTTTCCCAAAACCTTTTTGATAAGCTTTTTATGATGGATGAACAAGATGTCAAATGATGAAGATTGTGCATCAAGATGAGAAACTTGAGGAGATAGATACTAAGAGTGTGGAGTGGACAAAATTAGCTCTCCATTGAAGAGAGTAACTTTGCATGAGGATTGTGGATCAAGTTGTGGAGGATTGATACAATAGAGAAGCTCTCTATTTATAGCCAAGAAGGATAGAAGAATGCCAAAAATGGAGGATGTGGGACTAAAGATCCACCAATAGGAAGGAGCCACTTGTCAACTTGTGATAGGTTGAGGAATGAGCACATTTTGGTCAATGTGCTAAAGAGGGGGAGATTTGAAATTTGAATTTGAGAGTTAAATGCTAAGTTTGACCTTTGCAAGAGACATGTAAGATCTATTAAATGCCTTGTTGGATGTACATGTCAACTTGGGGGGAGATTCAAATTTGGAGAATATTCCTCAAAGATGCCATGTTGAAAGAAAATGATGAATTAATAAATCAATAAATTGATTTATTTGTGCAAGTGGGAAAAGCTAGAGGATGTGATGGGTGATTAGGATTAGCATTAATCATGGATTTGATTAATTAAGATGAGGATTAGGGGTTTTGACCCATTTGACTTAGATTTAGCAATTTAACTAAATCAAAAGGGGTTGAAAGGTGCTTTTAGATTTAATTAAATAAAGGTTTGATTTATTTAATTAAAAGGATGATGATATGCTTAAATTAAATAAAGTTAATTTATTCAATTTAAATGGATGACCTTGGGGGATTAATCAATTAAACTTGGTTTATTTAATTAACGAGCGAATATGATTATGCATGATGTCAATTTTGTGTGTCTACATTTTGCCCATCTTTGAAGCAATGTACTTGTTGTGTTGGTTCAAAGAATAAACTTGCCGCAATAAAAATTCAATTTTATTTTTATTTTTTCATAAACCCCAGTGGAAAGAATTACACTAGTACATTGCCCCCTCAAGAGATCGAGCGAAAAGATTCGATTTGAGGGTCAATCTCACGATAAAGAGGTTCAAGATGGACATATGGATGGTTGTGATGATGATGCAAGTGAGATGGTTTTAAGATGCTTAGAATAACCAATCTATATTATCCTAAACAACTTAAATGATGATATGATGTATGTGAGATGGATGATGTGATGATGCTTATATGATTTGGAATGAATGTTTTTTGCAGATGCTTAGACTAACAGATCTATATTATGATGGCGATGCAAATGTAATGCATGTGAAATGATCGGTGTTTCCTATTATGTATGATATGTGGTATGTTGATGGCTTATGGATGCATGATGGATGCATTGGTGATGTTATGTTAGCACAGAGAGAAGAAAGAAGAAATGAGACGATGACAAGAGGATCCAACAAGTCCATGATCTGACGAGACTTTATTAGAGATGATGATGATGATAGATGATGTTTCGCTTATCAAGGATCAGGATTTTAAAAGGGCTACTTACCTTATGTTTGATAAAACACTTAAGCACAATGCATCAAGGTATAAAGAACTAGGATGGCGTTGTACCTAGTGTGATGGAATTTGACTCGACAAATAGATAGGAGTATTCTTGTTCACACTTGACATACAGAAACCTTGCTAGGACGTACCTAACAAAGCAAGTATTCGCCAACTTATATTACAAGAACATCCAACAAGCACAACAGACAAAAGGATAATGATCATTGCCCCATTCCTATCTCTCTAAATCCTTCATTCAGATATCATCAAGAGGTCCTTGGAATGAGCGCAATAAGATAAATCAAAAGAAAAGATCCAGTACGCAAACAAGCCAATGTTCTTCATACCTTGAGCCAAAGGGATGTGATTTGTTTTAGGATAAGAACCAAAACTATTTCCAAAAGATAATGCCCATTGTAGGAAGGTTACATCCTAGGACATGTTAGTGGATGGCGGCACATCATTTCGTTTATCCAAAGTGTTTTTCCAAAATATAATGCCCATTGTAGGAAGGATACATCCTAGGACATGTTAGTGGATGGTGGCAAGTTGATAGGTTTGTTCAAAAGGTTGTTGATACAAGGTTGATTGACATGTTTGTGAATGATGAAGGTTTGGTTTTTAAAAGTTTGTTGTTTCGATTTTGATTTTACATTTGAAGTTTTCTTTTTCCAATTGATGTGGTTGTTTCTATTTGTTTTGCTAAAGGATGAAGGTGACAATCATTTTATTATGGATGATTGATTATCATGAGTGAAAGCGAAATGGGACAGATGGATTTTTTCAAATATTTGGATGTTTTTGACGTTTTTGGAATGTTTTGAGGCTATTTTTTGGGTTTTTGGATTTTTCAAATGTTTTGATTTTTGATTTTTTTCAAATGTTTTGGATTTTGTGAGATTTTATGAATGTTTTGGATTTTGATGTGATTTTAGATGTTTTTGGAATTTTTTGGTTTTTTGGATGTTTTTGGATTTTTGTGTCTCAGGGGCTGATCAAAGATTAGCCTTGCCTACATTTAAGCTCAGAGACGACGTAGTTCGGATACCATGTTTTTGATGTTTTTCTCATTTTTTTTTTTGGATTTTTCTGTTTTTCTGATGTTTTTGGATTTTTTGCATGATTTTGATTATTTGGATATCGATATGTCTGATGATATTAGTGATCTGTTTTGGGATTTTGTTGAAAACCAAGCTAAGGTTCATTGATCAGATCGATGAATTGATCATGATAACATTGTTGAGGATGCACAACAATGCAAGGATAGTGTTACGTAACACAAGGATTAAGATGGATATCCTAAGATGATATGGGATTGATGATGATAACATTGTTGAGGATACACAACAATGCGAGGATTTGTGTTAAGCAACACAAGGATATCCCGAGATGATGATTTTTTGATTAGATTTGATTCATCATGATTGATGAAGCTTGATTTGGAACAAAATTGTTTTGAATGATTCGATGTGGCGTTTGACGTGAAAATTAGATGCGACTGATAGTGATTGTTTGGATTGATGTTTGATGAAAGCTGAAGCTTGATAAGGAATGTTTGCTCGTCAAAATATGCCATGGGTTAGTGATTTGGATTTTGGATCAAAAATACTTTGAGCAATTTTATTTCATGTTTTCCAATGTTTAGATCACCACATAAGTTGGAGGATATAGATCAAGATTTATTCCTGAAGCGAGATCGAAATATCTACCCCCACTGTCTAGCAATGTATGGAATGTTATGGATAGATGCCTGGATAGGTGTATGGATGGATGGATATGAAAATTATGTACAAGATGCCAAGGATTATCTTGTGATAAGATACAATGTTCAGATAAAGAATGCTCATTTGGATAATGATTCATGGCTCAGATAATGTTGGATAGGATATGATTAATGAAAATGACCCATGTCAAGATGTTTACCATAAGCAAGCGTAAAGTGTGTACCAAACCTTTTCAAGATCAAGATAACTTGGACTATGGATGCAGATGGATGAAAACGGATTGGATAAATGGTTCATGGATGAATGGATTTATTATGGTTGAGATGGATGGAATGTTGGATTTATTATAGATGGGATGAGATGCCTTCATCTTAATTGGCACACGTAGATGCTTGATTCTACACATGATGCCTATTTCCTAGGTTTTCATCATGGTACCTATCCAAAGCACCACCATAGTAGTTTTCACTAGAGGACGATTTTTATCTTTACTATTTTCATGATTTTTTCTTTTTTTTTTGGACTTTTTTTTTTGGATTTTTCTAAAAGATTTTAAACTCATGTTGACCCATCTGGTGGTGTCAATGTAGATGCTTATGTCATGATGTACCATCGATATCCTGCCTAAAGAATTTATTTTTCCAAGATACATGCACTTGAATACAAATTTTGAGATTCCTAATCTGCTTCATTGATAATAGAGTTGACTTTGTCTTGGTGCGCACATCTTGATAGAGTGCCTTCTGAATCCTTATGATGAAGGGTTGTTGTCAATACATGGTCAATGTGAGAATTTGATATCATGCGTGGAGGCATGAATGGAGTGTATTTAGGGATAGGAGATGGATTGGTTAATAGTTTGGAACCTTTGACTCTCCAAACTTGGGAAGATGAGCAATGATGTGTGGATACGAAAGTGTGTGTGGAATTAGGACCAACTGCTTTATATACTTTGTATGTCGCTTGAGAAGCTTGCTTTTTCTTTTTTGGACGCCTTTGATGGATACTTTTCCCATTTTAATTTTTCCCCATAGTTTCTTTGACTGATGGAGTTTAATAGGGATAATATTTCTTTGTAATTTTTGGTACCCACTTGTATTTGATTTGTCCATCATGCTCTGCTTCCTTTTCTTTGATAACGTTCTTTTTGCTTTGATTTAAATCTTTCTTTTGATGTTGGTCCCAATTCATGGATGGGGTGTTGGGTGGAAGAAGATTCGTGACGTGGCTGGTTGTAGTATTGGCAATGGTTTCACCATAAAGATTCTTTGTGCTCCCTATGTTGACGTTTGCTTGAGACAAAATTTCCCCCAGTATGGTGGTAGTAGCACCTTCGTTCCTTGATTATTCTTGTTTTGAGAGCTCTTGTTTAGAATGCTTTCTCTGATAAATGACCACTACAGATGATGTTATTTTGATTGGATGCTCTGTTGACTTCGGAATATACTGTTCTATCTGATTTGTTTCCTTGAGTGGATAATACTAAATATCTTTATTCATGATGTCCTCAGTCTGAATTTGGGATATATCTGATTCTGATGTTAACAACTTAGTTTGACTGTAGGAATTGATAACTTGCTCTTTTTGTGTAATAATGTCAGGAGTAAAGGAATCCTGTTCTGAAGGAAGATCATCTACATGTCCATCCGAAGAAAGCATCTCATGGGTAGATGGAGGATTATGTGTTATATGGATATGATCATTTGTGAAATATTTTATAGATAGGAGAGTGTCCATTAGATTATTGTAGTATCTTGGAGATACAAATTCTTGATCTTGAATGATTTCAGAGTTGCTTTCGACATGCTTTGGATCAAGTTCTTGACATGGGTCAGTTTCAAAGGATGGATTGCTTACAAAGGGTTCTTGGATATCATCATTAGTCATGGTAAGTGGTTCAATATCCTCTTGATCTTTGAGTGGACTTAGATCAAGTGTTGAGTTGAGGATTCTTTTAGCATCTATAACCATGAGGTCAAAGGGGGTCAACATGTCTTGGAAAGGACCATTGCTAGACCTTGGTGAGAGATTTTGATCATGCTTTGGAATAAACTTTTGAGATATGTCCTCTAACTCATAAGGTGATGTAGAGATGATCATTGGTTGATGGATCATGCATTATGTCAATAGAATCAAATAATTCTAACACTCCTTGAAAAAGATCTCTAAAAAGTGGCTCTTGATGTATGGTGAGTTGATCATTGAATGGGGTAGAAACATCTTCAATGTGCTCTTTGATGGATAGATCTTGATCATTTCTTTCAACAATTGTGGCAAAGAGATTGTGAATGTCTTCAACCATAGGGTCAAGTGATGTTGACATTTCTTGAATTGGATCATTATCGAGTATTGTTGGTGGATTTTGATCATGATTGAAAAGTGACTCTTGACCTATGTTGATTTGATCTTCAGACAAGATAGAAACATCTTCAATGTGCTCTTTGATGGATAGATCTTGATCATTGCTTTCAGCAATTGTGGTGGGGAGATTGTCAATGCTATCACCAGTGGTTGAATGTTCATCGTTATCCCCAATAGTTATCATTTTTCATGTTTATACTTGTGTTTGTTGGGTAGCTTGAGAGGCTTGTTGCACTTGTTGAGCTTGTGTTGCTTGTTGCATGGCTAGATATTTTTGGATGGCCTTTTGGTAGGCCTGGTGAGCTTTTAGTGCAATGTTATATTGTCTTGCTACATTTGGTTTTGGTGGTAGTGGTGGCGGATTCAGAATCATGTTGGATGTAGTGACAAGTCATTGAGATACGTTTGGAGTGATCGTGAGGGTTTGAGATATGATGGGATTGATCGAGGTGATAGGAATGGTCAGAATGACTGAGGTGATAGGTCTTTGAGAGACCATATTTTGATTTGTCGGGATTGATGTTGTCATTTGATTAGATACCATCTGTTGGTGCGATGTCGATGGTATATTCAAAGGATTTAATGTGATGGCTTCATTGGTGTTAGGTGGATTGATTTGGATGGAGTGATTGGTGCTAGGTAAAGGGGGAAGCCCTAAACCAAGGAATGATGTTGATATGGGTAATGGTTGTGGAGATGTCTCTTGGTGCAATGACTCAACTTTTTGGTAAGTGTAGCAATTTGATCTCGCCAAATTTGATCTTGATTTCGATCTTGACTCCCTTGATATAGTTGATTTGGTTTTTGTTCAAGCAGATTTGGGATGCATACTTGTAGTTTTTGAATGGGATCATGGAAAAATTGATTTTGGACAATGTTCTAACTTGGGATGATGTTCAAATTTGACATGATAGGTTGAAATTGAACATTGTTGATGTTGGGAATCACATTGCCTTGTTTTAGGTAACTTTGATTTTGCATGGTGTTACCTTGACTTGGATTAATACACGGAGTCATTAACATCTTGTTTGGACTTTGAACAATATTCGTATGATTTGAAATCATATCCATCCAAAAGTTTACCAATTTTGGATTCAAAATGTTCATTTTTTATAAAATTGTACTTGGTACATTTACATTTGGCATGTTGGGATTTGATGAGATGACGTTCATTTGAAGGCTCATGAATTGATTGCTCGGTTGATAAATTTGTAGGTTTGGACTTGGATTTAAATCTACCATCGGGAGAGGTGTTCCAAAATTTTGACTAGGCATACTCACATTTGTACTATTGATGTTTGTAGGAGATAATGATCCCATGTATGGATTGTAGAATTGTGAGTTTTGAAAATCAATTGGCATTGTAAGGCTTTGATAGTTTGGTTGACTTGGATTACTCATGATGTATGGATCAAGTTTATATTCCATGTTCTTCTTGTGTTTTGACCTTGTTGCAAAAGTGACCTCTAAGGTTCTTAGGACTAATGACGAGATGAAGGATAAAAGGGGTAAATGATATGAGTGTTGAATGTTTAGGGACTTTGGATCAATGCTAGACTTAGGGTTTGATTTTGATTTGTTTGATTTGGATAATGAACTTGTAAACCCTAAGATGTTAGATGTGATCTTAGGATGAATTTTTTCAAAGGAAGTCTGATTTAATTAAATGTATGAGAAAGGATGCATTCCCACACACCTAACTAAACAAATAGTTTTGATTTGATTCAAGGATATACTCAAGTCTAGATAATGATGTTTCCAAAGTTCTAAAGTTGTTTGGTAGGATGGGTTTTGATAGATGTTTGTGATGGATGAAATGTTTGATTTGGTCCTAAATGAACCTAAGAAGGACTTGTTTACTAGGCTAAGATAGTGAAGAACATGCCTTTCTCTAAGAGTAATTCAAACCCAAAAGACCAATGTTTGCTCGAAAGACGTTAAAAAGATAAACAAGCACATGAGTGGGGTTCAATTTGAGTTAATCTTGGTTAATGACTTTATTTTACCACAAACACACTCTTGATTAGATTTTGAATCTAGATTTATAATGTGTCAACTTTCCCCTTATCCCGCAAAGTGTATTATGCGGAAACCAAGGAAATTTGAGGCAAGAGTTACTTATTGTTGACCTTAGTAGGAGCAAATTGAGATGAAATCCAAATGCTTAGAAGCCTCTAAGGACAAGAATCCCAAGGGAAAGCAATAGCACGTGAATTCATTCAAAGATAATTTCCTCCTAAAGGGTTTGAAGTTTGATGATAATATTGAATGTTTGTTTCGATGTTTTGGATCCAAGCACTCTATTTTCAAGCTGACTCACAAGCAATATAACATCCTAGCTCAATGGGTACATTTTTCTTGGTGGGCTTGCCTCATTCCCTTCGTAGTAGAAGAGATGATTTTACATGCAACCAAGGAAAAAATATAAAGGTATGTTAAGAATGAAGTCTTAACCTTTATATTTTAACTAAGATTGGACATGGCAAGTAACTTCTCAGAATCTAAGTTCCAATGCACCACTTTGATAAACTCGTTGGATGGACTGGTTGGCTACTACAAACAAGGTTCTTAATGACAACAAACCGTGAACATTGGAACCAACACTCACCCACTTGGCCACTTAAGGCTCTTCAACTGTTCCCGTTCCACTTAAGGCATGTGATTAGGTGCAGTATGTTGTTGGCATGGATTGGTGCTAATTTCTCATGATTTCACACCCTTTGATATAGCCTGCTGGTAAACGTGCTTACAAGAACTTTCCTATGAGTTTCCTATTGCGAGGTGTTTCTCATAATAAGCCCTCTCTTAAAGGTGATTCAAAGCAATAAAATGCATTTTGAGTGTTTCTGTTGCACCCAAGATCACATGAAGCGTAAGGGGAGAGGATACGCACTC
Source organism: Sequoia sempervirens (assembly GCA_007258455.2). Lineage (NCBI taxonomy): Eukaryota > Viridiplantae > Streptophyta > Pinopsida > Cupressales > Cupressaceae > Sequoia > Sequoia sempervirens. Next base: position 410,564,010 of record VDFB02105785.1, read on the forward strand.
AAAATGCACCAAAGACAAGATCACACAATTCAAGAACTTGTTTGTTTTAACCTCAAAGCAATGATGAGTTCTTTTTAAAGCACCAAGTTGAAGTGTGAAGTTAATTGATCGATTTTAGAATCCAAATCAGAAAGCTACTAAGTGTCTAAGTTCAATTTTAATCCAACTTTGAAAAAAATAAAATAAAGCAATGATTGATTTTAATCCCAAATATGAAGTGAATTGGCCTAAAACTGAAAACAAAAGCAACAAATGAATGCTCTAGGCTATTTCAATAAGCATTTAAAAATTCTTTTTCAAGTTCAAATTCATGGCTCACTTTTCTTCAACTCCAATCTATTTGTTACTTTGATTCTTATGTGAGAGAGACCACTATCGTTTCTTGATGCGACATGATCAAAGCCCCTCTAAAATAGGTGATCTCCTGGAATCAAAACATAGGAAAATATATATTTCAGAAAAAGCTTTCTTTGGACACTAATCACTATACTCTTCAAGCCCCTTCATTTGCTATTATTTGATTTGACTGAATGATAGATGAAAAAAAAAGGTCAAATTCTTCACCACTTCTGGTTAAATCTCATAAAACATAGTCATTTTCCTCTCCACTGATACTGTTAAACTCCAAATTAATCAGTAATATCCTCCCAAATTGATTAATACTAACACCTTGAACAAAAAGACCTTTTTTTGCTAAATAAGGGCGGAGCTTAAAACCAAACCAAACAATCACATATCTTGTTAAAGCTTAAAGGCATCATTTTCAAAATGGCAAAGTGTAAACGATGAACCAAATAAGTATTTAGCCATACATTCAATGACCATTCAGACTATAATTATTGACTGTTGACTAAGAGGTACAACATGTATGTCAACTTGATTTTTAATTCCTCTAACTCCAGACCTGCGACCCATACATATTCAAATGCCTCTTTGTCATCTGCAAAATCCACAGTTAATGCAACCTAACACCAATCAGTTGGAAAAAGAATGAGATGATAATCCACCCTACAACATAAAGAATTCAATTGATGTCGTCAAAGTCTACCATTTTGTCCCAAACAGCAAATTATATTAATTTGATACACTTAAATGAATGAAATCAGCCCAACAAGGAGACAAAATGAGGTGATTGATGGCACACACAGCTGAAAATTTATTTGAATAGCGAATAAACTTTATGGCGCACATCCATAGCCTACAACAGTCTGAAATGATTATGTTGTTTTTATAGGCCTCCTGCATTGTAAGGTATTTGAACAATATCAAGGTTTTGATGTGATCTTGGATAGTTTTTTCATACCCAAAAGCTAATCATCTGACCATCGGCACACTGAAAATGCAATTGGTAGGTGTAGGTGTAAATATAAAAGAAAAAGAAAAGTATGATTCGTACTCCAACAATCAAGTGAGGATTTCAAGAAAACAACTAGTAAATGCGTTTGGATATTTCTAAGCTAATGCAATTGGCTGGTGTAAAACCAGATAACACAACCTTTGACTAGTTTATACGGTGCATGACTAAGAAATGCAAACTTTCAAGCTAATAAATGGCCTTTGGAAACTTGAAAGCTAATGCAATTGGTAGGCATAAAGTTGCACCCCTAATTCCAAAGACTTTCAAGCTAAACTCGATTGGCATGCGTACAACCAGCGGCCACAATGTCATTCAAGAATTTTTTAGACTTTAATGTGTTTGGCAGGTGTAAAATTGACTTTAAAAAAAGCTTTAAAAAATTTCAAATCAGCACAGTTTGACACACAACGCAGTTTGACACGAAGGTTGACACCATACAAATTTTGCACAAAAAATTTCAAAATAATTCTTTTGGCAGGCTAAAAGCCATGCCCATGATGCTTTTCAAAATATTTTAAACATGAAATTAGCATGAGTAAAGCTATATTCTGCAATCTTTGACTAGCATCCCCTACAAAAAAAATGTTGTTTTGCAAAAGACTATGGACAACAACAAAAAATTCCTAGAGGACTTTCATCAGATGTTATATAATTGTAAATGTTGTGGTAGACATGTAAAAAAAGAGAAGGCGTATAAACTTTTAGATAGAATGCAAGCCTGGAGAAAGCGCGAAAAGTTTTGTAGAATCCCTCTAAGACTCTAGTCTCATGGAGCGCACTAGTTTGTAGGATAAGCACAAAATGGACTTATTGCAAATGCTATTGGCAGGTAAAAAGCAGTACCATAAATACCACCATTGACCAACACCTAAACTCTTAAATGCATCTTCAAACAAAAGCAATTAGGGGGTACAAACTTGGATTTGGCATAACTTTTAAGCTAATGCATTTGGCAGGTGTAAACCGGAATTCCACAACCTATGCTAGCGGCCTTTCTGTAATGTCACGAATTTACCAAATAAACATATATTCCCTCCTCATAAATGTCATGACCTTATGAGCCTATGTGACTTTTTTGAATCTTGCAAGAAAATTTGTTAGTAGTTATGATGTTCAATGCATAGAAAGGCAACCAAAATACGTAAAATCAGAGAATATATGCGCGAGGCTGCTCCGGATCCATCTAGAACATTTCATAAAACAATCTTAACATTCTTTTTTCATGCCTTTTCACAAAATATACGCCTTTTCCCAATATCTTGCAGAGACAGTGCAATATGAAGAAAAGACGTGCAAGACAGCTAACATGAAAAGATGGATATTTACTCATGCAACGTTAATGACAGTCGCATCAAGATTTGACAGGGGAAAAACAAACAGTTAGAAGATTATGAGTGTATATGCAGGCCACGTGACTATTAGAGGGGATGCTTATATGCCGAGTAAAGTTTATTTGAAAAGTGATTAAAACTTTACTATCACTTTTAATGCAGCAAAGGGCGGTAAAACCTACATTATGATGGATATTGCATTAGTTGGAAAATGGGTAAGTCTCGATATAGAGGTTTTGAATGAAAGTGCATCACAACCACCAACAGTAGTTGGAATTGTAGAGACAAAATTCATTGAACCTGTGCGAAAACAAGAACCATCCTTAGAAGTTAATGAAGCTTTAGAGGTAGAAATTATGAAGATTATGAACCTGTGCAAAAACAAGAACCATCCTCAAAGAATTATATTTTCTATTAACATATTTCTAAGCAATCAACAACACAGGATGATACATTAAAGACATTTTCGTCATATAAACACAATCAGATTAAATGCTCAATATTAGTGATGAATTCGCACCATAAATGATCACAACTTAGAAACAAGAATAATAGAAACAAAGCATGAAAGAAAACTAAACCAATGAAACATTATTCTAAAGATCAAACCAACATCTTATAGGGGGATTGGTGCTATTTTGATGTGGAAAATAGCCCTTTCCCAACCCCTTTTTGATAAGCTTTTGATGATGGATGAACAAGATGCCAAATGATGAAGATTGTGCATCAAGATGAGAAACTTGAGGAGATAGATACTAAGATTGTGGAGTGGACAAAATTAGCTCTCCATTGAAGAGATTAACTTTGCATGAGGATTGTGGATCAAGTTGTGGAGGATTGATACAATAGAGAAGCTCTCTATTTATAGCCAAGAAGGATAGAAGAATGCCAAATATGGAGGATGTGGGACTAAAGATCCACCAATAGGAAGGAGCCACTTGTCAACTTGTGATAGGTTGAGGAATGAGCACATTTTGGTCTATGTGCCAAAGAGGGGGAGATTTGAAATTTGAATTTGAGAGTTAAATGCTAAGTTTGACCTTTACAAGAGATATGTAAGACCTATTAAATTCCTTGTTGGATGTACATGTCAAATTGGGGGTAGATTCAAATTTGGATAATATTCCTCAAAGATGCCATGTTGAAAGAAAATGATGAATCAATAAATCAATAAATTGATTTATTTGTGCAAGTGGGAAAAGATAGAGGATGTGATGGGTGATTAGGATTAGCATTAATCATGGATTTGATTAATTAAGATGAGGATTAGGGGTTTTGACCCATTTGACTTAGATTTAGGAATTTAACTAAATCAAAGGGGGATGAAAGGTGATTTTAGATTTAATTAAATAAAGGTTTGATTTATTTAATTAAAAGGATGATGATAGGCTTTAATTAAATAAAGGTTTGATTTATTGAATTAAAAGGATGATGATAGGCTTAAATTAAATAAAGTTAATTTATTCAATTTAAATGGATGACCTTGGGGGATTAATCAATTAAACTTGGTTTATTTAATTGATGAGCGAATATGATTATGCATGATGTCAATTTTGCGTGTCTACAATAACTATTATATCTAGCACTTCCAATTGGATTCATAGTGTTGAGATTATGGATGCACAGGATCCCTGAAGCTGCAGTCTTCAATGGAGGCCCTTTGCCAGGAAAGATGATCAACCACAAAGAAAGTGTTGCAACTAGGCATGCACAATAGAGATTCTATTGATATGATTATTGATATGATTTATGTAATTATATGTTACAAATGAACAAAATTCCTGATTATATAGGAAAGAAGGAAAACCTAAGATGCAAGAGATGTTGCTGTAGAAGTTGTCAAAACCTATAGAAGTTGAAAAACCAACTTCACAGTCCCCAAGAATCACCTGCAAGCAATCACCTATCACATGCAACAGATATTTAGAACAAAAAGAAGAGATGTTATGTAAACCCTCAAAGCAAAATTGTGCAAGCAAAAACCAACATAATGATTATTGAAAGTAATTGTTTTACAAATAATACAAAAGCCTTTGAAAAGGAAATCATGCAAAAAAGAAAGAAACATAAACAAAAGGATTTCAAACCTCATGAGCAGCAGAAGGAGTCCTCAGATTCATCCTCCTCTTCTAAGGGGAAATCATCTAGGAAGGAGAAGACTACATGCACATATTGCAAGAGGGAAGATCATGCAGAATATAATTGTTACAAGAAGGACATTGATGAACTGAAAAATCTTCTTCAAAAACATCATATTGATTTTCCTTCTAGGATGTTTGTGCCATCCTCTTCTCCTCATTCTTCTTCTTCAGAGCAGCACGACAGGGGCACAGTTGGTTTACATACTTCATCAGATATGAAGGGACGTGCTCTTTGTGCTTCTTCAGGTATTGGATCAGGGAGATGGCTTCTAGATTCAAGAGCATCTCATCATATGGCATCTTCACAGACTATGTTCACTTCCTTTGAGCCTTGCACTATGTCTCCCATTTTGTTGGGAAACAACACTTACATGAGTGTTATAGGGAACGGGTCTATTAGTTTTGGGGACCACTCCTTTCAGGATGTCTTGTGTGTCCCTCACTTGACAAACAACCTTCTTTCCATTTATCAGATCACTCATGGAGGCACTGGGAGATCTGTGGAGTTCACACCTGATTTGGTTATCATCAAAGACTTGGAGAGTAGAGTAGTTATTGCTACTAGGATAGTGGATCACTCATCTTGGTTGTATTCCTTTACCAATTTTTCTACTAATGGTGCTTTTGTTCCTACAGTTGTTCCTCACACTTCTAGTGTGCATCATCCTTCAGAGGAGAGATTTGGCTTCTTGAACATTGGTGTTCTCACTTCGGATCCTGTTCTCGAGCCTTCCATTCCATCTCCTCCCCCTCCTATTGCTATTGTTGTGGATATCGATGTGGCTTCTTCTATTTCAGTGCATTAGGATCCTGTTGATCATCCATCTCTGGAGGCTACTCTTGAGTTTTCACCTCCTTCAGCATCTTCATTGGTTGAGGTCACACTTGCTTCTATGGAGACATCTTGGGCTACACCTATTCCACCTTCAGAGATTGCATTCATTCAGCCTCTTCCCTCTCACTTCTTTTAGGAGATGTGGTTTCTTCAAACTTTTTGGAGCTACTTCATTTTGGGGGGGCTATGTGGCCTCTTTCTTCCTCTCTTATGGGGGGGTTCTTTCATGTATCTTTGTGATGGATGGTGTCCTTGGGGAATCTTATGGAGTCCTCCATCTTTCATCACTTAGTTAGTTTGCATTCTATTTTGGGGAGGAGTTTTGTTCCCATGTGGTTTTCTCCTTTACCCCGTTTGATTTAGTTTGCATTGCATTTGTAAATGAGTACCTAATCATGCCTTGTTGCCGAGACTTATCTCTTGCATAATAATTTTCTTCTCCCTAAGTTGCACTTATGGGGGGGTGTTGGTGTAATTAATTATTTAATTACACTTTAGCATAAGTTTACTTAGGCACATTTTATTTCCTAGGTTAATTATTATCCTTATCTAGTTGAGTTGTCTTTTTGCTCAAGATAAGATTAGGGTTATGCATACTTTGATTTTATAAAGCAAATCATTCTCATGTAATTTTTTTTCCTGAATAATAATATTTTGCACATCTTCATGCAAAGCTCTTGCTTTTTCTATTTTTCTCTTTTGTGGAAGGCTTTTCTGGTTTGCATGTTTGATCTTAGTTTCTAACAAAACCAACTTCAGAGTCCAAGAACACCTGCATGCAAAGAGATACTTGTCATAGGGAAGAGAATGGAGAAAAAAGAAAGAGAGGGTTTTGAAGCTCTGTAATATGAAAAATATATTATCAGAACAATAGAATAAAATATTTACAAAGATGAATCCTTAAAAGGAGATAATGGAAAACCTAAAAGTAACCCTAATAGGTAAACATTTAATAATTAATATAATTATTAAATGTCACAATATGCAAACTAAAGTGAAATATTAAGAGAGGAATAAAGGTAACTTAATTAACATAATTAAGTTAAAACCTTTACTCTAACACCCCTCCTTAAGATGAGCAAAAGTGCAGCTACAAACATGTGCAAGAAGGAAAAAGTAACTACAATGCATGAAAGTAAATTTGGGTCCCGACAACTAGGCCTGATCAGGTACCCGAATACAACCAAATATTTGTAAAGCAGAGTAAAGGAGAAAACCCAGTGGGAAAAAACTCCTCTCCTAAAAGAGATAAAGAAACATGCTGGAAAAAAAAAAAAACATGAAGGAAGGCCTCACTGAGACCCCCAAGGACAACTTCCTTCACCCCAACCATGGAGCGCAACTGAAGATAGCATGGAGATTCCAAAGGTTGTGAAGATGTCGGCAACTTGCTCCTCTATAGGAATGTACTCAAAGATGAGAGAACCATCCTAAATCAACTGCCTGATGAAGTTCATGTGGATTTCAATGTGCTTAGTCTGTTGATGCTCCATTGGGTTGCGGGAAATGTGAATGGAACTCTGATTGTCATACCAAAGAATAGTGGGACTATTAGGAGGAAACCCAAACTCTATCATCAACTACCGAAGCCTTAAAACCTCCTGACTAGAAAATATTGCTGCTCAATACTCAACCTCTGTAGATGATAATGCAATAGCAGGCTGCTTCTTGCAAGACCATGTGATAGGACCAGAACCAAGGCAAAAAACAAAGCCAAAAGTAGACTTCTGATCATTGACATCACCATCCCAATTTGAGTCAGTGAAGCCAATAATGTGAGGGGATCCTGAAGTGTAGTGAATGCTATAATGAGAGGTTCCACGAATGTACCTCAAAATACATTTGGATGCTTGCTAATGGCTCTCATGAGGATCATGGGAGAACTGAGAAACAAGGCCAACTGTAAAGGAAAGATCAGGATGAGAATGTGTCAGGTACAACAAACTGCCAACCAACTGCCTGTATAGATCCATTGAAGGAGTAGAACAAGTGGAAGACAAAACAACACCTGACTAAAATGGAGTGGGGGCAGGCTTGCAGTCAAGCATGCCAAATATATGAAGCATATCAAGAGCATACTTCTGCTAAAATATGGAAATCCCATCCGAAGATTGAATAACCTTTAGACCCAGAAAGAAGTGCAGAAGACCGAGATCTGTCATCTCAAACTACTCCATCAAAGCTCTCTGAACACTCTGAATCATGGAGGATGAGCTACCTATAAGAATGAGATCATCTACATATAGCACAAGAATCAAAAGATCACCTTCCTAATGTTGAATATACACTGTGTAATTGGAATGACAACATGTGAAGTGAGAAAAGCAAGAAAGAGTCCATCTTCTCATACCAAGCTTGAGGGGCTTGTTTGAGACCATACAATGAATGCCGAAGTCTGCAAACCAAAGAAGTGTCCTAAACAAATCCCTGAGGCTGCTCCATATAGATCTCCTCATGTAGGTCTCCATGCAAGAAAGCACTCTTCACATCCATCTGAAACACTGTCCATCCCTGTGAAGCTGCAAGTGAAAGTACAAGGCGTATAGAGTTCATCTTGGTGACAACAACAAAGGTCTAGGAGTATTCAATACTCTGTACCTGAGAAATCCCCTTCGCAACAAGACGTGCCTTATACTTATCAATTGAACCATTTGTAGCATACTTGGTACGGTACACCCACTTGCATTGAACCAACTTTCTTCCCTTAGGAAGAGGACAAAGATCTCAAGTATGATTCTTTATCAAAGAAGAATACTTCTCATCCATGGCCCTATCCCACTCAATGTGACCTATTACATCTAAAAACTTTTGAAGATCATCCGAAATGGCATGACTCAAAAGACTAGAACTAGATGTCTGAGCACGAGTACAATGAGTATTTGAAGGATCACTTGCCAAAGAACCAACTACCTCAACAATAAAACGGGCCCACCTAGGAAAATGTTGAGCAGCTGGTGGTGGTGGAGATGGTGGATCGTCATCTACATCATCCTCAAGAGATAAGTAATCCTCAAGAGATGAAGAGGGAGGAGTAGGTAGTGAGGGAGAAGCTGGTGATGGAGAATCTATCTGAGGATAGCGCTCATCAAACTAGACATTTCGTTGAAACAAGACCTCTCTAGAATTAGGATAAAAAAACCTATACACCTTAACATCCTCATAGTATCTAATAAATATGAGTGGTCGGCTCTTCCTCTCCATGGCTTTCCACTGAGCATCAGGGATAAATGCCCAAGCCTCACTACCAAAAACTCAAAATGTAGAAACATCAGGATTGACATGGGTCCAAGCCTCCTCATGAGTCATATGTCATAATTCCTTATGAGGCATCTGATTCTAAATATAATTGGCACAATTGATAGACTCAGCCCAAAATGAAGAACTCATAGCGCGAGACTATATCATACAATTCTCCATCTCCCGTAAGGTTTTGTTCTTTCTCTCAGCGACACCATTCTGCTGAGGAGTGTAAGGTACTGTAAACTGATGTTGTAAACCATGCTCAGTGCAAAAATCTCTGAAATCCTAATTAACATACTCCCCCCCATTATCTGTGTGTATCCTCCTGATAGAAAGTCTAGATTGCCTCTCCAAAAATGTCTTAAAGGTCTTGAATGAATCAAAGACATCAAACTTGTACTTAAGAAAGTACACCCATGTACGTCTAGAGAAGTCATCAATAAAAGTGAGCACATATCGGGCCCATGAAAAAGGATTCAGAAAGGACATAAGATCATTGTGTACCAACTCCAGGGGTGCCTTAGCACGTGTGGCTCGACCCTTAGGAAAAGGATCTCGGTGATGTTTTCCAAGAGCACAATCTTGACATACACCATCAGTACAAGAAATCTGAGGAAGCCCAATCACAAGTGCCTGAGTACTCATCTATTGTAGATATTTGTAATTGACATTGCAAAAACGCTCATGCCAAAGACTAATCATTGAGCTTGCATGTGCTATAAGAGAGGACCCTATAGTGTCTGAACTCTCAAAGCCATCAAATCTGTATAAGCGAGATGCTGAATCAACACTCCCAGTAGCCACAACCAAGTCAGGATCATGAAGGTCTCGAATTACCACATCATGTGGTGAGAACTCAATTGTCTTACTAGAGCGAGAGTGGCAAATCTGATAAATGAAAAGAAGTTTTGTCAAAATGTCAGGAACTAGAAGCACATCCTGAAGACAACTGCCATCCAATGAAATAGTACCTGAACCCTAAACTAAAATTTGTGTTGAGTCACCAACTGTAATATGTGTAGTGCCAGTAGGGGCAAGTACGGTGACCAAATCCTGTGTGTGTGTCATATGGTGAGAAGCACCAGAATCTAGAATCCAAGTGGATCCTAAGGACAATGCTCATGCAGAAAGAGCATAACCTTTCCCTGTGGGTTGGGAAGGAGGCTTAGGTGAGGTGATATTATGTTGTTGCATGGCTTCCTCTAAAGCCTCTAATCGTTTCCAACACCTGGAAACTGGATGTCCTTCCTCGCCATAGAAACTACAAGGATCACCTAATTTCTTCTTAGTCTTGGAGGAAGACTCACTAGACTTCAAAGATTTTCCCTGTTTAGAATTGAACTGTGGTTTTGAATCAGTCTTAGGAGGTGGCTTGGAGGAACTCTCACTGCCTACTGAATCTTTCTTGGGCTTCAGTTTCTGCTTCTTTTTCCCTTTAGATGACTGAGCTACCAGTGCTTGGTTCTTAGATCCTATGAGAGCATCCAACTGTGATATCTTGGTCTCCTCTCATGTCAACCAATCACAAAACACCTCAAAGGTAGGCATGGTAAAGTGGTTGCCCAATGCATCCATGGTGGAATAAAATAAAAAAGAGAAGATCTAAAAAGTACCTCGAAGCTTAGAAAGAATCAAGTAAATACACTCCTCATCTGTTTTGTTCTTACCACAACCCTATAGAAGAGATCTATGTTGTTTGAATTTCATCAGAAATTCCTCAATAGAGGGAAAAGAATCAGGTACAAGTGAAGTCAACTCTGTCTCAATCTATATTGCATGAAACTGATTGATGGTACCAAATAAATCATTGAACTTGGTCCACATTTCAAGAGGACTGTTACACCCATCAAGATGAAACAACAAGTTGTCTAAAACATGTAAGGAAATAAAACCCATAGCCTCATCCATCTTATTCCTATGTTGCATAACCTCAAATGGCCATGTCAAAACTGGTTGAACTAAATCTAAACAGGACCACAACCCCTTTGATCTGAGATGTGTCATGAATGCCTTCCAAGTATGATAGTTATGAGGTGTGAGAAGTTCAACAGAAGAAGGGTTTTCGGCCATGTTTGGAGAGGTTTAATGAATGTTTAATGTGAATATATTTATAGTTTTCTGAGGAAATGATAGAAAGAAAGAAAAAAACTCCCCCCACAATGCAAGAAACCAAACACCAGTAGTGATTTTTTAGCGAAAAAGCAGGAAAAAAGAAAAAAGGCTTCAGAATTAATCTTTCGTACTTGATAATTTTTCTAGAAAAATTAATTGAAGATCTGAATAGTGCGCGAGAAGATATTTCCGACGCCTATTTATTTTCAAAAAATGGAGCAAAAATGACCAAGTTATGCCCCCTAGAGTGCAAAAAGATCATCTAACTTTGATTGCGAAAAAAGGAAACCAAACTATAAAATTTTGAAAAGAATCCTACACCATCATGATGGGCTTGGAGCCAGCTTTCCAATGCCTATTTTCGTTTGAAAATCTGAGCTAAAACGCCCAAGTTATAGCCGGTTTACTGAAAACACCTAAAAAATGCCCAATAAGGCCTTCTGCAGCCCTCAGGAGCTAAAAAAAATTGCCCCCGGTCGCCTAGGTGGACCAGGGGGCTGAGTTCTTTGGCAGAGCTTCTAGTCATCAAAGGACCAAGGGCTAGCAGCTATAATCCCTTGGGGGCTAGACGCACAGACCGGCGGAGCAGGGTGGTGGAGCGGCGACTTTTTGGTGGCAGGCTGATGGCCGGCCACTAGCTGGTTGCCGATGGCGGAACGGTGGTACGTTGGCTGCTAGTCAGTGGCTGCCACTCAGAGTGATGGCTGCTTGGTTGCACACCACAAAATATGTGGTAAGCGCTTTTTAAAAGCATTTTTAAAAAAAAAAATTGAAAATTTTGCCTCGTTTTGCATGCCCTGGGCCCAAATTTATTTTGCCTCCCTAATCAACTGGGACCAAGTTGGACAAGCTTTATATGAAAATAGGGGTTTTCAGGCATTGTGAATCCAACGAAGAGGTCCGTTTGGGCCCAAAATGAGCCCAAAGAATGAAGTAAGCTGGATCCATGAAAAAACAACCTGAAAACCTGTGAAAGCCTGATCAAACCCTCGTAGCTCCAAATTATTCAAAACAAGAACAGACTGCAATAGGTCCATGCTCTGATACCATGTAGAAGTTGTCAAAACCAACTTCAGAGTCCAAGAACACCTGCATACAAAGAGATACCTGTCATAGGGAAGAGAATGGAGAAAAAAGCAAGAGAGGATTTTGAAGCTCTGTAATATGAAAGATATATTATCAGAACAATAGAATAAAATATTTACAAAGATCAATCCTTAAAAGGAGATCAAGTAAAACCTAAAAGTAACCCTAATAGGTAGACATTTAATAATTAATATAATTATTAAATGTCACAATATGCAAACTAAAGTGAAATCTTAAGAGAGGAATAAAGGTAACTTAATTAACATAATTAAGTTAAAACCTTACTCTAATAGTTGCCATGTGTCATGATCTAACAACATGTGACAACATGTGAACCCTATCTAGAAAATTATTAAATGTTGAGATAAGTTCTAGAAAGGACAACTCATCTTCTAGAAGGAATCTTATCCCTACAAACATGGAAGGGGGAATTACCCCATTATTAAATGATTTATTAAAATGCAACCTAGGACTAAATGATGTATGACCTAAGTTAACTTATGCTAGTGTAATAATTAATTAATTAATTACACTAACACCCCCATAAGTTCAACTTAGGGAGGAAAAGAAATATTATGCAGAGATGATCAATGATGGGTCTGCACGAGGCCATGTTAAGTACCCATGTACATGAAGATGCAGAAAATCTCCCACAACTTGAGAAAAGGGGAAAACCCGGTGGGAACAAAACCCCTCTCCAAAAAGGAGATGAAAAAGAAAAAATGTGAGATAGGATGGGAAGGATGGAGGACTCCCAAATACCCCCCAAGTACACCATCTGTCACATGGATACAATAAATCAATAGCACCCCATAGGGAGGAAAGAGAGAGACAATATATCCCCCCCAAAAGATGTGATAACCTACAAAAATGGTAAGTGTCTGAAGATAGAACATGATCCAATGTCGACAAACAACTTGTCTCCCTTTTGGAAGAAAAAAAACCAAGTGCAAGTGCAGTGATGCTTCCCATTCCAGATAGGAATTGAAGGAAGGAAGAATGAAGGTGGATGATGATGTCTCTAAACTCTGCTCAAATGTCTCCTTGCCTGAAGCTGAAGATGCCACAATTAATGAAGAGGGTGACAAACCAAGACAATGCAAAAATTGATGTTGAACAATATCCAAATACTAAGATGGAATGAATATGATGGAGACTTGATAGCCCCCCCTGAAAGAAGTCTGAAGCAACAAACGTGTCCAAACCACAAGTCTCTCGCTAGGAAGAAACAAATCCAATGGTGGATGTTGAAGAAACCTCAAATCTTGAATGGAATGATAGGGAAGAAGTCTCATACATGAAATCTCTGAAGAGAAACCAAGTGCCTCCAAGATAGTCTTTGGATCCCCAATCAAGGTCAAGACAAAGGAATGAGAAGACTCAAGAGAACTCTCCAAAGTAGGATCTGAATAGAGGAGTGATATCCCCTCAAAAATTTCCTCCAAACCTGTAGAAGTAGCCAAGTCAGTGATACCTGAAACAAAGCCATCCTATGATGCCAAGTCTGGAAAACTGAAGGTGTCTTGATGAATGATGATAGTGGAAGCCTCAATCAATGAATCTGGATAAGGAATCACTAAATGTGAAGGGATACCAATAGTCTCTCATGGAGAAGAAGCACCTAAAGCAACCTTGTCAACCTCTTCAGAAAGATCAAGGAAATCAACCTCTTGTACAACAATATCATCATGGGGAACCTGATCTGAAGAATGACATTCTAAATCATGACCATCGGGGAAAGGTGGAGTATCTGAATCTCCATATATCTCCCAAAGCTTAGCCCAAAGGATATGAGGACAATCACAATGATCAATAGCATTCAAAACATTAGAATCAACTTGCATCGAAATGATCTCCAAAACATTGTATCTGCTGCAACTCCAAGCAAATTCATGAATACCTTCACTTGGATAAGGAACTATACCATACAAATGTGGCAATAGATCAAGTGATTGGAGATGGTGGCAGATCCCATCCCGCCATTGCTTATAGTTACCCTTATGCAACATAACCAAAGAAGGAGTATATGCAAGCCCCATAATGAACTTTCTCTAAAAAACACAAAGAAAAATGACCTTCAGCAGCAAATAAAGACTTCCAAAGATGATGTACAACTGAAGTGATGCTACCCAAATCAAAAAATCTTTTCCCAAGCTTCAGGATGTCCAGGTTATTGAACAAATGCACCAAACTGAAAAAATCAATGCAAGAGTACCTGGAGCTAAAAATGATAAAGGGATCTAGACTGATGAAAAAAAGCTCTGAAAATACTTCCTGATGCTACTGGAATCACTAAAATTCGATGAACGGTTGCGAAGATACGAGTTGTTGAGTCCAGATTATGGTTTTGACTTCAGTTGGCTGTAGAAATTTTTGTGAGAAAAATTTCATAGAATAGATTGCACCACTGGAAAATAGACAAAATTTTCTTTTCGATGGTATCTTGTTTGTTGATTTTCAATACCCTGGTGAAAAGTTATGATAAAACAAAAAAAATGTCTATATGAGGCACTCTACAGGCTAACTAGGGTCAAAAATCTGGCCCCTGGACGCTAGCACTTGGTCATCAATATGACCGGTGTAGATTGAATAGCAAAAAAATAAAGAGTGGTGGCAGGGTGGAGAAATGGTGGCAGTCGGGGTGACGCCGCTAGGTCTGGCCCTGCTGGCGTTGGCACAGGTCAGCGGTGAATAGAGATGGCCGGTGTCGATGAATCGGTGATTGTCGGAGCAATGGCAGAAGCCGAGAATAGAACACGGTGCCGGCATTGAGAATTTCGGCAATGGAGGGGCCGGTGATGTGACCGGCGGGTCCCTCCCCTGTTAAATGTGGCCGACAAGACTTAATGTCTGCAAAAAATGAATTTAAATGGGCCAAAAAAAATAATTTTTGAATATTGCCACAAATGGCAATTCAAAAATAAATGCCGACTATATAAAAAAATCCTGCAGAAAAAATACATGCCGACACAAATATGAACTATATCAACCCTTTCAAAAGCCGATAAAATATTTATCAAACCCTATAGGATCCATGAAGAATATAATGCTGATGGAGATTAATAATATGCAGTCGCCCAAAAATATTTTTCAGAAACTATAGAGAAATATGATTTTTGCCAAACAATAAAAATATTAGCCCAATTTTCTTGAAACGAAAAGTGGCCTGCTGCTAAAAAAAAATTCCTCAAAGGACAACTGACCGGGATGAATTTTTTACTGCAAATTTGTACATATCGTACCAGTTGATTTTGCAAACCCAAATACCTCTGATGCTCCCAAGTTGATGTATCTAATTTTGATGATTAGGTAGGTGATCCTAGGGTTTCGAGGCCTTCTTAAGACAATGGCGAGCTCAAATCTGACTCTATCTACTTCAGAAATCAGCTTGGTTCCCAGGTGGAAACAAGTAGCCTTCAATGGAAACCTTCAAGCCTGCAAGAATCTCACACACCAACTTTCTTGATTGAGGGTTGATGTTTCACTGGACAAGCTCTGATACCATGTTGAGATTATGGATGCATAGGGTCCCTGAAGCTGCAGTCTTCAATGGAGGACCTTTTCCAAGAAAGATGATCAACCACAAAGAAAGTGTTACAACTAGGCATGCACAATAGAGATTCTATTGATATGATTTGATGTAATGATATGTTACAAATGAACAAAATGCCTAATTATATAGGCAAGAAGGAAACCTAAGATGCAAGAGATGTTTTCATGTATCATGATCTAACAACATGTGACAACATGTGAACCCTATCAAGAAAATTATTAAATGTTGAGATAAGTTCTAGAAGAACAACTCATCTTCTAGAAGGAATGTTATCCCTACAAACATGGAAGGGGGAGTTACCCCATTATTAAATAATTTATTAAAATATAACCTAGGACTAAATGATGTATGACCTAAGTTAACTTATGCTAGTGTAATAATTAATTAATTAATTACACTAACACATAGTGTTCTATTGAATGTTTTTTCCTTAATCAAGTTTTGAAGTCAAACCAATTACAATTCAGACATAGGCGAACCGTATAACACAAATTTTTTTGTTGTATCGAAATTCAAATTTTTTTTGTTGGATCAAGGACTTCAATATCTAGTGCACTCATATTTTTCAAAAAAAAATTATAATCTTCTATTTTTCCACATGTGCAGAATAGAGAGCTTGATTTTCGGTGAAAAACCTACATTCACAAGAAATAAAAAATAAATATAATAATAAAATTAAATTTATTTAAAATTATAATTTTTGGGAAGCTTATAATAAGTTACAAAAAATAAATTTTAAATGAATTCATTTGATCCCCCAAAAGGTAAATCAAAAGTGGTTTTTTATCAGCATTTTGATAAGTGTAAAGGAGACTTCGTTATATGTATGGTTTAAAACTAGCTGGGTTCTATCCAAGGGGGTTTGATCTAAGGTAGTTTGATCAAACCCTCTTCAATTGGAATACTTTAAATGAAAATTTTTAAGGCTTAAATCATTATATTTTCTAAAAATATGTGCTTTCAGCAAAAATCAGAATCTCCCAGAAATTGTAAACTAGCTTTGTGGGATCACCCACAGTCATGTTGTGAAGGAGTTGATGCCATTGTGGTAGATTCTCTATTGCATTGAGATGATTTTCTCTATGTAACATTTCATCTTTATCTTCTTTTCTATTTCGATAGTGAGCCTTTCTTTTTTGGGCGGTGAGCCTAGTGATAGTATGGGGCTTTTACTTCACTTAAAGTGAAGTTGATGGGGAGAAACAACAAGAATCGAGGAAGAATAAGGGATGATAGAAGAGAGGTAGAGGAAGGGAATCTAGGCAGCGGGGAAAAGACTTTCTAAGTGTAGGATATATATATATATATATATATAACCACAATATATATTATCACAAAAAAAAAATATCTACATATAAATATTACCATAAAATAAACTTAGATAATTACTAAAATAATCTTCATATATCTACATATATATTATCCACATATATGTATATATGTATTTATATTTGTATGTGCATATATATATGTAGACACACACACACACACATAGATGTACATATGTATACATGTATGTACATATGTATATACATATAGTATATATATATTACATATATATATATATACATATAGTGTATATATATATATAATTGCATACAAAATTATTCTAAATTATAAACATAATCATATTAACTCAAAATTTATTTCAATTTAAGCATTATCTCTTACTAGAATAAATATGTCATTCAAACAACATAATCATAAAACAAGGACATATGTATGTATTTTATACTTAACATACAATTGTGTTCTCATATGAGTAGAAAGAGTGGTGCAGGAGCACCTAGGAAACACACCTAGGAAGCAGTCTAGTTTAAATTTTGCCTGGGTATGTTATTTTGAAGGTCATGTTGACCATTTTGTTAGCATTTGAGGATTATGAATAAGTGTTGATTTGTTGTGATCAGTGGAATTGGAAGTGGAAAGAATGGATGGGTTTTGAAGCTCATTCTTGTTTAGGTTGTTAACCTTGTCAAAAGTTAGAAAACACAGTGGAGTTTGGTAACATTGGCCATTAGGTCATGAAGAAGTCTGACCAAAGGGGATAACTAATTGAGGAGCCTTATTTAAGGTGAGTCTCGACCTGTAAACAGGGTTAGAAGGATTGGTATTGAGGAAACATTTTGTGAGTTGAAATAAAACAGTGTTCTTGAAGGTTATTTCTGATTTCTGCTTCATAACAGAGCTTTAAATGGATTGAATTAACTTATGTTCTATAATTAGAATGTAGTGTGGATAGAATACAAGCTTTGTGTGCCATTCATTTTCCTTTATGATTCATTTCCATCCCTTGTTTGTAAATAGTTTGATTTCTTTCTTTTTCTGGCCTGAACCAAGCAGTCTTGAGAAAATGGAGTGCTAGACCACTTTCCCACCGTACAAATTGTACGGCCCTTTGGGAACAGTTCCTAGACTCCATGTTTGTAAATATGGTAGGTTGTAGGGTTTGGGAAAGTTTGGGAGTTGTTAGAAAGATCTTGCCCTAGGCGAGCCAGAATGGTGCCCGGTTAGAAAGGCAAGAAGTGCAAAGCGTAGAACTTTGCAGAGGTTCAAGTTCTTTAAGAATTTTCTTTTGGAGGTGGTAGGTAAGTGTCTTACCTAGATATGTCAAGAAGGAGAAGTCTCCATCATTTCATTTGATGTGTGAACTAGTAGACAGTTTGAAAGCGGCTAGACAGTGGCTTAAAAACCCTAGGAAAAGTGCATTTTTAGATTCAAGCTTTGTACGGTCTGTTAAGGCTTAAGACCTCAAGAATCCTTGAGAGGTGTGCATTTTTTCCAAGAATCCCAAAGAAAGAATTGGTGTCTTTTGGAAAGTTTTTAAACAAAGACCAGTTTTCTAGAAAATGGAGGCCTAATTGGGGCTCAAGGCTAGTAGCCTTTTTGACCCTAGTTGAGGGTTTGGTGAAAGCGATGGAAGGATGGAGCTTGGTGAACCTTCAGGAACCCTAGGAGGATGGTTTGAAGTTATTAAAGACATATCCACACCCCTGCAAGATCTAAATTGAGTGTTGAGGTATTGTTAGTCTTTAGGGCAGATTAAGGGCTAAGGAGAGAATAGCAGAGAGAGCACCAAGATTGGCTTGGTTGTTTACATGGTGATGGAAGTGGAGTCGGCCAGGAGAACCAGGGGAACCTAAATATTTGAAGGGGCCTATAGGTCAAGGAGGTGAAGAAGAACATCAAGAAGGTCTTGCAAGCAAGACCTAGAGCAGGAATCTGAGATTGATTTCTGCAACCCCTCTCCCTACCAAAGAGTTAGGTTTTTAGTCATCAAGTATGTTTACCTCTTTGAATAACATTCCATAGAAAGTTAAACATTTCATACTGTGACAAAATAAAAATGAATAGCTCACAGATCTTTGCACAACTATGCAACACCAATGAAAATTAAATGAACATAAAATTCAATCTAGTCCAAGAAAGCATTCAAAATTTAAAGAAATCATGCAACATATGGTGTGTGTGTGTGAGTTGTCAATTTCATGGTTGCCTTTGTTTTCTTCTCGGGTATGTTTCTCTCTTCCTCTAGTGATGCTCTCCCTCTTTATCGTAGAGGGGGGAAACACAATCTCTTGCATCCACCTCTTAAAGACAATGTGGTAGTTAGTCCAATTACATAAAGAAAGTGTTAGTATAAACCAATGATATACAAAGTATAAAATTCCTTTTCATTTCTATGAAAACCAATTTTCATACTAATTTTAAAAAAAACCATATCAATTGATATAAAACTAATTCATAAACATATTCTAATTGCTCAAGACTTTATTTTCTTATGATCATAATCAAAATATAGAGTTAAATATATCATTTTCTAGAGGGCTCAAGGAATGGGATGTGATAGTAAACACATCACTACTCACTCAAAAGGCTAGATTAGCTCATATTCAATATGTTTCAAATTTTGAGTCGTGCCTCATGCATGAGACATGCTGGATAGCTTGGTGGGATGATGCTATCAATTCACCTCCCACTTTCTTCATATTTATGGGCACCAATTCACCTATTTCTAACATTACATTATTATGAGGCCACTATCTTAGAGATCCACTAATCTATCACTACTTTGGAAGCTCAACCTTTCAAATCAAATATTGGTATCACATTGCTATGCTTTTCCACTAGAAGCAAGTTGTAAATACCCACTCCACTAGTGGTGCTTGAATCAAATCTCATCTTCATTGGCTTAAGATTGAAGACAAGGTTTGCAAAGATATTTTCTAGGTTATATAAGTTCATCATACATCTCAAGTCATTAATAAAGCAGGGATAGTAGCTTTCTATAGAGCTTCCATGAATTATTTATGCCTTTTTTGACATTATGAGAAAGTTTTTACTACTCGAGTATATTCTATAAATTGAAATTTCACTTTATAATAATGTCTAAATGTGGTTCTTTGTCAAGCTTCCATTTCCCAACACATTCTTTGTGATCAACTTCTCACTATGGAAGAATCGCACGAGGTAGTTTTATTTATGTCTAACAATAAAGCTACTATAATGGATGGATTATTGAGTGAGTTCTATAAAAAAATTGGGGATACTATGGTTGAAGATCTTCACAAGGTTTGTCTAGAAGCTTTCCATGAAAATTATTAGGGAAACATAATCAACAAAAGGCAATATTGAGTTCATACCTAAAGTTGGGGACCAAGAAGAAATATGCAACTAGTGGCCTATCACCTTATTAAATGTCTCCTACAAGATCATTGCCAAAGCTCTTGCTCTCAAGCTAAACACACTCCTTCCCTAATTGGTCTAACCTAAGAAATCTAGTTTTAACAAGTTGTGGTGCATCCTAAGCAACACTATTACTATCTAGGAAGGGGTATAATGGGATTAGTGCTCTAAAAAAACTACAATGTTCATCAAAATTGACTTTACCAAGGCTTACAACTACATTGAATGACTCTTTATTCTTTCCATGCATTAGGTGCTTATATTTGGGCCCTACTTTATTCATTTTATTCATATATTATTCATTGATGCCTCAATTAGCATCACCATTAATGGTTAGCAATCCAAGCATTTTGGGATTTTTGGTCTATCCACCACAAATACCCTTTAGCTCATGCACTTTACATGCTTGCTATTGAAGGCTTTGGCTATCTTTTGACCCATGTGGTCTCCCAAAAGCTTGTTAAAGGTATTGTATTTCCTAATTTGTCTACCTAATTGGTCAATGGAATTTTTGTTGATGATTCTTTTCTCACTCTTCTTGAGGACAATAATGATCATATCAAATAATCCTTTCTTTACCTTGACATATTCTTCCAATCCTCTAGTTTGAATATTCAATGACTAAAGATGCAATGGTTAGACATTATTAAATCTCCCCAAACCTAGCTAATTGGATTCTTTCAATTGGAAATGAAATAAAATTGATTAGGGAAGTCTTTCAATTTTTTAGCATTATATTCACATTTTAGGCCTTGCCTACTATCTTGTGGCAAGATGTCATTCCCAGAAGTTAAAAAAAGAGTTATTGCATCAGTAAGGCTCTCTCTTTGGTTGGTAAATTCTAGGTGTGCTCTAAATTTCATTTGGTGCTTATGTTTATTACTCCTCTTGTTTGGTCTATTCTAAGGGCTCTTATCTAAAAGTTGAGAAGCTAGTTAATGACTTTATTTAGGCTAGTATAGATGAGAATAATACATTGTGATGCTTGGAAATTTTGTTGTTTTTCTAATGATGTTGGTGTTTTAGGATTACTTTCAATCCATTTTCAAGGCATTTCTCTTTGTGCTAAATGGATCATCAAAGCTCTAGAAGGGAACACCACCAAGAAAATTATCATAAGGCATTATATTCCACCATTACTTCCTACTAGGCGACTAGCTTGGAAAGGACTTGGACTCTATACTCTCCTCACCATGAGGGAGCCTATCCAAATATAATGCACATTTTTTATTAAGAGCATTTGGAAGGCCTAGGAGTCCATGAATGCTTGGCTTCTTTGGGACGGTAATGGTTTCCACAATGCCCTCTTAATTAACTAAGTCTATTTCGTAGTCTCTAGTTCTATTCAATCAAGACCGTTCTCTTGCCAAAACCCCTTGGGTTCATACTTTGAATTTTTTTAATAAGGGAATTAAAGCTCTTCCAAATCTACTTGATATAACTACCTAGAATTTTTTATCTTAGCCTAAGGCCAAGTTGAGATTCCAATTACCCAATAAAAATTGAAGAGACCTTATAGACTATAATTGATGTCATCCCTTCTTGTATGGTTCACAAAATTGAGGTTAGGTCCTTCACGTCTTAGTGGAAAGATTGAAAACGATATGTTGAAACACCATTTTGTAATTATAGAAGGGATACTTGTGGCTCATGCCTCAACTCCTAATGATGGACCAATCAAAATGCCATTGGAATACTTGTGGCTTGGCTTTGTCTTGACTATTTTTATCCTTGTTGGATGATGCACGTCAGGATTGATTCTGAATGCAATTTTCCCAGGCTCTTAGGCGTCATCAAAGGTGGAGTCGGAGCAGGCGGGTCTTTTAAGCCAAGAAGCGTGCAGATGGAGTCAACAATCTCCACTCATCACGGTTATGAGTGTTCTCGCACGCAAAAGGAAGGAGAGAAAATGGGAGGAAAGTTATCATTTGTGCAATGGTAGGTACAACTCTCTTGTTTTTTCCCTTCATTTATATATTGACCCACTTATATCCACAAACATAAGTCTACTCTGGTCAAGTCACTCAGTGTTCTCGTACGCTAAACAAAAAGTCCGGCATGTAATTTTTCTTTGAGACTGTTTACTTTGTGGGTCTTCAGATTCAAGTAATGACAATGAAAACAGATTAAAGTTGTGGAAATTTCGTGTATGAGACGGCGTAAATGCACAACAATGAATGCTATGACGTCATGAAAGGCTTCCTGTTGTCCAGAGGCACAGAAGCCGGGTCAACAATATGTTCGGTAATGACTCTTCTCGCACGCAAAACAAAAGTTAGCATGCAAGATTTCTTCCGGAAAGGGTGAATATTCAAGGAATGACAATGAAAACGGGTTAAAGTCATGCAAGTGGGAATGGTGAAGATTAAAGTAAGCATTAACAGAAAGATATGCACCTTATCGTCCTTCATTTCTTTCATCAAATTTAAATTGATTTCCTCTATTTCCAATATTGTTTTGTGAAGAAAATTATATTCCACACAGATTAAAGTTGTGGAAATTTCGTGTATGGGACGGCGTGAATGCACAACAATGAATAGAAGGTATGTGGTGCTTTCTGAGAAACAATCACCTCAAGAAAGGCAGACCAGAAGTCGGGTCAACAAGTGTGCGGATGGAAAGGCTCCTCATCTTCATCCTCACTCCATTCATCAATTTTAATTTCATTTCATCTAAGAGGAAATTGTATTCCACATAAAAATGGAAGAAAGTTGTGGAAAATGGATGGAAAGATTGCATGGAAAAAATTGTAGTCTCACCTTACTTTTATTTTGTGGGTAGTAGGATAGTTCAGTTTAGTCTCAAGCTGAGTAATTAATCATCAACAATATTTTGATGAAAAATAACACACTAATTTATCTTCCAATTCATCCAAAATGGGTGAAAAATTAATTACTTTTTCTAAATTATTTATTTATTTAGTTTTGTTAGAAAATGTTAGAATTTAAATGTGATTGGATTGAATGAATTTTGTTACGAAGGAAATTGCTTTTGTATTAGTTAAAGAGGACAACAAATTGTTGCTCAATGACAAAATAGGTGGGCTAAATAATTGTGCGGGTTTCTAATGTAATAGTTGATGACCACAAGTTTTAGGTTTGTTCTTCAAACACTTTTTGAGTAATTTCTAGCTACTATTCTCAATCATTTATATTATAATTCATTCTTCTTTAGTGACATTTGACAATCATTTTGACATTTTTTGGATTGTCAGATGTACATCTTCACTTCATTTCTTTTGCAAAGTAATGGCTAGATATAATAGTCAATCAATATAATGAGACATTTGTTTGCATGTCATTCAACTTAACTACAAGGGTTGTAATTTAGCTAAAAAGAATTCTCTCATTTTGAAACCTATTATAGTTTCTAATATTTCACACTTAAGAGATTCCAATTGCTCTTCCAACTCCAAATACAAGCTTGCCAATAGAAGGTAGATGATAGTTTATTTTCTTGCACAAAATTTAGCCAAAATTCATAAATCATAGGACAACCTCTAGCAAATTTGAGCTAAAATTTATGTCTCTTTATAACAAGGTAATATCAAAGATAAACCTTGCATTTCCATTCACGTGTTAAAGTAGACTTCATAGTTATAGTAACAACAATGCTAGAACTAAAGATGAGAAATGTAGTTGCAAGCATCATCAAATAATAGGGAAATTCAATAAAATAGTCTAATCTACACAAGCATACATGCTCTATTATACAACAAATAATTTGACAAGAAACTAAGATGTGTGCAATCCAATGTAATATCTCGATTTATTTTCTTCAAAAGAGATATAAACCTATAATATAAGGAACTCTTGATCTCATCCACACAAAATAAGCTACAATTTCTTTTTTCATCATAGATTAAAATTATGCAAGAGAAATTTTATGCATAATTATTCTATATTAATTTTTTTCCAAAATTTTGTATGAATGCTATGTTGATTAGAAGTGGAACTTAAAACTACTATATTTTACAAAAGTCCACTTTCAATTATGCTTTTACAGATGCCTACATCCTCTTCCAAATCTCCAATTTAAGTATAGAGAAGAAATATGTTGTCAAAGGTTGAGAAGTCTAAATTCATACTCATTAGTTGTATTTTCTTAAAAGTTTCAAAGGCCTTTTTAGAAAATTCCTTTTGAACATTTTTTACAATCATGACATTCCATAAGACTAGATTTCTATGAGACATTTTATGCAATAGTTTGTGTGCCTTACGCATGCTTCTAGATTTTTCTCACATGTCTACAAGGGCACTTGCAATGTAACAACTTTTGAAAAATATATCACTTCTATTATGCTTTGATGGATGTTCATACTTTATTCTAAATCTCCAATTTT
This sequence comes from Sequoia sempervirens, assembly GCA_007258455.2. Classification (NCBI taxonomy): domain Eukaryota; kingdom Viridiplantae; phylum Streptophyta; class Pinopsida; order Cupressales; family Cupressaceae; genus Sequoia; species Sequoia sempervirens. Next base: position 410,588,693 of record VDFB02105785.1, read on the forward strand.
CACATAGACTATGAGGATGTTAGTAAAGGTTGGAGGTTGTGGTTGTACACCTATAATTACATTTTTAGGAAGTTTCTAAATCCTTCTTGTAGTGTCAAAAAATGTCTTTGAGGACATTTTCACACTTGTTTTGGCCCTTCTTGCTGAATTGAGCCTAATGTTGCCTTGATTTCTAAGTGTTGTAATGTGGTTGGCACATTCACATTAGGTCGCGGGCCCTTGTGAACTAATGAACATGAATGGTACCTTGCTAAAGTGTAGTGAAGTGTTGTAGATCACTTTCACACTTTTCTAAGGTCTTATTAATTAATTACACCTAAATAACCTCCTTTTAACCTTAATCATGCCTTATTTTAAAGTGTTGTAACACACTTTCACACTTTTCTAGGATTTTCATTAATAATTGGGAACTCTTGTACTTTAATTGGCCTTATTTTACATCCACAAGCCCCATTTAAACATCTTTTCGAGGATAATCCAGACATAAATCAATACCCAATCAAAATTTAGTTGTTGCAGGCTTGAATGGCCCAAATTTAGTGATCTGGGACTCATTTGCCACCTTGGGAAAATGAGTCCCACCTAGATTTTTGGGTCTCAAACCTAGTTTTACACATTTTTAACCATTTTTTAAATTGGTCCCAAAATTCAGGCCTGGTGGGACTCATTCACCACCTTGGGTGCGAATGAGTCCCATGTGGTCCAAAATCAAAATTAATTCAAATTCTTGGTAGGATTCGATCCTCCTAGATCTAATGTCAGCTTGTAGTGTTGTAATTTTGGAAGTTCTTACATAATTGAGTATAAATACAAGTTTTTTTCATTCATTTTACACTAGGTAGCAAGTTGAATGAGCATTCTTATAGCAAGTTTGATTTCACAAGAGCATTCAAGAGTAGATTATTAAGCATTTTAGAGTAGCATTCAAGTGTCAATCATCATGTCAAATATTTCATGCATCATGTTGTTTTAGAGCTAACAATTGTGGTGTAGGATTTTGTGATTCAAGAAAGCATTTCATTCAAGATCTATCACATTCAAGCAAGAGTCAAGATCTACATCCATTGGAACCATTGCATACATGTTTGTAGCATCTTATTACTAGGGTTTGGTGAGTTACAATATCATATTTTGTTTATTCATCATTCTCCATTCATATTTCATTATATTTCAAGGTTTAATTACCAACAAGGGGTTTGACCAAGGAAAACCCCTATCCACTAACCCAACAACATTTTTTCCTCTCCTTTGTATGTGATTTGTAGGTCTATGTTTCAGATTTCTTAGGGAGCAAGATTGGAGAAAAGTTATCAAATCATTCAAAGTTGTCGAAGTTGTCATCAAGCCTTAGAGAACCTTGGAGAAGACCTACAGGTTGCAAATCATGGTTTCAGATATAGAAATCAATCATGAAGGACAGAGTAGATAGAGAAGAGTAGGATCAGACTTTGAAGCTTTAGAAAACCCTAACTAGACTGATTCGCCATTTCTGGCAAATGAGTCCTAGTTCCAATCAAAATTTAGATTTTTGCAGATTCAAACGCTCTTTTGGAAAATTTCTATTCTCGCACAATTTTCTAGAAATTGAACTGATTCGCCCAGCTTGGTGAATGGGTCCCACTTAGCATTAAAGGTAGATTTTCCAATATTTTAGACCTCCATTCAACCATTTCCAGATTCCCAAGTGCATAACTTCCTCTCTATAGTTTTTTGTGTTGTTTCATTCACATTTTTAGGTCATTTTACAAGTCATTGCATTGAATTAGGTTTTAGCACTATATCTTGCATTTTATTAGTCTTTCCAAGTCTAAACTTGGTGGTGAACCCCTTAATAGTTTGCATTCATCCCCTAGAACAACCCTCTTGCAAGATCTCTTTCCCCTTTGCATTAAGATCTCAAGGGTTTGTTCTTGAGTGAAAGTTAGCGAAAATTGTCCTTCTAAGTCCTAAACCCTAAAAGGAAAGCAAGACAATTTTCTGCCTTTCATTTTGGTGAACTTGCATTTAGAAGATCATAATTCCAATTTGGAGTGCATCATCATCCTAGATTTGGCTTGCATTAACATTGCATTAATATTTGTATTGGTTAATTTGCATTCTAGGGTTTCTAATTTTGAATTAGTGAAAGCTCATATAGCTTGCATTTTTGCATCTCATTTCATTGAAAATCAAACAAAATCTATATTTGCACTTAGGATATACAATCATATAGCATAAAAAGCATAAAATCCAATTGAAATGTTTTGAAAATTTTGAAAAAATTCCCTACTGGGACTCATTCACCACCTTGGGTGAATCAGTCCCTCTACATATTTTGCACTGCATTTTCTGGCATTCAAAGTTCTATTTTTGAGTTTCTGTTTTTTGTTATTGCCTTTCTGTTTCAGTTTACAAAATTTTTGTTATAAGCATTTCATTGTTCTTAGTTTATATTGCATTTGCATTCCTCTAGCATTTCGTAGCCCTTGTATGAGTATTTGGTATCCTATTGCTAATGCTATAGTGAGACAAAGTTCAAGACTCATGTCATCCCGCGATAGCACAATTGTTGTGGATCTTGGGTTGTCTAGCTCTTTCAATCCTAGTATTGACATTGTAGATAGGGAAAAATCAATAAGGTTTAATGTGTTGAAAACAATAAACTAATTAAATCCTATTAAGCACCATGAAGCACAAATTAGAATGAAAATAAAAATAAATAAAGAACATGCAAACCAATTTTCAAACTAGACTTGATTGATCTCCATGGCTCTTCGCCACCTGCACAAGAATGCAAGATTTCGAATATTGATTGTTGAAGGAATGTTGGTTGCTAAATTTTGCAGCATAACGACCTGATGAAGATGATAGATGGTGATGGATCAAAGATAGAAGAATGATTTTGACAGCATAAGGATGTCTTGTGAAAGGTTATATTTATAGAGTTTTTGAAGAAAAAAGCTTAGTTGGCAAAGATCAATGGTTGAGATTCAGTCTGGTAAGATGAACGGTAAGAGATGGAGAAGTTGGAGAGAAAGATGGAAGCTAGAGAAAAAGAAGGAAGATGTTTCCTTCCCACAAAACCTTTCACTCAAAAATGAAGGCAACTTGCCATTTGTCAAGTTTAGTTATGAGTTGGTTTTGTAGTTGAAGATAATTCATTAATTAAATAATAAAATTATTTAATTTCATATGACATGTGGTTTTGGAAGTTTCTAATTAAATATTAAAAAATATTTAATTATGTGTGAAATGTGGATAAAAAGTTTCTAATTAAATATTGAAAAATATTTAATTATGTGTGAGATGGCTTTTTAGAAGATTTTAAAGATGATTTCATGATTTTGGAAAAAAGGAATATTTAGAAGATTTAAGGATGATTTCATGATTTTGGAAAAAAGAAGAATATTTACCTTATTTAAAATAAAGCAATGTGATTTTTTAGAAGATTTAAAGATGATTTCATGATTTTGGAAAAAAGAAGAATATTTACTTTATTTAAAATAAAGCAACGTGATAATTAAATTAAATAAATTGTACAGCTTATTTAATTTAATTAAGAAGAACTAGAAAAGTGATTAAATTAAATAAGTAATTAAACTTATTTAATTAAGATAAAAGAATTAGAAAATGAACAATATAAATAAATAATTAAATTCATTTATATGTAGATTGAATTAGAGATTTAACTAAATAACTTGTATTTAATTAATTACCAGACTTATTATAATGTGACCATTTTTAGGTGTATACATTTTGCCCCTCTTTGAGATGATGTTCGAGATGATAAGATTTGTGTTGAGTAACATCATTTCAAATAAGTTAAGGTATGGATAGAGGAAAATGGATAATGATAGAAAGATAGGATGATGGAATGATGATGCCCCCTCGAGAGGATAGGTGGGTTGGACAAACACGGGTAGGCTCTCGAAATGAAATGATAAAGGGAGGGATAAGACGAATGATGCAAGATAGAAAGTGGATGAAGGAGGTGAAAGTATACGCTATGCTGCAATGAAGGTGAGCAACCATGATGTTTGATATAGCACTAGATGTTATGCACCAAGATATAAGGACCAAGGTGACGATGTGTCTCGTGCCCCAGCATAATACAATCTTGTCTAGACATATGAGGAAGTAGAATTAGAGCATTAAAGTCCTAATGCACAAAAGGTATGATGTGACCTTAAATACAAAGGATAGTGCAAAAAGCTACTCCAACATACACATGATATGAATATTAGCTAGAATGATACAGATTTGATACAAATGCAAGATAAAATGATAACACACACAAGAAAGCAAGCAAGCATGCACAAATGATTAAAAAACAAACAAGGTATTGCCCCTGTCAAGCTATAAACCATTGATTGATTGATTGATTGATTATGATGATAGTGTTGTCATTGTGGGGAGCGACATATCCCTAGAGCAAAACAAGGATGATGATAATTGATTGATTGATTGGTCGATTTGGTTTACGACAAGATTAGGATCAAGACCAAAGGATGTGATTGGATAATTTGGAAAGATTGATTGACTTGATTGATATGGATTAAGGATTGACATGCATTTGAATTATTGTTCGGTATGATTTCATTGATTTGAAGAAATAGTTTGTAATGATATGATGATTGATTGGATGATAGGATGTGATCAATCGAATAGAAGAATTGATGTGATTGGAATGATTTAGGTTGAAGTGATTTGATTATATGATTGATTGATTGAATTGAGGAATTGATTTGATTGGAAGGATTTTGATTGATTGGATTGATGAAGAAATGAATTGATTTGATGATAATGATTAGATTGATTAGAAGAAGTGATGTGGTTTGATTTTATTGATTGGATTTTTGTTGGCTATTTGATTTTTTTGTCTTTTTTCAGGACCTTTTTCCATTTTTATTTTTATTTTAAATGTTTTTGGGGAGATTTTGATTTTTTTGGATTTTTGAAATGTTTGATTTTTTTGTCTTTTTCAGGACCTTTTTCCATTTTTGCATTTTTGGGGATATTTGGATTTTTTGAAATATTTTGATTTTTTTTTTTTGGATTTTTTGAAATGTTTGGAGGTTTCAAAGGATGAAAATTTGAGTAGCCTTTATGCTAGATACCAATGACAAGGGGGAAATGAAGTTTAGGTGCAAGGAAATAGATGGGATTGATGGATGAAAGGGTGGGTGATGGGATAAGGGATAAAAGGCTCATGATAGACGGATGGATGGAAATGATAGGTCATAGTGAATGGAATTGATGTATGCATCATAGGAGAGCAAGGATGTGATTTCCAAAGACTATGTCACATAGGAATAGCATGCCCCATTCTAGGTACAAGACTTAGGATTTTTCATGACAACACTTATGACAATAGGATAGTGATAGGCTTGTTTAGAAAGATGGAAGTATGACAAGAGATACCCAAAAAACATGTTTCAACATTTTTCCCCTATGTCTTCATCAAGATCAAAAAGAGAATGGTGGATAAGTGGACTTAATATGATAGGTATGTATGATGGCTAAAGATGGTAGGTAGGATGGAAATGGCAAGACATGAAAATGATAGGTTGGATAGATAAGATATTGTGCCCCCAAGTATAAGTGACATAGAAGATCAACCTACACATGATGCCTATTTGCTAGGTTTTCATCATGGTACTTATCCAGGGCACCTGTTTACTAGGTTTTCACCGTTGGATGAAAGGATTTCTCTTTACTTTCTTTTTTTTGTCTTTTTGGATAGGAGAAGGGGAATATGGATAGAAGGGACTCAAGTTTCTAGTTCCATGAAAGGTGGTAGTCCCACTAGAGATGAATGGCATTTCATGGACCATGTCAAATTTCATTATGCTCATAGATGTTGGTAAGGGATGACATGAAATGGAAATGGAGTAGGTAGATAATGGATTATGATATGGATTATGGAGGAAAATAATGGATTATGATGTGGATTATGTAGGGAAGATGATAGGGTTTATATGGGACTTATGGAAAAGATGAATGGGGAGGCTTAGCCAAAAGTATGGACCATAGGAAGATGGTGGGGGAGATATGTAGGATAATGAGTGAAGGATGAGGAGATGGAGGTATGTGGAATTGTTGGGAAATGGAAGGGAACCATGACCAATGGTTGCACACACTGTGATAAACGTTGAAGCTTTTGATGTGGATGGGGTGTAGGAAGCAATGGAGATGTTTGCTTAGGAGATGGTGGATGTAGTAATTTTGGTACCCACATAGACTTAGTATTTTTATGACTTTTATTTGGCTTGTGGGCTTTAGGAATTTGAGACTCTTGAATAGAGTGGGAATGTGGGGTGGAAGTGGATGGTTGAGATTTTTGTGATGTGGATGCCTCGTTTGACTTGATTTCTTTTTGCTTAGGTACCCAAACCATTTTGTTTTGACTTTTCTTTTGGAGGTATGGGCTTATATAGATTTTTAGATGTACTTGGCTTTGATATTTTTCAATTGTATGCTAAGGCATTAGGACCTTTAGAAATTTTGAATTTAAGTGTAAAGGCATCCCAATTTTTATTTTGGAATCCCTTGGGTTTGGTGGAATGAGTGGAAGCTTTATGTTTAGACAATATGTGCATTGATTGGTCATGATTAAGATGTTTAGAGGATTTTTGGGTAAATGGATAAAAGGATTGAATGGTAGGGATATTAGGTGTTGGAAGTAATGGTGGTAAAGTGGATGGAGGGATACTAAGAGTTGGAAGTAATGGTGGAAAAGTGGATGGTAGAAGGTGTATGGTCACATGTTTTTGACATTTGTAGGATGATGGAGGTGGAATGGCAATATATGTTTTAGGGATATGATAGGATTTATGATGGAAAGTGGACTTAGGATGCATGGAGGAAATACCAACATCTTTAGGTTGTTGTCCTTGGGGTGTATGTCCAAGGCCATAAGAGCGTGGAGGGACTTTGACATGGATGGGCTAAAAAATACCTTGTTCATGAAGGTCTAGACCTTTACCTTGGTGGTTCATGTTTTGGAGTGTGCAATTGATAATGGGACTAGGTGTAGGTGGAACACTAGACACGAGTTCCTTATTGGATGGAGAAAATGAAGCAAGGGAAGATAATGGTTGTTGTTGTTCTAAGGAGGAACATTCATGAATGAGGGTGGAAAGACCAATAGGATATGATGGAGGACTTGCAATGGGGTCAATAGTGGGTGATGGAGGATCGTTAGGATCTTGATTAGTATTGTGTTCACTTAGATCCAAGGCATTTGTTTGATCTTCTATGTTGGCTTGGGAGGCATGAGTCTCATCAAGGGAAGTGGATGTTGATGTATCATGGATAGGACTAGGTGGAGTTGAATTTGGAATATCTTTCTCATGGATGGGTTTAGGATCAAGTTGTTCATGGATAGGTTCTTCATCATTATGGATATCATCTTGATCATAAAAATGATATAGATTATGGATAGGTTGGATGAAAATGATTTGATCTTGATTAGGACTAGGGCTTGATGTTTCCACATGCTTGGGAGTAGACTCTTGATATAACTCTTGTGTTGCTTGAATGGAAGTGGAAGGGGATTTCTCATTGAGAGACTTGACATGTTCTTGATGGTCAACAATATAGGAGCATGAAAGAGGGTGACTTGAACTTATGACGGGAGACTCTTGAATGGGCTCAAGGGGTTGTGGATGACATGGTTGACTTGAAGGACTTGGCATGGCATTTGAGAACTCTTTTGTATGTTCAATTATATGTGTTGAATGACATGGCAAAAATTGATTCCTTGCTTGTAGCCCTTGGGTCACATCCTTTATAGGTGGATGGGTGGATTTAGGTAATGCCATCAATTTATTTTTTTATATATCTATATTCAGGGCATTGATTTGATTTAGAAAGTAAAGAGGCCAATGAATTAGGACTCAGATGTGGTGGCTTATGGATAGACTTTTGATTGGATAGTGGTATGATATACTTAGAGGGTGAATGACCTAGATTAGTGTTTCCCTTGTAAATGGTTGTATTAGAACATGAAGAAGTTTGACCTTGTTGCAATGTAGAACTTAAATTCACATGTGTTTGTCATGATGTGGCATTGACATGCGAATAAGTGGATGGATTAGATTGGTATGAGGTGGAAGGGTGATAATGAATGGACAGGGGATGATGTGGTGGTTGTTGGATTTGAAAAGTGGCCATGAGGTATTGGGCTTGTGCTATGAGTTGTTGAATTTGTGGTGACTTGTTTGTTTGAATTTTTTGTATTATGTCATGGAATCCATGAATGAGTTGTTGGGGTAAAGGTGCTTGACTTGTTTTAACCGCGTGAAGCATGTGAACAAGCTCTTGTGCTATGTCTTCCAATGTTTTCATGGTGTAAAATGATGTTGATTGGATTAAAGAGATGATGATGATTAGGATATGATATGGAATGACAAGATTGTATGATTTGGATGATGTGGCAAGTTTTTATTGGAAGTTTGACTTGGGAACTATCAAACACAATATTTCACATGTAAATGCATGAACACACACACCAAACACAATGATAAATTTGTCTTTGAAGATTAGATGTTATGATTAAGCAAACAGTTGAATACACAACAACAAGCCCTATGACTAGTCAATTGGGGTATGGCCAATTAGGTCTCAAACTAGTTTGCACAAGGTTGAATAAGGAATGATTTGAAAGAAAAATCCTGCCACACAGCTGGGAGAAAGGGGTAACCCACCCTTCACCTTCACTTCCCAAAGGTATAAATTTCTTTGGGGCTTAGCCAAGAGTGACAAGATTTTAACTTCCAAACAAGCATGTCTTTCGATTCACACTTCGATTGAGGTCATCGCCAGGGGTGATGAAATCCCCTAGCAGGACTCCTATGAAGGGTTTGACAAAAGAAAACCAAGTGAGGTGTTTGTGATCACACACGCACTTGATTCACACTCGCAATTGTTAATTTACCCTTAGAAAGGAAATGTGTGTAAAACAATTCAAACACTTGTTCTGTTTAACCCCAAATCAAGATGTGATGGAAGACAATAGTTATTTTTTTAGGCCCAATTTCAAATATGTAATCAAACAAGATTGATTTTATGCCCCAAATTGAAATGTGTGACAAACAAGATTAATGAGATGAAGGATGAAACGAGTGCACCTGGTTATTTTTGCTTTCCAAATTGTTGTTGTGATTGATCCCAACACTTTTCCAACTCTGTATGATTCACCAACCAGTCACCAAGACAAAAAGAAAAAAATTACAAATGTGCTAGAACAAAAGCCATATGCACTGAAGAATATGTGAGAATTTGAGAAATTTAACTCTTTCAAAGTTTATAAAAACCTACACCATTTGATAGCTTATGAAATTATACCCCATTTAAAAATAAAAGCTCTGAAAAAGACCAAAAAATGACCAAGATACGGCCATTTTAAGATTGACTTAAAAAATGCTAAAACAGAGGTATATGCACCAAAAGAATCATCGAATGCGCTAAAAGAAATGCCAAAAGTGTTAAAACAGGGCCATATGCACTAAAAGAATCATCGAATGTACTAAAAGAAGTGTCAAATGTGTTAAAACAGTGTCATATGTGTTAAAACAGTCCCTATATGCGCTAAAGAAAACCTTAAATGCGTTAAAAGATTTTTTTATTTTTATTTTTACAAAAAATTTAATGAAATGGACTGAGTATATGCACCATTTTGTTCCTAATAAGTGTCGTTATGTTCCCTAAATGCACCGAAATAGCTTTGAATACGCTGAAAGACCTGCAAAAGCACTATTAAAATCCCTAGATGCGCTACAAAAACCCTTAGATGCGTTACATAAATCTTTGTATGCTAAAACGAAAAAATTTGCCAGAAATCCAAGTTCCAGAACACGAAATCCTGTCAGAAAACCTGCAGATAAATGCTAAAAATGGGGCAAGGCCCCACAGTGGGCACCAAAATGTAGATAAGGAAAAATCAATAAACTAATTAAATCCTATCAAGCACCATGAAGCACAAAGTAGAATGAAAATAAAAATAAATAAAGAACATGCAAGCCAATTTTCAAACTAGACTTGATTGATCTCCATGGCTCTTCTCCACCTGCACAAGAATGCAAGATTTCAAAGGTTGATTGTTGAAGGAATGTTGGTTGCTCAATTTTGCAACATAACGACCTGATCAAGATGATAGATGGCGATGGATGGAAGATAGAAGAATGATTTTGATAGCATAAGGATGTCTGAAGAATTCCATGCAAATGGCTTGTGAAAGGTTATATTTATAGAGTTTTTGAAGAAAAAAGCTTAGTTGGCAAAGATCAACGGTTGAGATTCAGTCTGGTAAGACGAACGGTAAGAGATGGAGAAGTTGGAGAGAAAGATGGAAGCTAGAGAAAAAGAAGGAAGATGTTTCCTTCCCACAAAACCTTTCACTCAAAAATGAAGGCAACTTGCCATCTGTCAAGTTTAGTTATGAGTTGGTTTTGTAGTTGAAGATAATTCATTAATTAAATAATAAAATTATTTAATTTCATATGACATGTGGTTTTGGAAGTTTCTAATTAAATATTGAAAAATATTTAATTATGTGTGAAATGTGGATAAAAAGTTTCTAATTAAATATTGAAAAATATTTAATTATGTGTGAGATGGCTTTTTAGAAGATTTTAAAGATGATTTCATGATTTTGGAAAAAAAGAATATTTAGAAGATTTAAGGATGATTTTATGATTTTGGAAAAAAGAAGAATATTTACTTTATTTAAAATAAAGCAATGTGATTTTTCAGAAGATTTAAAGATGATTTCATGATTTTGGAAAAAATAAGAATATTTACTTTATTTAAAATAAATGCTCAATGTGATTTTTTAGAAGATTTAAAGATGATTTCATGATTTTGGAAAAAAGAAGAATATTTACTTTATTTAAAATAAAGCAACATGATAATTAAAGTAAATAAATTGTACAGCTTAAATTTAATATAATTAAGAAGAATTAGAAAAGTGATTAAATTAAATAAGTAATTAAACTTATTTAATTAAGATAAAAGAATTAGAAAATGAACAATATAAATAAATAATTAAATTTATTTATATGTAGATTGAATTAGAGATTTAACTAAATAACTTGTATTTAATTATTTACCAGACTTATTATAATGTGACCATTTTTAGGTGTATACAGACATTAGTACAGTAGGTATGGACCATACCCTTAACAACTCATTGCCTTCAAGTAGTGTGATGCAAGTTGAAACAAGGAATGATAATTGTCTCGCAAGAAAACATAATTCAAATTCATAAGGACCTAGATAACTTACAACATCAAGTGCAAAATGACAACATTTCAACTACTTCCATCCCTAATATAGACAATATTCACTACATGCTTGAAAGTGAAGATGGCCTTGACCTTGTGAAAAACATATTTCAAATCTTTGGAAAACATCTCACCTCAACAACTAGTTGTCCTACAAGCAATGTCACAAGCCAAGGAGGAACTCATATTCCTCCTTCCACAACAATTGCCTCAATACCTACCTATACCAACCCTCAAGTCACAAAAACAATGCAGCCAGCTAGTAATATGATTCCTTCATTGGGTATTTCTACTAGCATCCCTAGTACCCTTGTGGAATTGTACATCATATCTCCTATCACTTTACCACTTATAAGCATTCCATTCACTTGTCCTTAGAACACATACACCCCTTCACCTTTCTCACTTCCACCTCATAACACAAGCAATGAACCTCTCATTAATCAACTCTTCCAAACTATTTCATCTCTTCAAAAACAAATCTCCACCATCAACTAAAATCAAAATTACCCACCTACATATTATGTCAAAAATAGTCCATTGTCCTTGGATATATTGCGAACACCAATGCCACAAGGTGTAGAGGTTCTTAGATTTGATAAATATGGAGGAAAGGGAGATCCTTCTAACCATGTTAATTCCTATACCGCCTTATGCAATGACTTTGTCCTTGATGATAAACTTTTGGCTAAGCTTTTTCCTAGATCCTTAAAAGATATTGCCTTGGAATGGTTTTTTTCTTTACCGAACAACTCAACTAGTTCATTAAATGAACTTTTTGAAGCATTTTTAAACCATTTCCAAGTGCATATGACCCCTAAGATGACCTTGGTTGATTTGATGATATGTAAGCAAAAAGAAGATGAAAAGATAACTGACTTTATCTCATGCTATCAATCGCTTTATTCCCAAATCGATGTCAAGGTTCTCGATCCCCACCTTCAAAATATGTGCATAGAAAATTTGCAAAGCAAGATTCAAGATAATCTCACCATGATGAAATTCTCATCCTTCATGCACTTGTGTACCGCCCTCTGTGATTATCAAAATTTGGTTAGTAGTTGAGATATAAAATTGACTTCTAGCTGACCGAGACCGTAAACCAAAACAATTCCCAACCTTTTAGAAAATAGAACAAGGGGTTCCTTCAATTTAATCCCACTCAACAAACAACTTAGAATGTCAATAACCAAGTAGTTTTTGTTAAAACCACAATACCCTTTAGCTATGGGGACTCGAAATGACAATTCACTCCCTTACCCAATACCCTTCATAACACAATGTCCCAACTTTTAGAATAACAAATGATTACCTTTCCTCTTGTCAAAACACCCGATCCTAATAAACCTTTACCCCCAAGCTTTAGATAAAATTCTTATTGCCACTATCACTGAAAAAATGGACATGATACAAAACATTTTAAGCATCTTAAACATCTTGTGCAAGACCTCATTGATTTCGTTTGTCTTTCTGTTGGAGGTGTTAGTGATCAAGGAAATAAGTCTATTGCCCCTCCTAACCAAAACTTGCAAATCTTTACCAACCCCATGCCAAAACATAGTATTTCATTTGTCAAAGCTAGTGAAACTACTAAGACTGATGTAATGAATGTTGACACGGATGATGAGAACATATATACAATTCAACAAAGTCCTATGGATACTGATAAACAAGAAAAAAATCCTTTCGATGGTTTGGTTGCATTGGTTGAAACTCAACATCGTAAGGGCTGACCCAAAAATCCTCTTGAAATTGCTTTCACCTCTAAAGATATACTTAAACATGTGCCCAATGTTCCTCTTTACATAGTAGGTCATATCTATGATAAGCCCACTAATGGGATATTAATAGATCCTGCCTGTGGAGAGAATGTGATCATTGAGGAATTCTTACTTTTGCATGAACTCTATCAAGATATATACGATAAACCGAAAGCATGGATCAAGACACATAATGTTTTTGCTTTCCCTATGATGGGATCGATCACCTTACCATTGCAAATAGGACCAAAGACATCAGATATCTCATTTTCCATCATCCCACAGTTAGACTAATTTTGAGTGAAGCTTGGCTATCCATGGCTTCACTCCATGAATGTAGTTCCTTCAATCATACACAAATGTTTAAAGTTTCCCTTTGACAATGAAATATTCACCGTCCATCATAGTGGCTTTAACCCTTTGTCCTCCAAAGGAAACTTTTCCTTGGACTTATTTTGGCCTGAACCTATAGAACCTATAAAACCATGAGAAGACTTCTTTTTCTTGTCTTATCAAAAGTTCAAGGAAAAGAAAATAGCAGAACTATCCCTCCAAAACATATCCCCACCTGCCAATGAACCTACCATTCTTGACAAAACCATGATTGAACCTAAAGAAGTTCCAAACAACCAAGACCAACCTAAGAAAAAACCTTCACCCACCTCCTACAAAAGACTAGGAGACAATGAAAACAACCTCGTCACACCTCCTAGAATAAAACAAGTGTACAAAATCAAAGAGAAAGTGGTTGAACAACCTCCTTTGGTTCCTTTCATTCCTCCCCTTAGGGAAGAAAAGAAACCTACGGTTGACCAACCTACTCCTACACAAACATAGCTTGAAAATACGACTAAAAGAAATAGATGCACTAGAGAGTGTAGGCGTCAACATTGTGCCCTTGCTCGTAGGTCACATGAAGAATTAAACAAAGAAAATCAAAATCCAAACTTGACTGAAGCAATGCATGATGACCCTACTTCCATCCTAAAACAAAACAGTCCAATACAACAACCACAACAAGAGTTGAACTCTTCCATAGACATTATCATTCGACCTCCTTTTGTGATTAACCTGGATGATGATGAGGAAGTTGTTGAAATTGACGAAGAGACCTGCATAATGAATTGAACACATTGTTTTTCTCTTCTATAAGCTTAAACAACAATTCTCCTAAGAAGTGTGTTGAACCTGGTACTGGTCCTAGTTCAACACTTGCTATTGTCCCTTTAGCTAGTTTCCCACCTTCGGTATACAATGAACATGATTGAGATGTGAACGACCTTCTTTAGGTTGAATCACATGCGCCTTACTATCCTTTTGCATCTTTCCTTTTCTTTTGTGTGATTGCATGTGCATGATGTGATCCCTCGTGATGTTCTATTTGATGTTCTCTCTCTTTGTGACATTCCTCTATTTGTACCTTCATTCTTCTCTATGTCACCACCCTTTTACTTTTTTCTTTTTTTTCTTTTTTATTTGTCTTGTGTTTTCCTTTTAGGGATGACGCAAGGTGTTGAGACACCCATGTTTCTTCCATTTTGACCCAAAAATTTTCCTTTATCTTTTCATTTGTCTTGTGTTTTCCTTTTAGGGATGATGCAAGGCGTCGAGACATTCATGTATCTTCCATGTTGACCCAAAATGCTTTGTCCTTTTCTTTTTCTTTATCTCTTTTTCATTTGTCGTGTGTTTTCCTTTTGTGGATGACGCAAGGCATCAAGACATTCATGTTTCTTCCATGTTGACCCGAAAGGTTTTTCTTTGTTTTTTCTCTCTTTGTGTTGTTCTTCCAATTCTATGTGTATTCGGGGAATGATGACAATTCCAATCTCTCTTAAAAATATTGCAGCAAGAACATACTAACCCCAAATCCATAGATCCCTTATGTGTTTTGTTTTTCCCATTTTGGGGGAAATCCCTCTCTTTTCTTTTTCTCTCACATGATGTAGCTTTACTTGGAAACATATGACTTGGCATAGGGCTTTCCAAGTAAACTCTCATGTCCTCTTTTCTATTTTCATTTATCATTTGCTACTTTAAAGTAATTGCTCATAGCATGGTGTTTAGCAATTTCTTTAAAGTGGGGGCATACATTGGCATTATTCTTTTGAAATTTTCTTTTCATGATTCATGGTGCAGTCTTCTTACTTTATACAATGTGTTTTTCACTTTGTGGATGACATTGGGTGTGATATCCTTCAAGAGAGTGATCTCTCTTAGCATATTACATTCCTCTTAGTGGCTTGATGAGACACACTACATCCCCTAAGTTGCGAATTTTATATTCTTTGATTGGTCCTCTCTTGGATACATTAGGCACAATGTTCCCTAAGTTAAGACTTTCCATGAACTAAGCAAGACTCCTTTAAACATTCCATGTTTTTCATTTTTCATTTTCATTTATATGGCCACCTTGCATAATAAAGCTTGCATGCCTGTGGAGCCATATTTTTTGTTGATGAGTTCTAAGCATACGAAGCTTTGCTTGTCTCATGAAGCTCAAAAACCATTTTTTTGCATGTTGCCTTATTAAAGTTATCACGAGGTATAACTTTGGTATGGTTTGAGCGGGAAGCCCAACCGAGGCATGACTTTCCCCATAGCCACTCACGTGTGAGTCTAAGTGCAAACTAACCATGTGTGTATGTATCTCACCTCTTTTAGGATCCTCACCTAGTGGAAAACCAATAGTTTCGTTGCCTCAAAGTGAGCTTGAATTTTTTCAGACAAACAACCTAGATTTGATCCACACCGCAATGGAAAAATGGTCGAAGCTTGATCCAACTCTTATATTTTTACCTTCTCTCTTTTTTGTCTTTGATAGTGTATGCTTGTGCTTTGTTGTTTCTCTTTATATCATTCTCATGTGTGTTCTTTTGTTCCTATGATGATTTGTCATGAGATCTTGATCGTGTGGGCTTGATCACCCCTCTTGATCATTGTCATCCCATCTTATCGGTATTGGTGCACTTGGACCCCTCTTGATGTGTGTTTGTCTACTTTAGAGTGAGCTTGAAGCAATTTCATTCTCTCGCTAAAGTGGGGGATAAATGTAGTGTCAAAAAATGTCATTGGGGACATTTTCACACTTGTTTTGGCCCTCCTTGCTGAATTGAGCATAATGCTGCCTTGATTTAGTGTTGTAATGTGGTTGACACATTCACATTAGGTCTTGGGACCTTGTGAACTAATGAACATGAATGCTACCTTGCTAAAGTGTTGTGAAGTGTTGTAACTCACTTTCACACTTTTCTAAGGTCTTATTAATTAATTACACCTAAATAACCTCTTTTTAACCTTAATCATGCCTTATTTTAAAGTGTTGTAAAGTGTCGTAACACAAGTTTTCACACCTTTCTATGATTTTCATTAATAATTGGTCTCTCTTATGCTTTAATTGGCCTTATTTTGTATCCACAAGCCCCATTTAATGCATCTTTTCAAGGATAATCCTGACACAAATCAATACCCAATCATTTTTTAGGTGTTTCGGGCTTGAATGGCCTATATTTAGTGACTTGAGACTCATTCACCACCTTGGTCAAATGAGTCCCACTTAGATTTTTGGGTCTCAAACCTGGTTTTACACATTTCTAAGAATTTTTAAAATTTGTCCCAAAATTTAGGCCTGATGGGACTCATTCACCACCTTGGGAAAATGAGTCCCATGTGGTCCAAAATCAAAATTAATTTGAATTCTTGGCAGGATTTTATCCTCCTAGATCTGATGTCAGCTTGTAGTGTTGTAATTTTGAGAACTCTTGCATAATTGAGTGTAATTTATACAAGTTTCTTTCATTCATTTTACACCTAGCAAGTTGAATGAGCATTCTTATAATAAGTTTGAGTTCACAAGAGCATTCAAGAGCATATTATCAAGCATTTTAGAGCAGCATTCAAGTGTCAATCATCATGTCAAAGATTTCATGCATCATGTTGTTTTAGAACTAACAATTGTGGTGTAGGATTTTGTGATTCAAGGAAGCATTTCATTCAAGATCTATCACATTCAAGCAAGATTCAAGATCTACATCCATTGGAGCAATTTCATAGATGTTTTCCTATTCATCTTATTGCTAGGGTTTGGTGAGTTGCAACATCACATTTTTTCTTTCACCATTCTCCATTCATATTTCATTATGTTTCAAGGTTTAATTAGCAACAAGGGGTTTGACCAAGGCAAACCCCTATCCACTAACCCAACATCATTTTCCTCTCTCCTTTATGTGTGATTTGCAGGTCTAGGTTGCATATTTCCTAGGGAGAAAGATTGGAGAAAAGTTGTCAAATCATTCAAAGTTGTCAAAGTTGTCATCAAGCCTTGGAGAACCTTGGAGAAGACCTATAGGTTGCAAATCATGGTTTCATATCTGAAAATCAATCAGGAAGGACAGAGTAGACAGAGAAGAGCAGGATACCCTTTTGGCAATTTCCTATTCCTGCATAGTTTTCCCAAAATTGGATAGATTCGCCTAGCTTGGCAAATGATTCCCACTCAGCATTAAAAAGGTAGATTTTTTAGTGTTTCAAACCTCCATTTACCCATTTCTAGATTCACAGGTGCACACCTTCCTTTCTGCAGTTTTATGTGTTGTTTCATTCACATTTCTAGGTCATTTTATAGGTCATTGCATTGAATTAGGGTTTAGTACTGCATCTTGTGTTTCATTAGTCTTTCCAAGTCTAAACTTGGTGGTGAACCCCTTAATAGTTTACATTCAACCCTTAGAACAACCTTCTTGCAAGATCTCCTTCCCTTTTGTATTGAGATCTCAAGGGTTTGTTCTTGAGTGAAAGTTAGTGAAAATTGTCCTTCTAGGCCCTAAACCCTAAAAGGAAAGTAAAACAATTTTCCACCTTTCACTTTTAACAAATCCATTGTGTGTGTATCATACAATCATTACATTCCATGAGAGAAAAATCCTTAAAGTTGCACAATTTTTTAAATTTTAAAGGTGTGGTTTCAATCCAAGAGCTTGGAGTGCATTCCATAGATCTTAGAGTGCATTATATAGAGATCAAACTACATGTATACAATATTGTACAATATTTCTAACAATAACCTTGTCTACTACCTACACAAATACCACCCTACATCTATTCAATATTTTAGAAAAAATGATAAATGGTTTAAATATAATATTTTGAGATGTTGTGGAGTTACACTATTGGTTAATATCAAAGGCCATCTAATATTCAACATTAAATATTTTTGAATTCATTTACATTTGAATGATCCCACAATAGTGTTTCACATTTTTTTAACAAAAGTGGGAAAGATAGAAAGAGTATATATCAAGGCACAACCATGAAAATGATGTTTAAGACTTCTAAGCTACTTGTCAAAATCATCACGATGCAAGAGAATATTTTGTAGAATGACAATCAAACATACGGAAACATTCAAGATAGGAGGAAATATTTGTTCTAATCTATCTAATGATGCAAATGTGTTCAATCCAATGTTTGATACTCAAGTAATATGCAATAAACAAGTTCCAATGGTAGATTGATCTTGTAGTGTAGGAAATTATATACCCTTTACAATTTCATATTTTTTATGTGTCCCTTAATTTATTGGACTTAATTAAGCTTCTAATTGCCTCAATTATGCATTCCAAAGCCTTATTTTTCCTGTTTTCTGAAAGGGAAACCAATATTTAATTGATGCAATTAATAATTAAATCACATTGGAGAATGAGTGTCTCAGACTTTTAGGCCAAGACCCATTCACCCAAGGGCGAATGGGTCCCCTTTAAGTCTTAGGACCCATTTTTAGATATGTTTTCGGCACTCTTTTAATGATTTAAATTCAAATTGCAATTGTTGGCTTTTGGAATCTAATTTTTGAGAAATTAGATAAACACCTATAGATACATAGTCTTTTTATCAATTCAAATCAAAACACACTTTTTAGAGACTTCATATGAGAAAATATTATTGTCAAGAGCATTCAAGAGAAAACTTATCAATCATTTGTTGCAGAAATCATGATCCTATCATCATCATGCCAAATTTCATGTGTATTCGTGTCATCTTGTGAAGGCTAATATGCATTGTTGATCCTCAAAGCATCCAAGCATTCAAGTATCCAAAAAATAAAGCAAAGAAAGATAACATCCTTGGAGTGATTTTTTTTACTTCAATCCTCTGAGGGAAGCCATTGAAGGTTTGGTGAGTTTTAGCAAGCAAGTGTTCATTCATCATTTCCTTCTCCATTGTCATTATCTTTCTATCAAGGTTTAATTACCAAAAATGGGGTTTGACTAAGGAAAACCCCCATACAAACAAAAAAAACCATTTTTCCCTCTTTGTATGTGTAGATTACACTTGTTGAAGAAGGATTGAAGATCTTGAAGAGAAATTTTACATTTTTGCATTTGTTGCATTCATTGTTGTTAAGTCACAAAAACTCAAATTCAGAATTTATTTATGGTTGTTCGATAGTGGAACCTATGCAAAACAGAAGGTAAGATCCTACCTTAGAGGATTGCAAAAAGAATTTTCAAGACCCTTAACTAGGACCCATTTTCCCTAGGGGGAACCCTTCCTTCAACAAAGCTCATATCCTACTTTTGGTGACTAGTACATGTGTCCTAACCCTTCTCAAATCTGCTTGCAAATTGTGGTTTTAGTTTCTATGTACTTTCAAGAATTTTCATTTCATGTTATAGGTCTTATAGTTCATGTAGTTTAAAATTTTCATATCATTTCAAATTGGTTTTAGATCTATCCCATTATCCTACTATCCTAAGGACTGAGATTCGGGTCTAATTGACTCACCATTGAGGTTGACAATCAATCATTACACACATTGTGATCTTCGTCCTAATGAAATCCCTAGGAAAAGGTTATACTTAAGACTCCCTTTAGATCCCATTGTGTAACTAAAAGGACCATATTTGTGGGATACTTTTTCCCACATTTCAAATCTATCAAAGAAAACATCTCAATAATTGATATAAGTAGAGCGATTGAAGATATCAACTGTTCTTGGCTAAAAATAAAGATCAAATGTTATTAGAAGAGAAAGTGAAAGGATGACAAGAAAAAAAGAGAGAAAAGAAGATTCTTCCTCCAAAACAACGGAGAACAAGAAATCCAAGCGGAAATCAAAAGGTGATAAGGCTAAGAAAAACCTAAAACATTTAACAAAAAAGCAACTAATTGAATCTCTTAACCAAGCTAGATTAATATATGGTGTAGCTAATGCAAGACTAGTAGTGGGTTTGGATATGCTTGACTTCAAACTATGTATCCAACTACCACACAAGAAGTCTGATTACAAGCCACACAAGCTACCCAAGAGCAACCTACAGCTAAAACTTCTCAAAAAGAATTTAGTAAGAAGTGTAAAAAGAAGAACAAGGATCCAACTATTCTTTTGAGAGGTATCCATCTATCATATCACCTTGTTGATGGCCAAATTGACACATTTCAACATGAGTAGAATGAAATAACTCTACCTCTCTTGAAACTATAACTAATCCTAAGGATTATGTCATCTCGAAGGTCTAAGGAATTGAATCACTTAGGGGTCAATTATGATTTGTTTTATTCAAGGGGTCTTTACTGGTTCACAAACTTTGAACAAAGTCATTTCAAAAGTTTCAAATCACTTATGTGAGTTAAGACAATATTGCAAAGGGTGAGATCAATCCCATGGGGCACAAATTTTATTAGTAGACATTCTGAAGACTATTTTCAACTTGAGATATCTACCCAAAAAATTGAACATCCATCTTACAATATCAAGGTGATCAAAATCTATTGAACACTGGAAAATTATTTCATCATCATAAGATCCACAACTAAATATTTTATTTTATACTCACATATATTATTTTAGTTATTCATTCCCAATTAATATTAACTAATCTAAAATTCATTAGTCTTCATTTATATGCATTTATTTTAATTAACCTAAATTAACATAAAAAAATAATTTTTCTTTATAGTCTCACTCAAACTTTTTTTTAACTTCTAAAATAAATCTATTCAAAATAAAACCACAAAAAATTACAACATCTTAATGCACCAAAAAAATCAGTCTAAAATAGTTTAATGCTCTGTGCTTTCTTTGTAAATGTAAACATGAGCATATATATATCTAAAAAAATCAATGCCTGTTTGAGTTTTTTAATAATTTGAGAAAAACTTGAGAAAGAGACATAAAAAATATTCGATCTTCCTTTGCTCTATTTTTTGTTAAACCAATTCTTGGGAAATTTGGGAATGGCGGGTCAAAATTGCTTGAAATTAATGGCAGAGTATGGTAGTATAATGCTACCATGATAGCATTCACTTACATTCGATTTTATCGAGGCTTTCAAATATTAAAATGATCCAGCCACTGGAATGCAAATTTTTATAGTTTTTGAAATTAGAGAGGTTCACATTAATTTTCTTTAAAATGATAAAAACTTTCTGTAGACTGCAAATACATTCTGCTTCCAATGAACAAATATGCAATGGTCAAACACGTCCCTTGTGAAATACAAGGATGATGTTGAAGTTGAACAAGTGCCAACAAATTAGTTTGCCAGCCCACAGAAGACTCTGGAGTTGAAATGATGTAGAAGTCCGAAAGTATTTTTCTTCACTTGAGAAAGGTAATGAAGCAGTTTATGTGCTCCCTTGGCTGTAGAGGCACTCAAGGATGTTAGGAACTGCAATAACCTGCACTGGACCAAACATTCCAGAATCCAGGTGGTTAGATAAAAAGCTGTGCCATTTGAGTTGGTATAAAGTATGACAACAGAAGGCCAGTTGGGCTTACTACTGTAAAGGAGGAAGGTATGCCCACGCCACTTGTTGAAGCCAAGACATTGTCTCCTATAACTGCATGAGAAGTTGGCTGATACAAGATTTTACACCACGCCTCGTCTTGGCTCTAACAATGTGTCTGCTCATTTAAAAAGCTTTAATTAGGACTGCATGATTGTAATAGAATAACAGCATTAAAAAGTTGACCGTGTCCAAGAAAACAAACATTGAAACGAATGTAAAATGCTGTACCAGACTTGAGAAGTGCATCTCTGTTCTGCTTCTTGGCAAGGACTTTCCTCGCTTGTGAAGATTCCTGCCTGGAGTTCGTAGCTGGATAAAGGAATTACCACCTAGACGACCAGAAGCATACTGAAGTGGATGACTGGACAACCCCTCGGCCATGATTATATGTAGGTATATTCATGTTAGGATGGACAGATCATCCATGGACAAGGACCTTCCCAGAGGCAGTGTTCTTGTGTATATCAGGACACAACTCGAACATGGATGATTATCATGTCCAATGACACCAGCATTGTAAGGGTTACTCTTTTGCTTGGCTCCAAATCCATCTTCCCTTGAACCTGCTGCACGATTGTGCATTTCATCTTCTTGCATCTCTGTTATTACTGGAGACGAGTGACCATTATATTTTGAAGAAATCAAATCAACTTTGTCCAACGACAATCTAAAATCCCATGCTCAATAGAAATTTTGGTGGATTTTAAACCCTTTATAACCTAAATTCTGAATTGGTACTGTGAGAGAACTAATCTGTGTCTCTTCCTTTCATATGCTCTGTGCAGTTTAGTGGCCCAGGTAAGTAATCCAAGGGAATGGAGCAAATATCCCCAAGTTCATCCTCCCTCTTGTTCTGAACAATCTTACCATCAGCACTAATTTCGACTGTTCATTTTGTATCGCCCGCCAAGCAGCAAATTAACATTTTATTCGCACTGGCACTTTCAAATCCTGAAACAGTAGATATGCCCATAGTTTATGCATCTTGAGGCTTGATATCAAAGGTGGAAGTATTCTTATCAGCATCTGTCTAAACATTTGCATCAATTCTGAAAATGCCATGAAGGTTCTGCTTTCCCAACAAAGATTGCTTTCTGAGCCATGAAAACGGTGTTGAGTCTGGAACATCCAAACAATGTCCACTGCCATGCTTCTCCCAAGTATTCAGCAAAAGACGTGAATAATATTTTCCAATTTGCAAGCTTAATAATAGCTCGCTACAATGAAAATCTGAAATTCCATGCTCCATAGAACTGTTGGTGGAATTTAAGCATTTATCACCTGTATTCTAAATTGGCATTGTGAAAGAACTGTTCTGGCTTCTGTGTCTGTAACTTTCATGTGCTCTCTGCAGTTTACTAGTCCAGGTAAGTCATTCAAGGAAATGAAGCCAATATCCACCAGTTCATCCTTCCACTTGTTCTGAACTTTCTTTCTATCAACAGTACTTTCTACTGTTAATTCTATATTGCAAACCAAGTAATAGTTAACATTTTATTAGGGCTAACACTTTCAAATGCTGAAATAGTAGATATGCCTATTGTTTAGCTTTATATTAAAAGTGGAAGCATT
Organism: Sequoia sempervirens; assembly: GCA_007258455.2. Classification (NCBI taxonomy): domain Eukaryota; kingdom Viridiplantae; phylum Streptophyta; class Pinopsida; order Cupressales; family Cupressaceae; genus Sequoia; species Sequoia sempervirens. The sequence continues at coordinate 410,612,079 of VDFB02105785.1, forward strand.
CTTATTAGCATCTTTCTTACCATTCAAATCAATTCTGAAAATGCCATGAATTTTGTCCTCGCCCCACAAAAATTGCTTTCTAAGCCACACAATGTTAAGTCTGGAAAAACAAGACGCTGTGACTGCCATGCCCCTGCTAAGTATTCAACAAAGGCCTGTTTAATTTTTCAAGAATCCTTTCCTCAGGAGATTGTACAATACTTTCCAATTTACAAGCTCCATAAAAGTTTGTCACACCACATAGAATTGCCTGAAATGTGTATAATTGACATACAGGAAAACATTTCCAGAGAGTGCAGAATCTAACAAGAAGAAAAATACTTACAACATATCAAAAACACAATAAATACAAAATACTCTCAACAAATTGAAGATACTACGATTGTCCATGAGAAAAAAAACTACAGAGCATGATATTTGCAAACAAAGTTCCTTATTTCTTTAAACCCTGCGTTTGACTTTTAACCCTATATTTGTATATTTTCCACTTTAAAGAAAATAGAAGACTATTCCAAAAGACAACCTCATTTAATTTCGTAACAATCTGAGACATTAATTGAGTATCTTAAACTAGAATAATGTAAGGTCGATGCGAGAAAGTGGAAAGGATAACATACTTTTTCTCATGCTCCTGTCCAAGATCATTATTTAGACACAACAGATCGGACCCCCTCAGAAACTTTGAACACGATGATTGATTATAACTGCCTTGGCCCTTTGGAAAGATGATATCTATGGGTGCACAATGCACATCCATAGAAATTCCTTGTTATGCAACATCTCCCTTCCATCAGTTTTAACTTTTAAGTGGCTCACCTGTCTGAAAACAAATAAAATTTATAAAAAATTCTTGTTAATCAACACCACAATAAAAAAGAGAGCTCAAACACGCTCCGCCTTAAAGAGTATTATTCACATGGCTTAAATTTGATGGCCGTATGACCGTATTTAGAGATTTTTGTCATAAAATACAATCAAAATTTTTAAGAAGATTGTATTAGATGAAAGGAGAGATTTTGGATAGACTATCAAAATTTATATAGAATTATAATGATATATATATAATTTTACTTACACTAAGGTATATCATAATGTTTTAAGGGCACCTTTGAATAGATAACGTCATTTAAAAATTGTTGATGTGCAAGATCGACGTCAAATTTAAGCCCTGATTATTCAATGCAAGATTAGTACCAGCTATTTTTGGAAGAGCACATATGGGAATAGGGTGGAGTATTTTTGAAAACATATCAACCTTCAACAGTCCAGAATTAAAAATTGTTGTACTTCTTTATTTTCAACAAGAGGAAACTGCATTTGTTGAGAGCCAAAACATGCTCTAAATATCCAACATGATATTGTAGACTAGCAATTGAAACCTGGGCAGAATACATAAAGATAGCTTTATCAGATTTGTACAAACTAGTTTTAAGCTATTTAAACAAAGATTAAATTGTGACTGAATTGAGAAATCATTAAATAAAGAAAATTTGTGAATTGAACTTACTCTTGGACAACCGGCATTTATGGTATGTTGAATATACAGGTGTGTAGGAGATGAAGATCAGAAAATATCTTATCTTGTACCATGCAATTTTTTTCTCAATGTCCGAAAAAGATAGTCAATGATGCCATCCATAATTCTGAGGCATTTTGCACTCCAAGTTTTGCTGAAACACAACACCCAAATCAGAACTGAAAACCCAAATGCATTGCCCATTCCTAATCCCACTTCCCACCATGTATCTTCCTCCGGAATTTCTTTTTTTTTTTTTCTTCATCATTGGGAGAAGCACGATGAATTCTTGAGCATGACACATTGATTTGTAGGCCACATAGATCTGAATTGTTGGAAAACGATGAAGAATCAAATGTCATCAATTGTCCTCCTTGTGGTATCATTCCTGATAGGTTATTATGAGACACATCAAAGTAGCTCAAATATGTGAGATGTTGCAACTCAATAGGAAGCATCCCAGCCAATTCATTTTTGGAGAGATCAAGTGATTGTAGTTGTACCATGCTTCCCAACGATTTTGGAATCTTACCTCTGAAATAATTTCTTGAAACATTGAGAATTATCAATCCTTTGAGGGATCCAATATCCCAAGGTATTTTACCAGATAAATTGTTGTCTGATAGATCAAGACATTTTACTAATCTCAAAATTCTATTATAGTTCATATCTTGTCCTTTGTTCCTAATGGTTATGCTGTCTATATATGTCCTACCAATATTTGTACTATTCAATTCAAGAATTTCTGTGTTTTCTGTCTCATTTTTCATTGCACTCAAGTTCATAAAGCCATTTGGAATAATGCCTGAAATTTTGTTGATTGACATATCCAATATCTGAAGATTGTGTAAGTTTGATAATTCTATGGGTATCTTTCCAACAAACTTGTTGGATTTTAGTATTAGGATGCGAAGACTTTTCAAGCTTTCAATCCAGGTAGGAATGCCCCCATGAATATTGTTATTCCTTAGATCTAGGATTTCCAAAGAGCTGCAATTTACAAGTGATGATGGTATGTTCCCTTTTAGCCCATTGAGACCTAATTTCAATGTTTCTAGAGAAGTCATCTTCCCAAATATATTTGGAATTGTGCCCTTGAAATTATTATTTTCTAGACCTAGCATTGACAACTCGAAGCATTGGTCTAAACTCTGGGGAATCTTACCACTAAGCCTGTTATTTGATAAGTCTAAAACATGCAAATTACTTGATTCACAGATAGAATGTGGTATGGGCCCATCAAATAGATTTTTTGAAAGATCCAAGAAGCTCACATTATGTAGAGAAAGGGGAATATTTCCTTGTAACTTATTATTACTCAAGTCAATAACCAAATTGTATTTAGAACTATGTTCAAATACAAGCAGCTTGGTAGGTAAATTACCTACAAATTGGTTATAAGAGAGGTTGACAAAATAAAGGGGCATAGAATCCCATATCCAATCATGAATATTTCCACTGAGTGAGTTTTGAGCCAAACCTAGAAAGCCTAAGGAGTATTGAGTTGAAATGAAATTTGGAAAATCCCCTTGTATATTACAAGATTCCAAACCTATGGCTTCAAGTTGAAACTTGGGAATAAAAGGGGCATTCACTTTTACAGTCAACATATTCCCTGAAAGATACAATTCTTGAATATTGGGGATTTGATCAAAAAGAGAAAGTGTGTAAGTTCCACTTAATTGGTTGAAGCTAAGATCAAAAACTATGAGTTTGGTGAGGTTAACCAAGCAGGTTGGGATTGTACCATTCAAAGAGTTAAAACTTAGGTAAAGATATGTGAGTTTTGACAACTTACACAAAGATGTTGGGATGGTACCATTCAAAGAGTTAGAATTTAGGTAAAGATTAGTAAGCTTTGACAATTTACCCAAAGATATTGGGATGGTACCACTCAAAGAGTTATGATTGAGGTCAAGATATGCGAGCTTTGACAACTTACCCAAAAATGTTGGGATGGTGCCACTCAAAGAGTTAGAACACAGATCAAGATATATGAGCTTTGATAGCTTACCCAAAGATGTTGGGATGTTGCCACTCAAAGAGTTAAAACCCAGATCAAGATATGTGAGCTTTGACAACTTACCCAAAATTGTTGGAATGGTGCCATTCAAAGAGTTAAATTTCAGATCAAGATATGTGAGCTTTGACAACTTACCCAAAGATGTTGGAATGGTGCCATTCAAAAAATTAGAATGGAAGCCAAGATATGTGAACTTTGACATCTTACCCAAAGATTTTGGGATAGTACCATTCAATGAATTACTGGACATGTTACCAATCTCTCTTGGAATCTGACCAATAAAGTTAGAATGGTACAAGCTTAAATACCTCAAACTGCTGAGCTTGTAAAACTGTGAAGGGATGGCAAGAGAAGGGAAGAAGGCATTCTCACTCAAGTTCAAGCGCTCCAGATGCCGTAGTTGGAATAGTTCCCCACGAAGTTCCCTCCACGACATTAATGGCCATGGCATGATGAATTCATCAGGATTCCACGATGCATTGAGGGAGTGAGGACTAAGATCTAAGGAAATGACGCGGGCAGTGATTGGGTGGCAGCTGACTCCTACCCACGCACAACAGTTAAATCCCTTCCACGATTGCAGTTTGTAATGAGAGGAAGTGAAGTTAAGACCCTTTTTGAAACCTAACAAGGAATTTCTTTCATCTGCATAACATGCAGACGAGCAAGGCATCACTGCTAATAACAGTAACAACAAGACCCACATCATCACCATCTTCATAGCAGATTGCACTAGCAGTTCTCTGTTCCTCCAAACAACTTGCTCTCTCTGTGAAAATAATAGAAACTAAAGCTGATTTATAATTGTATTTTTCTACGTTGGTGAAAGTGGGGAGAAATCTCCTCCATTCGATTTTCTACAAACTTGTGGTGTTCACTAAGGTTGCGTAAATTTACACACTTGTTCAAAGTCTGTTGATAAAGATTAAGGCTTTGCTAGTTTTCCTTCCCACAAAATTAATTATTTTTTATACTTGACATAGAATATTGTTTGATAATTTTAATGGGTAAGAAATATTTACATCCAATTAAATGTTGTGTCTTTATTATCCATCTAACTCTTAAGATGGGTTTTATTATATGTCAATCAATACATTCAGTGTTTATGAGAAGGTATTATTATAGTGAAACTTTTAATAAAAAGTGGACCTCTTATAATTGTGACTTTTTAAATGATACAAAATTTTTAGAAGATTGATTTAAGATAAAGATAATATTTTTGTTAATATGTTTTATTTAATCATAGATATTGTGATTTCTTTCAGTTAATTATACAACTTATTTTACTTTACAAATATTTGAGAAATTTGTGATGTTCATTAAAGTTACAAAAAATTCACACTTGTTCAAAGTCTATTGGATAAAGACTCTTTCCTACCATTTGTTTTATAGCTTTCCTAGTTTTCCTTCCCACAAAATTTATACAATCTTTTTCTACAGTCATTCTCATAGAATATTATTCAATCATTTTAATGGGGAGACAATATTTGCACTCAAGAAAATGTCATGTCCTTATCATCCATCTAACTATAAAGATGGATTTTATTACAAGTAATTGACACATAGGGTGGTATCATTTTCTTCTATTTATGTGAAGGTGTCATGATAGTGAAAAATTTAATATAAGTGGCCCTGTTATAGTTGTGACTTTAGTCTAAATGTTATATAGAATTTTTTTAAGTAAATATCTATCTTGTAGAAGTATAAAGAGGATTTTTTCGAGCTAATGATGGCATCTTTATTAATATGTTTTATTTAATCATCTTAGATGTTGTGGTTTCTTCCATGTAATTATGCAACTTGTTTCATTTTACAAAAAAATGAGAAATTTGTGGTTACTAAAGTTGTGTAAATTTCTACACTTGTTCAAAGTTTGTTGGATAAAGACTAGTTCCTACCGTTTGTTTTATGGATTTGCTAGTTTTTCTTCCCACAAAATTAATACAATTTTTTTGTAAGACTCATTCATAGAGAATATTGTTTAATCATTTTAATGAGAAAGAAATATTTGCACCCAAGGGAATGGTGTGTCCTTATCATCCATCTTTCTATTAAGATAGATTTTACCACAGGTCAATGGACACATAGGGTGGTATTACTTTTGATGTTTATGAGAAGGTACCATAATAGTGAAAAATTTAATAAAAGCGAGCCTACTATAGTTGTGACTTCTAAATGTTATATATAATTTTTTAAAGTAAATATCTATCCTATAGAAGTGTGAAGAACTCTTTTTTTTTTTTTAAGAAATGATAGCATATTTTTGTAAAAATCCAGCCATGAGCAATTTGTTTTTTTTCAAAAAGTAATACAATTTCACATGGAAGCATCACAATTAACAAATCAATAACAACAAATCTAGTTAAGTTTACACAATTAAGATGTCCAACAAATCTAATATCAAAGGAAGGATCTCATTTTAGATTACCTGGCATAAGTAGGTGTCGAAATGGACAAGTGACATGGATTTTTATTCCTTGCGGGGTGCAACACACCCAACCATGTGAACCACAGCCTAGTCCACCCCAACCAAGTGGACCCAACAAGTTATTCTGGGATAGACCTACAATTGTTATGGTTGTGGTCATGAAGATACTAACAAGGACAAAGCTCAGCTATGAAGAAGCTTCGGTGCATCCCCTACTACACCGTGGGTCCAGCCTCATCACAACGGGTTCAGTACAAGTGTGGGTATGATAGGCAGATGAATAAGAGGGGGGAAAGACTCACCACTATCCCATCTAGAGCATCCCATAGAAAGAAATTACGGTGCATTGCACACTACAGCGAGGGTCCCACTCGTTCCTTGGTCTTTTGCGCTAGGTGGGGTGGTGATATGGGTATTGGTTAACCCGGTAAAGCACTTGGTGCATCCCATACTACACCGTGGGTCCATCCTCCATCCCAAGGGTCTTAGAGAATTCCCAAGTAGCAAACCTACCATAACTCAGGTAACACTTGGCATCGGTCACTTTCGTGCTTACTAGTGACAGCCAGCGAACCCCATAAATACAGCAATTAGCCCAGGATTACCATTACCCGCATGGATGGGTATCTACCCATGTAATCGCTACAGTCGTACTATAACTAGGGTAGCCAGTAGCCCTTTCACCTCCATGAAACAGGTGAACGTTGGCTAGTCCCTAGCAGTAGCCCAGACATCAGTCATTGGCACGGTCCAATGACTGCCTGTCACTGCTCATACATCCAAGTGGTTGACTCTTGGGTCTTCTCTGGGTTAGTCACCTCTAGTATCCTAGGTAGCCAGGGCTCATCTTGGAAGGGGAATCTACAACAGTTACAACTAAAAGGGGGTGTAAACCAGGTGGGAATACAAGCTAGTGATCAACGTCATAACTAAAGTCTTGACAATGTGTTGAGTTCCTATTTAATTGGAGGGAAAGGGGGGGACATGTGCAGCCCAATATTCTTTTAGTTTATCTTTATTAACTTTTGTCCGCCCGCAAATTAGTTGTGCTATGGTAGTGAGCAAAGTTTTCCTTCTTGTTTCTATTCTTAATGCCAATTTTTCCTTGCATAAAATTATTCATGGTTTGGTCTGAAACTTCTCGATATGCTGCCTTTGGATTATTAATAAACATAAGAACTTGCCTACAATGGTGTGGAATAGTGTTTCCAAGGTTTCCATGGTATTATTCAACTAACAAGGTTGTTTTGTTACGGGTAACTTATGCCTTCACTTCGTGGTGTGGAAAAGCTATTCCAAATTTATTTGAAATTCTTGAGCATAGCTGAGGATTGTGCTATGTGATGTCATTGTTTATATTATTTGTGTATTGCTACAAGCCTCCTGACCATGGGGCTTCTAGGAAACATTTTTCCAGCTAATATTGCTTTGAGTTATACACTTGCAGCAAGCAACCTATAATGTCTTTGTGACAGTTTGTAAAGAATTTATGTGCTACATTCCTTACTTAAATTTCAACGCTTTAATCAAGCTTTTCCCCATCTTCTTACTCCATTGCATTCTCTTAATGACCTTGTTTTCCTAGCTCTACCTTACACCAAAGGCAAGAATAATTACCACAAGTAATAATGCCTAACATACATATATCAGTTTTTAATGAGTATCTTCTCCTAGCCGAGGATATCAGATGGCAGAGGCATGATGGTTTAATCCCCTACAGGTTATACCATAGGTACAGCTTGCCAACCACTAATTAAATTACTAATCACTGAATGTGGGGATTTTTATGACCAAAACTAAATATTTTGCTACTGTCTATCGCTACAAATGGCCTGCAGTTGATTGGCTGGCATGTCTAGAGTTTAAGATTTATTTATTTTTAATGCTACAGCTGAATGAAGGGATGCATATATCAAGTTTTTGAATGCCCTTTATTTTTCCAGCTAACTCTAATGCATCAAATGTGGTGCAGCCACTATTTTCTATCCAATAAATTTAGTGGTTTCTTTCTTTCTTTGTTTCTTTATGTTTTTCAGGGCACATTATTGCAGTTGGAAAGGCTATAAAAGTTTTCTAAACCAACAGGGCAGAATAATTTAGAACTAAGACAATAATTCCTTGTTTATCATTCTACAACTTCTTTATGCAGAAAATCAGAAATAAATTCATTCACTCACTCCATCTTTGAACCATAAAGGGACCCTAATTAGTTGCAACGTAGATCTCATAGATTTCTCCTTAAAAAACTTAGCAATTTAAAGGGAGAAATACCTATAACGTATGAGCAATTGTATGCAGCCCTGTTGCACCTAGCTTCCCTCGCCTCTATTTTCCTCTCAACGCCTCAGACTTCCTTTACTTGCAGTAGTCTTCTGTGTGTCTGAAAGGAGAAGGGCGTAGGGTTTTTTAAGTGATTTTTCTTGACCATTTTCCCAAGCGTCTGACCTTCTAGGCTCGTCTTTTACATGGACACCATACCTCCCTCACCGTGCAGTCCTTTCCTCATTTGGGCGCCCCTCTCCTCTTTAATGTGAGTTGTCTCAGGTGTCTGGTGCGGGCATTAAATCTCCCTTCTGCTCCCGTGCTCAAACTCCCGATGCAAGCTCCTTTTTTTGCTTTTATTTTATCTTTCTTTATTTTTCTATATGGCTCTCCCTTATTATTTTCTTTTTCATATGTTCCTTTGATTTTGTTTTATTTATTTATTTCTTTAATTGTAATTCCTTGCAAACTCTTGTGTTTTATTTGTTTATTTTATTTTTAAATAAAAAGGTATAGATTTAATTTAATCTATATTATTGTATTTGTTATTTTATTTATTTTCACTTAATTCACCTAATGGCTCAATTCAAAAATGTTTACAAAGGAATAAAAAGATTAATTGACTCATCATCACAGTGAAGAAATTTACATGAGTCAAGTATTACTAATGGTGGCAGATAACTCTCAAATTGGGAGGAATAATTGGAGTGACTTGATTACCAACTAATCAAACTAGGCTACTGACTTAAGGTTCTTTCCTGGAATAGGTTTCCAAGTCCACCTTTTGTTGCACCCCGAATACCTGCAAAATATCATCCACATTCTCACCAAAATTATTAGTACCTGGTTAGATCGACAACATATAAATACATCCATGCCCAAAATCAAATAACACCATTAAATTCATAATAATCAATTATTTAATAGTTATTTCAAATGGCCATTTAAAGTATTTAATCTATCATATTAATATTTAAGTTCTTATGATCATCAAAATAAAGGGTGCAATCATAGTTTTAGGTTCAAGGTTTCGCCTTTGACCAAATTACATCGGGTCGACAGACAATTAACACAAAATTAAGTCTAATGTTTACAGGGATGTGACACTTTTTATATTTTTTATTTAATCATCTTAAATTTTGTGGTTTCTTCCATGTAATTATGCAACCTACTTCATTTTACAAAAAAATGAGAAATTTGTGGTGTTCACTAAAGTTACATAAACTTCTACACTTGTTCAAAATTTGTTGGATAAATACTAGTTCCTAGAATTTATTTTATGCTTTTGCTAGTTTTTCTTCCCATAAAATTAATACAATTTTTTTCTATGATTCGTTCACATCTAAAATAGTGTTTATCATTTTAATAGGGAGGACAAATTTCACCCAAGCAAATATCATGTCCTTATTATCCATCTAACTATTAAGATGGATTTTATTACAAGTCAATAAACACATAGGGTGGTATCACTTTTGTTGTTTATGAGAAGGTACAATGATAGTGAAAAATTTAATTAAAGAGAGCCTACTATATTTGTGACTTTAGTCTAAATGTCATACATAAGTTTTAAAAGAAAATATCTATCTTGTAGAAGTGTGAAGAGACTTTTTTTAAGATAATGATAGCATCTTTGTTAATGTATTTTATTTATCATCTTAGATGTTGTGGTTTCTTTCATGTAATTATGCAACTGACTTCACCTTACAAATGTAGCATCATAAATTGTCACCCTTGATAATTTCACACTATTTTTTTCTCCCCCTAAATTATTGAGCCTAATTTGATCCCTAGTTTCCTAAATTATGCATTCTATAGCCCATTTGTACCACTTTTCAAGAAATTGCAAGCATTAAACAAATGCATCCAATTAATATTCTACCCTCGACACTTAATGTCCTAGAGAATAGGGCCATAACCCATTTGTACCAAGGGTGAATGGGTCTCCCTATTATGTCAAGGACCAATTTTGGACATGGTGTCAACATTTTAACATTCAAATTTCAAATTTCAAAGGTTAGCTATCAGGATCTAATTCTTGGGAAATTAGATAAATGCCTATAAATACCTAGTCTTTTCACCATTTGAAACTAGAAAGAAGCAACAAAGAGATTTCATGAGCAAGAATTATTGTAAAGAGCAAGTCAAGAGAATCCTTTCAAACCTTTATTGCATCAATTCAAGATCCAAGCATCATTATAGTGAAAATTTTAATAAAAGTGGACCTCTTGTAGTTGTAACTTAGTCTAAATGTTAAACATATATTTTTTAAGTAAATATCTATCTTGTAGAAGTGTGAAAGATAGAAGCTTTATTTAAGATAATGATAAAATTTTTGTTAATATATTTTATTTAATCATCTTACATATTGTGGTTTCTTCCAGACCTAATTATTCTACTTCTTCACTTTACAAATAGTTGAGAAGTTCATATTTTCATTAAAGTTACAAAAAAAAATTGACACTTGTTCAAAGTCTATTGAATAAAGACTCTTTTCTACCATTTGTTTTATAGATTTGTTGGTTTTTCTTCCCACAAAATTAATACAATCTTTTTCAACAATTCGTTCTCATAAAATATTATTCAATCATTTTAATGGGGAGGCAATATTTGCACCCAAGTGCAAATGTCATATCCTTGTCATTTATCTAACTATTAAGTTGTATTTTATTACAAGTAAATTGACACGTAGGGTGGTATCATTTTTTCCTATTTATGGGGTGTTTGTTGGATGTGTTGCTAATATGTGGTTATCATTGATGCCAACACTATTAGCATTTGGTGTATCTACTATTGTATATGTCGAAGATATTGAGAAAATTATAAAAGAAAGTGTGTCAGGTTCCTAGTGGAGCTATTAGAAGATATGAAAGGTGTCTTGTTTGTACATCAAAGATCAAGTTTTTTGGATTAAATGGTTTCTGTTGAGTGTATCTAGTTCATCCACTAGAAGTTTCAGAGGTCTGCATGAAGATTTGAACATGCTATGAACAGTTGTGTTCTGACAGTATTTTCGTGGGTTTTTTCAGTATTCCGGATTGAAGGTTATGTGTTTCTATTGCTTCAGATGTTTCTCTATTAGTTCTTGTTGATGTTGGATGCTTCCTAGATCATTCTCTATCTTTTTGATATGTCCACATTGATCGTGACTGCAAGTAGGTGAAATATTTTCTCTATATGTTCCATTTTTCATGTTCCTGGGCGACATGTTGATGGTAGTGTGTTGTGGATCTTCGAGGTGAAATTAATTGAAGTATTTTTTTGTTGAAGTTCTTAATTTGGGTCTCCACTATGTTGTGGCCAGCCTTGGTGGATTCACATTGAAAATTTATTTGTAAATTTGGGCCAACATTGAAAATATGTTTCATATCCCTAACCGACTAAGTTGTTGATGTAATCTCATGTTGTGGATATATAAGATTGATTGTTTGAGTGAAGTTAGTGTGTGCATAAGAGTGAATGTATGCCAGAGAAAGTGCAAAATGTGTGAATGGTATGCAAATCATTTGATTGCGAGAGGCGAGTGTGAAAGAAAGATTGAGCAAAGTGTGAAGAAGTTGGCTGAAAGAAATTTAGAAAGTTTTTGTGCCTAAGCTGGAATTTGTAATCAAGCTTATTGGCCAAAATATTTTTTCTTAGTTTACATTTTGGATGGTCTTAATCCAAACTCCTTTTGGAAAGTGAGTCCTCTTTTGTATTTGAGCAGTGTGCCTGAATGCATGTGCATTCCCCTTATTTCTCATTATAATTTTAACAGGGTATAATATTGTGGACTAACATCCACCATGGTTTTTCCCCTAACGGGGTTTCCACATTAAAAAATTGGTGTTCTCTATGTTTCTAATGTGTTGATTGCTTATGGTTTATTGTTCATTCATTAGATCCGAGATTAAGTTAAGTAAGGTTAGAAGAAGTTTAAATATTTTGTGATAATTGATTCACCCCCCCTCTTAGTTGTTTGTCCTTGTTTTTCCAACAATTGGTATCAGAGAAAGTTCCTCTGAAGAAGTTTAAAAGCTTGAGGTGATCTGAGATGACATCATACAAGAAGGGCAGTCCTAGATTTGATGGAACAAACTACTCATTGTGGAAAGCTAGGATGGAGTGTCATTTGAAGTGTATTAGTGAACCTTTCTAGAAAATTACAAAGAATAGATATGTTGTTCCTGCAAGTGGTCCTTCCACTCCTGATGAAATCAAAGAGGCTGAGAATAATGTCTGGGCCATGGAAGCTTTGCTAAGTGCTCTAACAGATTCAAAAATGGCAAATGTGTTAGGTCTAAAGAAAACTCATGAGATGTGGACAAAGCTGGAAACTTTGTATGAAGGAGATGTACATCTGAAGATAGCTAAGCTACAAAGTTTGAAAGGTAAATATGAAAATATAAAAAATGGGTGAAGATGAAAATATTTCTTTTTTTATGCAGAGAGTAAATGAACTAGTGATGGGCATTAGATGTGTCAGTGGTATCCTGGAAGAGGAAGAAATTGTGGCTAAGGTGCTCAGTTCATTGCCTACCTCCTACAAAGAAAAGGCTCATGTTATTGAAGAAACCAGATCATTGACGAATGTGACAAGGGATACACTGATTGACAAACTTGTTGCCTTTGAGTTGAGCGAATTTGGTGATTTTTTTCCTAAGATTGAAACTACATTTAAGGCTACTGTATCCAAAAGAAACAAGCAAAGATATGATCTGGGAGAAAGTTCTAGAGAGACATTCAAGTATGAGGAAGAAATGAAACAACTTGAAGATGAAGAAAGAGAACTAGAAGAATTGGAAGCACTGATTGTGAAGAAAGAAGGTAGAGGACAAGGTAAGTATAAAGGAAAGCTTCCTATCAATTTTTTTTCTTGCATTAAAATAGGTCAATTTGCATCAAGATGTCCTGAAAGAGTTCCTAGATCTAAGCCTTATAAATCTAGATTCCAAAAGAAATGTTTATTTTCTGAAGGAGTAACTGATGATGAATTTGATAAAGATAATGGAAATGAAGATGATTGGGTTTTCATTGCTATCAAGGAAAATAGTCCTGTTGCTACTAAATTTGCTACAGTTGAGAAAGCTCTTGCCGGGCCAAGATTGAAGAAAGGATGGGTAAGGTCATTGAAAGTGGATGCTCACATCATATGGCTGGTAACTAAAGCAAATTTGTAAGTCTAGAGAAGTATGACGGTGGGATTGTACGATTTGGAGATAACAATGCTTGTGTGATTTGTGGCAGAGGATCTATTTGTCTTGGAGGTAAGCATAACATTGATGATGTTCTTTATGTTGAAGGCTTAAAGAAAAACCTGTTAAGTGTTGGATAGATGGTGGACAAGGGTTATGATCTTCAGTTCAAAGATGGAAGATGCAGGATATTTGGAAGCTCTGAAAATATAATTGCTTTAGGTAAATAGACAAAAGGTAACATTTTTCACCTAAATGTTGCTAGTGAAAGTTGTTTAATTGCTCAAGTAGATGAAATCTAGTTATGGCATAGAAGGATGTGTCATGTGAATTTTGATAACATAGTCAAAATAAGTTCCACTCAAGCAGTAAGAGATCTACCTAAGTTAGCGAAGCCTGCTAGCATAATTTGCAAGGAGTGTCGGATGGGAAAACAGACAAGAGTTTCTTTTCAGAGTAACAACATCATTCAAATGGATTACTAGAGCTTGTGCATATTGATCTATGTGGTCCCTCCAGAGTCAAAAGTCTCCACAATGAAAGGTACTTTATGTTGATCATTGATGATTACTCTAGAATGATATGGGTTTCTTTCTTAAGAGAAAAATGTGAAGCATTAAGCTTCAAAAGTTTCAAGGCTATGTGAGAGAAGTAATGAGAAAGGTGCGAGAAAATAAAATGCTTAAGGTCAGACAGAGGTGGTGAGTTCACCTCCAGAGAGTTTAATTCCTTCTGTGAAGAGCATGGAATCAGAAGACAGTTATCTGCTCCCCGAACCCCTCAACAGAATGGAGTTGCAGAGAGGAAAAACAAAATAATACTAGATGATGCTAGAATAATGATGATTGAAGGAAATGTGCCTCACATCTATTGGAGTGAAGTTGTAAGCATTGCTATGTATACTTTGAATTGGGTAAATTTTAATGGTAATTCTGGTAAGACTCCTTTTGAACTATGGTTTGGTTATAAGCCTACTGTTAAGTACTTCAAGATCTTTGAAAGCAAATGCTACATCAAGAGAGATGATGATATAGGAAATTTTGATGCAAGAAGTGATGAAGGAATATTTCTAGGCTACTCCACTAGAAGAAAGGCCTACCGGTGCTACAACAGAAGACTGAGAAAAATGGTTGAGAGTGAAAATGTCAAAGTTGATGAGGACTTTGCTAAATCATCTAGATATTGTGGATATGATTCAGATGAAGATAGCACAAACAAAGGAAAGAATGTTTAGACACAAAATCAACTTCAAATTGTACCATATTTTCCATATGTTCCTTTTGTTTTGATAAGTCAAGATAGTCAGGAAGTAGAGACAAGTGCAAGTGGAGAAGAAAGAATAGAAGAATCAAAAGTTTGAGAGAATCCTAAAACCCCAAGGTATGTAAACCTAAATCATTTTGAAAATAAAATTATAGGGGATAAGAATAAAGGTGTGCAAACTAGAAGAAAGATTGCAAAAGAGTATTGCCTGATATCCAAGATTGAACATAAAGATGTCAATGAAGCTTGCAATGATGAACACTGGATGGAAGCTATGAAGGAAGAATTAATGCAAATTGAAAAGAATAATACATGGATTCTTGTTCCTATACCTAAAGATAAAAATGTTATTGGTACTAAATGGGTCTTTCAGAATGAGTTGAATGAACAAGGTGAAGTAGTCCAAAATAAAGTAAGACTAGTATGTAAAGGGTATTCACAAAAAGAAGTTATTGATTTTGAAAAAACATTTTCCCCTACTGCTAGAATTGAAGCTGTAAGACTATTTCTTGCTTATGCTGCATATAAGAACTATAAATTTCATCAAATGGATGTGAAGTCTACTTCTTTCTAAATGGTGAGCGAAGAAGAAGTATACATTGAATAGCCGGATGGATTTCAACTAACTAATGAGGAAAAAATGGTTTGTCGACTGAAGAAAGCTCTATATGGATTCAAGCAAGCCCCTAGAGCCTGGTATGCTAGACTGGACAAATACTTACTGAAGCTTGGATTCAATAAAGGTACTGCTAAAAACAACTTTTATTTCAAATTGGATCATGATAAAGAGTTGATTATTGAGGTATTTGTTGATGACATTATTTTTGGAGATGATAATCTATGCATGAAGTTTTCCAATGAAATGAAGAATGAATTTTAAATAAGTATGATTGGAGAGATACATTTATTTTTGGGATTGCAAGTTACTTAGTTAGACTAGGGGATTTTCATATCCCAATCCAAATATGTGAGAGATCTGCTAAAGAAGTTTGGCATGGATGATTCAAATATTGTTGGTAC
>VDFB02105785.1:410627861-410638283 GCA_007258455.2 Sequoia sempervirens
CTTCAAAATAGCCTTCTCACACTCACCATCACTTGTGAAATGTGTGATATTCCCCTTGCTTGCTCACTTCACCATGTGTACCTTAGGTTGGTCTTATCCCTCACTAGGGAATTCCCCCTCAACCTTTAGCTATGGGTTACAGGGGATATTGAACATCTTGTAGGTTAGAGAAATCCACCTCTTTGTTTGTCCCCGCCTTCACTTATATGCATTCATCTCATTCTCATTAAAAACTTAAAAATCCCTAAAAAATCTCATAAAATGTCTTGAAAAATCCAAAAAATCACACAACTTAGAAAAAAATTCCAAAAGTGACACTTCAAATTGTCACAACTTTGAACTTCACTGATACAATCAAAATGTGCCACAATTGACAATAAAACAAACATTGCGACATACCTAAAAAACCCATCTTTCATATCCAACCAAACGCATAAACTATGACAAGAATCAAATTTACATGGAAGTATGACATTTGTTTGTTTGTCAATTTTTTTGATCAATTTATGATTTTTATCTTTGGTGGCATGTCTTTTAGCTTCTCAAGGATGTCTTGGACTAGAGAGGTGAGGATGGGGCATGTTCACTTGTTTTTTCTCTATGGATTATTTCTTATTCACGGGAGGACTCGTCTTAAGACTTCTAAAACCATAGAGGACCTATGAGTCTAGTGTGGATATGAGCATTCCTT
This sequence comes from Sequoia sempervirens, assembly GCA_007258455.2. Taxonomy (NCBI): domain Eukaryota; kingdom Viridiplantae; phylum Streptophyta; class Pinopsida; order Cupressales; family Cupressaceae; genus Sequoia; species Sequoia sempervirens. The sequence goes on from VDFB02105785.1 coordinate 410,628,553, forward strand.
GTCTGATAGTGTCTTCCATGCAATAAATATTCAAGTCATCTAAGTTCTTTATACCTAGAGGCTTATACTTCATTGCTAAATAAAAATGCAAACAATATTTAGGTTGTCTAGAAGTTCATGTTATCTAAATGCTTATACTAATTTGCGATATAATAAGCTCGATGATGATACAAGCACTTAAAAAGCACAAGAATTTTCATCGCCTTGGATTCTCCCTTTCATAAATCATTTCTTTCATTGTCTTTTCCTCTCATTTTCTCTTCATCATGTTGTTCATCTTCTTTGTCATGGAAAAATTAAATCAATTGTTGTATCCAACTGATGTATGTCTCTTGAATCAAATCTCAAATCATTAAACTTGCTTCTCAAAATCTCAAAACCCCCTAATCAATCAATCATTGTATCAACTTGTCTCGTGCAAGCATCAATTTAATCAGCTTAATCAACTCATCAACCCAGCTATACTGATCATTTCCATCAATTGTTTAGTTATTCCCATCAACTGTGCATTTCCATCAAATGTACATCACCGCTTAATCACTTGCTCAATATCAATCATCTAATCATTTTCTTGTAATCTATCGAGAGATCAATATTTTTACAATTCGTTCAATTAATCTCTCGAGGGGGCATATCATATTCATCATCATCCTTACCATGATATCTCTAGGGCATGTATTAGTTGATCATTTTTTCTTTGAAACAACGCGACAGGCTACATTGTCTCAAAGAAGGGAAAAATGTAGACACATTAAAATTTCCTCTAATAATATTAAAAGTTTTATCAATATGTGGAACCATTATTAGTACCATTATCCATTCTATATATAATTCATCTCATATTCATATGTCATGCATAACCATTTTATAAATATTTATCCATCTCATTAAATCATTTATAAATCTATAATCATTAAAATATTATTTATCCATTTCCATTATTTACCACTTTGCATGCATTTCTCCATTTCACTCTTTTATCCCATATTCCCTCTAATATTGGACCCACCCCTGAGGAGATCTATTTAAACCTTTGCGTCTCTCATTTCTTGATCATCCAACATCCACGTTCTTTGCATTTCAGTTACATTTACATCCACTTTGAATACTCTTTGTTTTGCACTCTCCTTTTTTAATATCCATTTCATCTTAGTTTATTTGCATGTTAGCATTCTATTTTTATCGTGCTTTATTCTATTATTTCATATCATTCGTATTCAATCTTCTAATCTCCATTCACCATAGCCTCTTGTGCATAGTGCTCTGAGAGAATTTATTCAACAACATAGGATCTTGGATGATAGGAGGGTAATGGAGACATAAATCCATTTTCATGCATGTGTGTTTAGATAGTTTATTTTGTTTGCATGTGTATGTAGTTGGTAGGTACTCCAATGTTTAATGTTGGAACAAATATGAATCTTTGGATTTATACTCTCATTTCCATGATCAACAATCATATCATAGAGGAAGAGAAGATAAAAAATTCTACCACAGTAATAGAGGAGGCCATAATTCTTACCGCAATGATGGATTCTAAAGAGATGAAGGTAGATCTAAGAGAAAACCATTTAGAGGAACCTATTTCAAGTGTGGAGGTGAAGGACACAGAGCATTCAAGTGTCATCAAGGAAGTACCAGAAGAGCAACATATGTGGATGAGGAGCATGTTGGATCCCATAATTCAGTTGGGAAACTGGATAAAGGTGAATCACTGGTGATGAGAAGAGTTTTGATGCATGAAGAAGTAACTAAAGAACCTCCACAAAGGAAAAGTCTATTTAGAACCAGATGTAAGTCCAGAGGAAAGGTATGTAAATTTATCATTAATAGTGGTAGTACTAGCAATTTAGTTTCAAAGGAGATGATAAAAAAGTTGAATTTGAAGAAATTGAAACATCCAAACCCTTATAGGTAGCATGGATTCAAGATGAGCATAAGATATTAGTGAATGAACAATGTTTGGTAAAATTTCATATTAGATCATATAGGGACAAATTTTTGTGTGATATTATGCCTATGGATGGATGTCATTTACTATTAGGAAGACCATGGAAATATGATAAGAAATCAATTCATGATGGAAGAAGAAATACTTATACTATGGCATCAAATGGAAGGAGAATCAAGTTGATACCTTTGGAGGAAGAGGAGAAGACCGAATTTTCTGGCACTTCCAGACTATGTTTGGTGGATGGAAGGAAATTTCTTGATGGATTGAGGCATGAGAACATGCGTTTTACGTTGATTCCAAAGAAAGGTGGAAGTATGGAGACAACAAAGAGTGAAGATCTACCACAAAAAGAAGCGAAAGGCAATCGCCGGTGAGCATGGCGCCGACATCCCCGGTCGTGCGAATCAGCGATTTCACCTCAACTATGATGAGTTCATCATAGATCCACCGGCGGAGTTTCGGGTTCCAGCACCATGGAACGGCTGTTCCATTTTGCCCAGTGAGCCGAAAACGTGCGAGCGTTCACGATCAGAAACGTCGATTCAGCGTAACAGCTCAACCCGTTGCCGATGAGAATCGGATATCGTACAAACCCGCATACAAATAAGATCAATTGCTAAGAGCATATCTTCCACTGCTGGCTGCTGATGCAGATTGATATTGACTGTTTGAGTGGAGAAAATTATCTTACAAATATTGATCTCAAGAGTGGATATCATCAGATCAGGATTAGAGAAGGAGATGAATGTAAGACTACATTTAAGACTAATGAGGGATTGTATGAGTGGTTAGTAATTCCTTTTAGATTGACCAATGCACTGAGAATCTTCATGAGATTGATGTGAACGAAGCATACAATAAAATTCTTGCAAGTTTGTTATTGCTTCACTTTCGGTTACATATCTCAGCTTCTTCTAAGACTAGAGAGATGTCACTTGTGGGTACATCCGAAGTATTGTAGAGATTTCTGAGTGAAGAGAAATCAGTTGGACAATGCCAGGGTGAAGTGTAATTTTAAGGAAGATATGAAGTTAGGTATAATCTTTACCTTTTGGCCTGTTTTGTGAACAACTGTAGCCGAAATAAGAAAGTGGGATAGTAATTTTAGATTGGCCTGCTACTGGAGAAGGCGTAAGATCATTCCAAGCATTAGCCAGTTCTCACCAAAAGCCATCGTTGTCACAGTGCACTTGTAAACCCCAGCGACAAAAGAAATGAGGAAGAAGGATTTGGCGTGGACGCTCAAGCACAAAGGAGCTCGAATTGTTGAAGAAAAAGGTCAAGCAAAAGCAGCCAGTGGCATTAGCTCACTAGATTTTGACAAGGTATTTCCTGCAAGTTGATCAGGATGCGCGGGAAATGCAATCTGGAGTAGCATTGTCGCGAAGGAAGATCCGGTAACTTATTCGTGCCAAGGAGGAATTTGAATGGGATTCCGTAAGAAGATAATTTATGATTGCACCCCATTCCATAATTCAAGCCTTGAAGAAGTGGAGACATTACTTGTTTCCTAAGGAATTTGTGTTGTATACAGATCATCAAGCCATGAAATATTTGAACAATCAAGGGAAGTTGAATCAGAAACATATGATATAGGTTTAGTTCCTGTAGAGTTATACATTTTTGTTGAAGGATAGGAGTGGCAAGTCAAACAAGGTTGTAGATTCATTGAGTAGAAGAAGGAATTTTTTGACAGATATGAGAGTGGAAGTATTGGGATTTGAAGAGTTGAAAAATATGTATGAAGGTGATGCATATTTTGGTGAAGCATGGAGAGTATGTAAAGAACCAATAGTGACAAACTAGAGCCAATGGTTGGACTATTTCATTCAAGAGGATATGTTATTTAAAGGAAATCAATTGTGTATACTGAGGATTTAATGAGGGAGAATTTGATCAAGGAGAAGCATAGTGGAGGCTTAGCAGGACATTTTGGAGTGGATAAGATAGTAGCTTTGGTAGTGAACACTATTTTTTGCCACATATATATAAGGATGTAAGAAAGTATGTAAAAAGTTTTAAATTTTTTTAAGTTGCAAAAGGAAGTAGTTAGAATACTGGATTGTATAAACCTTTGACAATACTGGAGAGATCTTGGGAAGATTTGAGCATGGATTTCATTTTGGGATTATCAAAAATACAGAGAGGTTAGGATTCTATTATGGTAGTAGTGGAATTTTTTTCTAAAATGACACATTTTATTCCTTCTAAGAAGATTAATGATGTTGTACATATTGTTGACTTATTTTTCAAAGAGATTGTGAGATTACATGGTTTACATAAGAGTATTTTTTCAAACAAGACACCAAATTCATTAGATACTTTTGGAGGACATTTTGGAAGAAGATGAAGATAGATTTGAAATTCAATTCAGCATATCACCCACAAACAGATGGACAAAAAAAGGTTGTGAACATACGTTTGTGTAATTTGTTGAGATGTTTGGTTGGAGATGAGGCAAGAAGTTGGGATATAGTCTTACCATAAGCAAAATTTGCATGTAATGATTCAGTGAATTGGAGTATATAGGGAAGACACCATTTCAGATTATCACCCGAGTAAACCCTAGAGGAGTTGCAAAATTAAGAGACATTAGTATGGAGAATAAAAGGAGTATGGAGGTTGAAGATTTTGAAGATTTCATGGAGACATTGCATAATCAAGTCCATAAGCATTTAGAAGACATGAATGGTAAGTATAAGGAGAAGGCAGATGAACATCAAAGATATAATGAATTTTCTGTTGGGGATGAAGTGATGGTATATTTGAGGAACAAAATATTTCTAGTTGGTACATACAATAAGTTGAAGATGAGGAAATTTGGACCATGTAAGATACTCAGAAAGTTTGATTTTTGAAATACTTGCGGCTACTAGAAACATTGGGTATATCACATATTTTCAATATTGCATACATATATGAGTTTCATGAAGGACAAGAAATTGGTAATAGTGATGAAGTGGATTTGAAGGATTAGTTACCACACAAGAAACTGGAGGAGATTGAACAGATTTTGGATTCCAGAGTTGGAAAGAGTACTAGGAACAAGTAGTACAAATAATATCTTGTGAAGTGGAAAGGCACACCAGTGGAGGATTCATCATGGATTTCTTAGGCTGAGGTGGACCATCTTGGTTTTCCTCTTAGCCCTGGAAAGTGAGGGAATCACTTTTCTTTCAGTCTTGGGTGTCTGATGCAAGAGCATCCCTGGTTGTAAAGCAATCCTGTATCAACCAAAAATAATTTTTTTCTTGCATTGCATTTAATAACAGTTCTAGTAGTTCATTTCACATTTTACTGCATTTCTTTTTCTGAGCTCATGGAGCAAGATATAGCATCTAAACATCGACATCTATCACATATCTAGATTTCACATCATTTGCATTTGTCTACTGGAAGTTATCACTCTTAGAATTTCACTGTGTTACCAATTAGAGCAATTGGGGCTGACCTGGTCTAGATTTCTTAGTGCCAACTTATTCTAGATCATGCAAAGCTTAATAGGACATCATATAGGCATCTTGGGTTCATTGGGAGTTATCTTGGAGATTCACAAGGAATGATCTCTTCTTATTTTATGGCTGACATTTGTTTTTGATCATTCATTGGGCTATTAACCCTTGTGGCTGACATGAACCTATATTGGAGCTCAAGAAACATATTTATAAGCATTTTAATTCATCATAGATCATCAATTAGTTGTTCATGATTAGATAGATTCAATATACTTTCGCATAAACCCTTCGGGGGCATGTCATAAGGCCCGTGTTGTTGAAAGCCTTTGTGGAAAGCCTGTGGGCCCTGGATATTTGCCCTTGAGACTTATGTTTCATGTAATATTACAACTTCAATGAGATTTCATGTTCGCATATCAATCTATTGTGCTATTTCCACTATGTTGACTCATTGTTGCACGGTTCAGATTGTTCCTTCTGGAACCCTCCTACCGTGACTGCACCAATATCCACCATTTCTCTCTCTCTCTCTCTCTCTCTCGTGTTATTCCTACTCCCTCCAATGAAATTTATACGATGATCATCCCTCAATTCCTCCATCTATTCCCATAGATACCATCCATTATACATCCTCCTCCATGCCTCTTTCTAAACCCATTACTACTTTCATAACTCACACCAACCATACATCCTAATGGATTTCAACTCTCTCTTGTTTCCCTTCATTTTCCCTAGATGCACTTATGTGAAATCTATATCAAGCGGAGAAGAGAGTGGATTCAAGAACAAAAGGATAAGATATTGAGAATTTTAAGGATTCTCTAGACATACACCACTATCATATGTGATTGTTACACACCCTCTCCCTATGGGATTTGTGGCACCATGATTTTTAATTTATGATAGAAAATATGATCCAAATACATATTTAATATATTTTACTATTGAATGTGTTGAAAATTGAGGTGTTTATGTAGCTTAATACTTTGTAAAACTTTATGATTGCTGATCTAAATATATATTCTTTGTTACAGATTCTTTGTGGGTAATTATCTGATTAATCCTTTTTACCATTTGTAGAATGAAGATAGAAGTTGATAGAATAATTAGATAGGATATTAGAAATATTACACAAGCATGTACTGTGGAGAAACCCTTTCAGGAAAAAAATCCACTAAGAATTAATCTATTATTCAATCTCTGAAGTAGATTACAATAGCTCCAATTCTTGCTTGAGAATGCTTCTTTTTCCTTCACCAAATCTTCTTCACAACCTACAATAAAAATGATAATAACTCTCTTCAACTTGCTTGAGATAAATAGGAATTAAAAAATTTTGTAAAATCAACATGAGTTACAATTACAATGCTCAAGCCCTATCCCTAAAAGGTACACCTATCTCCTACAAGTAGAGTTATGTCGTGAAGAACAATGTCAAATCATCATCTTCATGCATTTAGGAATCCCAAACTAAAGTAGCAACTCAATATTTGGTCTATAAATATCTTCAAGGCTTTATCCTCAAAGTAGGCACCCACGAGAGGGACCACTTAACTTAGCCTTCTGAAATATCTTACCATGCAAAGGAGTTAATTCCAAGAAGCCAACTTGGGCACCCAAGTTGGGTCCAAGTCATTTCCCTGCTAATCCCAAAATTTCAACACCCTATTCATGGAATGGCCATCCTATTAATCGGAAGATAGTCCCTATTATCTATATCATGCACCTCCAAGTCATTAGTCATGCATTCCAAGTTAACTAAAATCAACTAGTATCTAACTAAAACTAATCAACTTACAATCGAACTGAATCTAAACTAAACTAAACTCCATTCTCCAATCAACTAAACTGAATCGATTTGAACTTAAATCCAATCAACTTCATGTATGAAAACATCAAACCTAACTCTTAGGATCTTTGGCATGCATTTAAAGTGTTATCTCTACTCAATAGTTAACTGAACTCAAGGTGAGTGTCACCTACCATGTGGGCACCCCATGTGCCCCTATTATTTAGGAACTCATATTGGACGCCCTCACATGCTCCTAACATTTAGAATTAATTACAAATGTCAATTAACATGATTATTTCATTCAATATTAATCTCTTTTTAATCCTAGTGTTGGGGAACACTTTCAAGGACTTAGGAGATATGATGAAATAAATAATGTTTAGGATTGCACCAAATGGCATCCCATTTCCAACATTCTCCCACTTGACATTATATTAATACTGCACCATTATAACAAGGAATAATAATTATAACCGTGTACAAGACTCAAGGCCAATGGCCTTCCTGCACCACGAGAACTTATCTGTAGTAACTGGCTTCATAAGATAATTTGCAACATTAATCAAAGTGTCAAATTTTTCAATTAATATCTTTCCACTTTCAACCATTTCTCTCACAAAGTGATACTAAACATCAACATGCTTAGTATGATCATGATACATAGGATTTTTGGCTAAACAAATAGCACTCTAACTATCACATTCAAGTCTTGCTTGCAATTAAAACCAATACCTTTCCCAAGTCTCTGTAACCAAACTACCCACGCTTAGAGGCATCTCTGCAGGCTGCTGTATCAGCTTTGAGAAGCGAAAAGCAACCGTGGGCTGCCTCTTACTCATCCAACTAACCACAACTCCAAACAAAGTGTACACATAGCCACTTGTTGACCTCCGACTGTCCAAATCTCTTGCCCAATCTGAATCAAAAAAACCCTGTATGTCCAATGATCTATGCATAATACCAATATCATTAGAACCATGATAAACTAAATAGTAATTAGAAGTCCCTCGTAAATATATAAACGCCCTCTTAACATTAGTCCAATGCTCTTTACCAGGGCTAGACATAAACCTACTAAGAACTCCCACTACTTGGGCTATATCTGGTCTTGTACAAACCATTGCATACATTAAACTACCAATTGCACTAGCATATGAAATTTTCGATATTTCCTCATAATCAAAATCAGATTTAGGACTCATGTCTAAACTTAACTTCATGCCAACTGGTAAAGGAATATTAACTAGTTTACTATCTTGCATATTAAACCTTTTCAAAATAGTATTAACATAATTGCTCTGACTTAAGCAAAGCTTTCTGTTACCTCTATCTCTACTAATCTCCATACCAAGGATATATTTTTCAGCCCCTAGATCTTTCATCTCAAATGTGCTCAAGAGTTGTGCTTTCAATTCCTTGATCATTACCTTGTTGCTACCAATAAACAACATGTCATCAACATACAAGATAATAATTAAAAGCATCATCAATAACTTTATGCAAACACAATGATCTTCCTCACCCTAACATAATTCACTCTCAAATGCAAAGCAATTTGAACTCGTAAATTAAGACTGGGAGACTGCTTCAATCCATATAATGATCTCTTTAACTTGCAAACCAATTCTTCTTTTCCTTTTACAAAAAAACCATCAGGTTGCTTCATATAAATCTCCTCATCAAGATTCCCATTCAAAAAAGCAGTTTTCACATCCATTTTCTCTATCTCAAAAATCACATTAGTAGCAAATAATTGATAAAAAGAATCTAATAGAAGTTAATTTAGCAACAGGAGAGAATATTTCATTAAAGTCAACTCCCTCTCTCTGGGAGTAGCCCTTGTCTACTAATCTAGCCTTGTACCTTTCGATATTACCATATGCTCCAATCTTCTTTTTAAAGATCCATTTACAACAAATGGCCTTTCTTCCTTTGGGAAAACTCTCAAGATCCCATGGGTCACAAGTTTCTAAGGATTCCATTTCCTCATGCATAGCTTGTGACCAAATCTTGTGTTCATTTGAAGACAAAGCTTCCCTGTAAGAACTGGGTTCATCATTAGTACTCATTAAAGAAAAATACAATGGAAATTAGGTGGGCTATACCTATCAAAGTGATTCAATTGTCTTGTGGATCTTCTGAAAGGGGTTTCTACTTGTTCCTCAATATGCTTATCTTGAGCATCTATTTCCAAAAGAACTCTCTGAACTCTCCTCTTCCAATCCATCCAATTGTTCTTCAACATGTGCATATTGTTGCTTCTCATTATTTATCTCAAAATGCACTATTCAAGAAGTATCCTTCTCCTTTGGTTGTTCTTCTCCTAAATAAGCTCTAAATTCCCTAAACATAACATCTCTAGATAAATAAACTTTTCTTGTTAGTGGATTCCAAAGCTTGTAACCTTTTACATTTTCACCATAACCTATGAATATGAATTTTTGTGCTTTAGGATCCAATTTAGATCGCTTTTCTTGAGGCACGTGAACAAAAGCCTGACAACCAAAGATCCTTAAATGTGCAACACTAG
>VDFB02105785.1:410638383-410652743 GCA_007258455.2 Sequoia sempervirens
GGAAGGGAATTCTGGAGGGAAAGTTCTAAAACCATCGAAACTTAACGGAACGTTGACGAAACCTTGGCAGTTCATTGAAACACCCCAAACACATCCCAAATCCACCAAAAAGTTGTCCCCAAAGCCAAAAATGTGGAAACTGGACCGACAGGGGTCCACAGATGTTTCTGAAACAGCCAAAGCAAGACAAAAGGCAGAAAGGGGATGGGGGACTTTATTTCTCCGCAGATTTGAATACCCCAAGTAGGTGAATTTGGGTAGGGGAATTTGATCATTTGATGGCACATGACCGATTTGGGCTTGGAAATGGGGCACACAAAACAAGACAGGAGCAAATCACCTGTTGGGAGCGAAAAAAAGGGGGTCCCTGCCTACGGCGGGGCGTGTGTGCAAAACATGCGCAACAACTTCAAGTGGGATGTACTCCACATTGACGCCATTCCTCAATCTTCACTTGATGGCATCAAGGAATGACAGAACTCCATGGATATAAAGTATTATGAAAGAAAAATGAACTTGAACTGGCAACCAATTTTGAAGATTATTACTGATGATCCAGATAAACTTATTGAAGATGGTGGTTGAAAATTTTTGAATATGGAAGCTAGTGATTCTGATTTTGATAATTCAGAAGATTCAGATCAAGGATATGAACCCTCTAATGTAGAAGAGGAATTAGAATCAGATTTCGTGTAGCCACCATCAAGAGTGTTACAATCCAACAAGATGGAGAGAATTATTATATAAGGATAATTTTCAATGTTGTAGGTACCGGATTTAATGCCAACTACAATGCCAACATTGAAATTCCCTAGCAGTATTTATGTTAAGGACATTTCCTTTAGATGCAAGGATTCAAAGCACGTCAACCATGTGGTACAAATGATTAAATCCCAGAGATGATTTGTAGCAATGAAAGAATCTAAAAAGGCGGAGAGAGATACATTGGTGACTTGGGAGAAACTTCATCTTTCAAAAACAAAGCCAATTAGGCTGGAAGACGTGTGGATCAGGCTAGCATTTGGTGGAAGAGGATGAAAGATGACTAGAACTCTGGAGGCCCACCATAATGGATTTCGGTATTCAACCATGAGAGCAAAAGAGTGAGTTGATATCATGTATCAAAACATTAAGCATGCATTCTTCCAACCAATGGAGAAGGAGATGATTACTTTGCTTCATTTTCATTTTCATAACCATATCATGGCATGGGAACCAAGAAGACCAAGGATGTCTAGTTTTATGTGGAGGTAATGGATGTGGTCCAAAATTTAGGAGGGGAGATCCTAATGTCTTCCAAGAGGCATAAAGTTAGATGAATTAAGTTCACGTACATGTCTGCCAAATTTTACTTCCAATTTTTTACTTTTTTCCTTGACTGTCAGAGTTTACTTACAAATTTGAAATTTCTTTCTGGTCATTTTGATGAGGATATATTCAACCAATGTGTAAGCACCTTTTGTTTGTATCACAAGCATCTGTGCATTGCAATAATTTTGATTATTTATGGTCTATAGCTATGTCATCTCACTTATTGGATCTTTTATTTCAATGTTTTCTATGGCCTTCTCTGTTTGAGGTAGCACTTGACAATCCTACCTCCTTTCCTTAGCTGAGAAGTGGTTTTGAATTTGGAAATACTGCACTTTAAAACTAGCTATGGTTTAAGGAGAACTATTCTAGCTTTGTTGTTGACACCCTCAATCTTCAACAAGGAATTAGATGCATGGACTGAAATGCAAGCTTTCAAACTTAGATTTGAATGGCAGTTGTATTTACATGACTATTTGGATTGTCAATATGTGTAATAGTGACTGCATCCTTATCAAGTTTGGCTACCCTTATTCAGAATGCCTTAGCCTTTGGACTCGATACAAAGTTGTGCATTGTTATTCCATATTTGTAACATGTAGGACATTTAAGGGGTACAACATATAGAAATTCAGTACTGTCATCCAAGGAAAAATTACATATGGTGTATCAAGAACAATAGAAAATTCTTTTATTAGGGTTAATGCTTTCTTCCCCCACGCTGCTGATATTTTCCCCAAAACACTTTTTTTTTTATTATTTCAACGCATCTCAAAATTCAATGTATTGATTAACATTTGTTACACATTTCAACTATTTATGCAAATGATGCATATATGTTAACTCGATTAGTGTTGTTACTTCGGTAGTTTGACTTCTATGACAACCAGCCATTAGGCCATTGTGTGTGGGAGCATGTTTGTGTTTTTAGTTAGCTTTTTTGGATAGCTCTACTGGGTGTTGAGGACATTCCATTTATATTTTGAATGTTAAGAAGTAAGAGATTCAAGGATTTTTCAAGCAAGTAAGAGAGCTATGGAGCAAGCCTCATCTAAAATATTTTGAACTAGAGTTTGATATACCATTTAGAGAGCTTGGTTTTCATGGAATTCCTTTCAAAGCCTCTACTTTTATTGTTCCTATGGTAAACTATTTGGTAGAGTTGGTGGAATTACCTTTCTTAGTAATCGCTATTAGTGAGATTGAGAATTGTTAACCTTGAGAGAGTAGGACTTGGGCAAAAGGAATTTGATATGGCTATTATTTTCAAAGACTTCAAGTGGGATGTACTCCACATGTATGTCATTCCTCAATCTTCACTTGATGGCATCAAGGAATGGCTGAACTCCATGGATATAAAGTATTATGAAAGTAGAATGAACTTGAATTGGTGGCCAATTTTGAAGAGTATTACTGATGATCCAAATAAATTTATTGAAGATTGTGGTTGGGAATTTTTGAATATGGAAGCTAGTGATTCTGATTCTGATAATTCAGAAGAGTCAGATCAAGGATACGAACCCTCTGATGTAGAAGAGGAATCAAAATTAGATGAGGAAGGTTCAGAAGATGAATCTCTTGTGGAGTCAGAGGAGGACAAAGAAGAAGAAGAATATTATGAAGAGGAGTAAGGTAAAACATGGGATGAATTAGAAGCCAAAGCCAAAAATGTAGATAAGGAAAAAGGAGACAAGTCTGATAGTGAAGAGGAAAGGCTACAATGAAAGGTAAAAGCTACAGGGAAGTCTCGGGAACCTGATATTAGAGATTCAAGAGGAATTCCTTCCAAGAGGCATAAATTCAAATGAATTGAGTTCATCTACATCCTTCTACTATTTATTCATGCACATAAACGGTCATCTTATAATCATAAGATTTGAGCTCTATTTACTCATCCTACACATCAATAAACAACTCAACACAAGATATGAAAATTGATATATTAACACAACTTGATATCTAACTAAGTTATTGAAAATCAACTATTGATACCTCATTCTCCATCCAGATTACAAAATTGTTCCACTTTTTGTTTTGTTTTATATTCTTTTCAAATTGCTTTGGATGGTGGCCATATTTCTCCTCCTGTCAAAACATGGCACATGGACTAGTTAAACTAATTAATATGAAATCATTTAATTTTTCCAAGGAAATAAAAAAATATATCATTTAACATATTAAATATACTTACAAATGTACAGATCAAGGCCTGTAAACCTTTCTGGCTACTGCGATGCATGGTATGGATTTTCTCAAGCCTAGCCTTGGAGGCCTTGTCCTGAAACATATACTAATTTAATTTAATTATGCACAAATAAAATTTAAATATTGCCAGGCCCATTAATTTAGTCAGGAAGTTAGGGGCCATAAGGATTCATGTGGAGGGCGATTCCTTGATAATCATCCAAGCTATAATAAAAGGAGAAATTGATGCTTGGCATTTGCAGTGTGTGATTAGGAAAATTATTGAAGAATTAGCTCTTTTTGAGGATTATAAGATTAGTCATGTTAGGAGAACAAGGAATATGGAAGCAGATACCCTCTCGAAATGGGATTTAATGTTTACAAAGGTGGATGAATTTATAATTGAGAATTTTAGAGGAGTTTCTTTGGAGTAATTTTTTTCCATTGCATTTAATGCAAGGTGGTGTTAGTTAGTAAGCAGAGGAATGTTTTTCAAAATTTTTGAAGGACATGAAGCATTGATTAAGGTTTTTCTGCTAGTGTTGGACGTACGTTTGACATTAATGGTGATGGATTACTATGTAATGAAGCTTTTCCTTGCATTTCCTTTAATGCTTCTTGGTTTTCGGGAGTAAGGAGAGTGTTAGGATGGCGGTGTGAAGTAGTCTAGTGGCTAATGTACCAGATAAGAAATGGAGGACAACTTCAATTTGAAAGAGAGAAGGAAATTGGATCATTTTGTTGGAAAAGTGATGATGAAGAGACTACATGGCTTGTTCCTATACAAGGATGTGAAGGTGGCACAATCTGTGCAATTCATTCTGGGTAATGGTTTCAAAGATTTGAAGCACAAATATTGGACTAATATGGATATATACTCTCTGATCATGGCATGGGGACTGGACTTAGGAGATTCGGTGGAGTTTGTAAAGAAAGTGATGAAAGAATTGGGGCATAGGGATTTCTTAGTGAACATGGAGAGTATCCTGGAATGGGCTATACTAGGACAAGGATTTAATGTGAGCGAAGGCATGGAAGGTGTGGACCTAGAAGTAGCAGAGATAAGTCACCCATTCATTAGGTGACTAGAAGGAAGAACCAAAGTTGTGTGGAGAGAGGGTGTGGAACGAGGGTGGAAAGATTTGAAACTGTGCATCAAATTAATGGAGACTGAGGAGATAATAGTGGGACTGAAAGCCATCGCCAGAGAGGAGCTATGTGAGAAGAAGGGTTTGCAACTGAGAAAGAAGGTGAAGCTGCTCGAGGAATTGTTCCCATTGCATCTGGTCAGTGCTTCTGGAACTTCCATGTAAACTCAATGCTCATTTTTTGCATAGTTTATTGTGTTTAATCTAGATGTTGATGTATAAGCTTAAGGGGTTAAGCCCTGTTTTTGGTTTCGATACTGTAAATAGCTGGGGTTTGGGTAGTAGTTGTTTGGATAGCTTTTAGGTGGTTGTGGTAGAGCTTTTTGATCTGTAGGTTTTTATTCTATTTTAACAGACATGATTTGATGGTGCTGGAAGAAATTTTTATTTGGAGCTTTGTATATTTGACTTATCTTAAATAAAATAAAACTATTATCACTGATCAAAAAAAAAATTTAAATATCGTTTAATAAATTTGATATAATCTTATGAGAAAATTCAAATACCTGCATACTCTCCTCACCAGACTTGCTTCGTGCATCCTGGATTCGTGCTATAATATTTTGAGCCAAAGCTCAAATGGGTAGGGTAAATTTTTTTGTTCGTTTCTCAAAGGTTTTACACTTTATAATGCAATACAAAGAGCAGTAAAAAATCACGAATTCAAATACAATACAAAGAGCAGTAAACAATCATGAATTCAACCAAGAATTTATTTTTTAACCTTACCTATGATGTCGCAGACTAAATCAAATTTCTCATCAGTTGCTGGAAGCGCCCTGCTCTCTTCCTTCATGCAGCGTTTTTCCCTTTTTGTCGTCTGATTTCTTCCTTCACATGGGAAATTTTTAAATTTTTGATTTTGATTCAATAGTCAGTGTTAGTTAACGCCAACTTGAGTGCCAAATTTTGGCCATTAATGTAATCAATTTGGGGAACCTAAGGTGGTTCCAAGTGTGCCTAATTGAGTGCCTATAATTGTTGTATAGTGACTATTTTCATTATTGTGACCACCGCTGTCCCGTGGCTCCTTCATAAGCTCGGTGCAGTAGAGAAGTTTTTACTGTGGTCCCGCAAGGTGCTTCATCCTTCTCGACGGTAGTGTGGTGAAAGCTTCTATGGGGGCACATGAGTCTTCCTTCTTTTCCTGGCAGTGTTGCAGTGATTCCTGCAAGTCTTCTACCATTGGCGTGTAGTAGTGCGGTGACCACCGCTGTCCTGTGGCTCCTTCATCAGCTCGATGTGGTAGAGCAATTTTTACTGTGGTCCCACAAGTTGCTTCTTCCTTCTCGGCGGTAGTGCGGTGAAAGCTTCTGTGGCAACATTTTTATTCACAGAGGAGTCCATGGAGAGAGGACGTGGACGACATAGAAATACTAAATCGCTAAGAGGAAAGTGGGTGGAAATAGACAAGACAACATTGATTAAGCACTAAATTTATTTTGATATTTTGTTGTGTGAGGAAAAATTACTAATGAACTTTTCATAAATGTGTTTGATAGCATATCATGCCATTGGCAATTAGGGGGGATTCTTGTCTTATAGTTGACTTAAGGAATGCCATAAGTCGATTGTCAGCATTTACAAGGTATGTGGTTATATGAAACGTTCATGTGTGAGAGACATAGAGATATTATATTGCGTTTTAATTTATGACTAAAGTTTCATACTAATTTACTATTCTTATATTAGGTGGGTGACCTCCAAGGGGATCCATGAATCTGAAGTGCTTAAACTTTGAAATGTTTCAGTAATATTATGTTGTGCTTTGACAATTGAAAACCTATTTTATTCTCCTAGCAAGCTTTTTTATTTTCCATTATAATTCTAGACCAAACAACATTTGTGGGGATGGACTTTTACACCAATATTAATTTGTATGAAGCTCATGAACCTAATGTCAAGCAGTAAATTCCTTTCGTAGAAAAGAAATGTAAAGGATTCATTTAAGAAAAGATAAGTAGTCTCTTTCTGAGGATAATCCACATGCAAAAAGTAAAAAGCACATAAAAAAAACAATTATATAGTAGAAAATTAGATTCAATCAATTTTTGATAAGGAAAAAAAGGTTTTGAAGGGGCCTCGAAACCCTTTACAATGATGAAGTTGTAAGAGAAATTAAACCGCTAAGCCCAACAGCCCAAAAAACCAAAAAGCTAACATAAGATGGAACATTAGCAACCCATCAACAAACCCAAAAGAAAAAAATATCAGCAAACTTGTTGAACCAAAAAAGGAAGCACTAGCTACATCAAATTATCTAAAACATTAGTTGAGGCCATGTTCTCCTTGATGACCTCCTCATGCATACTGATAACATCCTTCAGCTCCTCAACAACAACAACATCTCTCTTTTTCATCTTGCTCCTCGTCCTAAGGCACGGACCCGCATGCATGTCCTTCTCCAGCATAGGAGTAGAAGCTTCTGATTTCTCTAATAGGTAAGATCCACTAATATCTTTAATCCTTTCCTCCATATTACCCAAGTAAAGTGGTTTTCTGGTCCAATTCAACGCTTTCTCATTCAAAACAGAAAGACCCATATCAGTGGTCTTCAAAGAGTTATTGCTGATATTGACCACCATTTTCAAGTCCTCTAACATCTTTCCCATTTTATCCTCCAAACTTGCCACTCTATCCTCTAACATTTTATTAACAATAACTTCCAAAGAGGAAATTCTTTCCTCATGAGAAACCCCAAACAATCAGCATCAACCAGTAGCTTATCAAGCTTAATATGCATTGATTTCACTTTTCCTTTTATTTCCCACTTTGGGTAGATATCTCAAGTTGAAAATAGTCTTCAGAATGTCTACTAATAAAATTTGTGCCCCATGGGATTGATCTCACCCTTTGCAATATTGTCTTAACTCACATAAGTGATTTGAAACTTTTGAAATGACTTTGTTCAAAGTTTGTGAACCAGTAAAGACCCCTTGAATAAAACAAATCATAATTGACCCCTAAGTGATTCAATTCCTTAGACCTTCGAGATGACATAATCCTTAGGATTAGTTATAGTTTCAAGAGAGGTAGAGTTATTTCATTCTACTCATGTTGAAATGTGTCAATTTGGCCATCAACAAGGTGATATGATAGATGGATACCTCTCAAAAGAATAGTTGGATCCTTGTTCTTCTTTTTACACTTCTTACTAAATTCTTTTTGAGAAGTTTTAGCTGTAGGTTGCTCTTGGGTAGCTTGTGTGGCTTGTAATCAGACTTCTTGTGTGGTAGTTGGATACATAGTTTGAAGTCAAGCATATCCAAACCCACTACTAGTCTTGCATTAGCTACACCATATATTAATCTAGCTTGGTTAAGAGATTCAATTAGTTGCTTTTTTGTTAAATGTTTTAGGTTTTTCTTAGCCTTATCACCTTTTGATTTCCGCTTGGATTTCTTGTTCTCCGTTGTTTTGGAGGAAGAATCTTCTTTTCTCTCTTTTTTTCTTGTCATCCTTTCACTTTCTCTTCTAATAACATTTGATCTTTATTTTTAGCCAAGAACAGTTGATATCTTCAATCGCTCTACTTATATCAATTATTGAGATGTTTTCTTTGATAGATTTGAAATGTGGGAAAAAGTATCCCACAAATATGGTCCTTTTAGTTACACAATGGGATCTAAAGGGAGTCTTAAGTATAACCTTTTCCTAGGGATTTCATTAGGACGAAGATCACAATGTGTGTAATGATTGATTGTCAACCTCAATGGTGAGTCAATTAGACCCGAATCTCAGTCCTTAGGATAGTAGGATAATGGGATAGATCTAAAACCAATTTGAAATGATATGAAAATTTTAAACTACATGAACTATAAGACCTATAACATGAAATGAAAATTCTTGAAAGTACATAGAAACTAAAACCACAATTTGCAAGCAGATTTGAGAAGGGTTAGGACACATGTACTAGTCACCAAAAGTAGGATATGAGCTTTGTTGAAGGAAGGGTTCCCCCTAGGGAAAATGGGTCCTAGTTAAGGGTCTTGAAAATTCTTTTTGCAATCCTCTAAGGTAGGATCTTACCTTCTGTTTTGCATAGGTTCCACTATCGAACAACCATAAATAAATTCTGAATTTGAGTTTTTGTGACTTAACAACAATGAATGCAACAAATGCAAAAATGTAAAATTTCTCTTCAAGATCTTCAATCCTTCTTCAACAAGTGTAATCTACACATACAAAGAGGGAAAAATGGTTTTTTTTGTTTGTATGGGGGTTTTCCTTAGTCAAACCCCATTTTTGGTAATTAAACCTTGATAGAAAGATAATGACAATGGAGAAGGAAATGATGAATGAACACTTGCTTGCTAAAACTCACCAAACCTTCAATGGCTTCCCTCAGAGGATTGAAGTAAAAAAAATCACTCCAAGGATGTTATCTTTCTTTGCTTTATTTTTTGGATACTTGAATGCTTGGATGCTTTGAGGATCAACAATGCATATTAGCCTTCACAAGATGACACGAATACACATGAAATTTGGCATGATGATGATAGGATCATGATTTCTGCAACAAATGATTGATAAGTTTTCTCTTGAATGCTCTTGACAATAATATTTTCTCATATGAAGTCTCTAAAAAGTGTGTTTTGATTTGAATTGATAAAAAGACTATGTATCTATAGGTGTTTATCTAATTTCTCAAAAATTAGATTCCAAAAGCCAACAATTGCAATTTGAATTTAAATCATTAAAAGAGTGCCGAAAACATATCTAAAAATGGGTCCTAAGACTTAAAGGGGACCCATTCGCCCTTGGGTGAATGGGTCTTGGCCTAAAAGTCTGAGACACTCATTCTCCAATGTGATTTAATTATTAATTGCATCAATTAAATATTGGTTTCCCTTTCAGAAAACAGGAAAAATAAGGCTTTGGAATGCATAATTGAGGCAATTAGAAGCTTAATTAAGTCCAATAAATTAAGGGACACATAAAAAATATGAAATTGTAAAGGGTATATAATTTCCTACACTACAAGATCAATCTACCATTGGAACTTGTTTATTGCATATTACTTGAGTATCAAACATTGGATTGAACACATTTGCATCATTAGATAGATTAGAACAAATATTTCCTCCTATCTTGAATGTTTCCGTATGTTTGATTGTCATTCTACAAAATATTCTCTTGCATCGTGATGATTTTGACAAGTAGCTTAGAAGTCTTAAACATCATTTTCATGGTTGTGCCTTGATATATACTCTTTCTATCTTTCCCACTTTTGTTAAAAAAATGTGAAACACTATTGTGGGATCATTCAAATGTAAATGAATTCAAAAATATTTAATGTTGAATATTAGATGGCCTTTGATATTAACCAATAGTGTAACTCCACAACATCTCAAAATATTATATTTAAACCATTTATCATTTTTTCTAAAATATTGAATAGATGTAGGGTGGTATTTGTGTAGGTAGTAGACAAGGTTATTGTTAGAAATATTGTACAATATTGTATACATGTAGTTTGATCTCTATATAATGCACTCTAAGATCTATGGAATGCACTCCAAGCTCTTGGATTGAAACCACACCTTTAAAATTTAAAAAATTGTGCAACTTTAAGGATTTTTCTCTCATGGAATGTAATGATTGTATGATACACACACAATGGATTTGTTAAAAGTGAAAGGTGGAAAATTGTTTTACTTTCCTTTTAGGGTTTAGGGCCTAGAAGGACAATTTTCACTAACTTTCACTCAAGAACAAACCCTTGAGATCTCAATACAAAAGGGAAGGAGATCTTGCAAGAAGGTTGTTCTAAGGGTTGAATGTAAACTATTAAGGGGTTCACCACCAAGTTTAGACTTGGAAAGACTAATGAAACACAAGATGCAGTACTAAACCCTAATTCAATGCAATGACCTATAAAATGACCTAGAAATGTGAATGAAACAACACATAAAACTGCAGAAAGGAAGGTGTGCACCTGTGAATCTAGAAATGGGTAAATGGAGGTTTGAAACACTAAAAAATCTACCTTTTTAATGCTGAGTGGGAATCATTTGCCAAGCTAGGCGAATCTATCCAATTTTGGGAAAACTATGCAGGAATAGGAAATTGCCAAAAGGGTATCCTGCTCTTCTCTGTCTACTCTGTCCTTCCTGATTGATTTTCAGATATGAAACCATGATTTGCAACCTATAGGTCTTCTCCAAGGTTCTCCAAGGCTTGATGACAACTTTGACAACTTTGAATGATTTGACAACTTTTCTCCAATCTTTCTCCCTAGGAAATATGCAACCTAGACCTGCAAATCACACATAAAGGAGAGAGGAAAATGATGTTGGGTTAGTGGATAGGGGTTTGCCTTGGTCAAACCCCTTGTTGCTAATTAAACCTTGAAACATAATGAAATATGAATGGAGAATGGTGAAAGAAAAAATGTGATGTTGCAACTCACCAAACCCTAGCAATAAGATGAATAGGAAAACATCTATGAAATTGCTCCAATGGATGTAGATCTTGAATCTTGCTTGAATGTGATAGATCTTGAATGAAATGCTTCCTTGAATCACAAAATCCTACACCACAATTGTTAGTTCTAAAACAACATGATGCATGAAATCTTTGACATGATGATTGACACTTGAATGCTGCTCTAAAATGCTTGATAATATGCTCTTGAATGCTCTTGTGAACTCAAACTTATTATAAGAATGCTCATTCAACTTGCTAGGTGTAAAATGAATGAAAGAAACTTGTATAAATTACACTCAATTATGCAAGAGTTCTCAAAATTACAACACTACAAGCTGACATCAGATCTAGGAGGATAAAATCCTGCCAAGAATTCAAATTAATTTTGATTTTGGACCACATGGGACTCATTTTCCCAAGGTGGTGAATGAGTCCCATCAGGCCTAAATTTTGGGACAAATTTTAAAAATTCTTAGAAATGTGTAAAACCAGGTTTGAGACCCAAAAATCTAAGTGGGACTCATTTGACCAAGGTGGTGAATGAGTCTCAAGTCACTAAATATAGGCCATTCAAGCCCGAAACACCTAAAAAATGATTGGGTATTGATTTGTGTCAGGATTATCCTTGAAAAGATGCATTAAATGGGGCTTGTGGATACAAAATAAGGCCAATTAAAGCATAAGAGAGACCAATTATTAATGAAAATCATAGAAAGGTGTGAAAACTTGTGTTACGACACTTTACAACACTTTAAAATAAGGCATGATTAAGGTTAAAAAGAGGTTATTTAGGTGTAATTAATTAATAAGACCTTAGAAAAGTGTGAAAGTGAGTTACAACACTTCACAACACTTTAGCAAGGTAGCATTCATGTTCATTAGTTCACAAGGTCCCAAGACCTAATGTGAATGTGTCAACCACATTACAACACTAAATCAAGGCAGCATTATGCTCAATTCAGCAAGGAGGGCCAAAACAAGTGTGAAAATGTCCCCAATGACATTTTTTGACACTACATTTATCCCCCACTTTAGCGAGAGAATGAAATTGCTTCAAGCTCACTCTAAAGTAGACAAACACACATCAAGAGGGGTCCAAGTGCACCAATACCGATAAGATGGGATGACAATGATCAAGAGGGGTGATCAAGCCCACACGATCAAGATCTCATGACAAATCATCATAGGAACAAAAGAACACACATGAGAATGATATAAAGAGAAACAACAAAGCACAAGCATACACTATCAAAGACAAAAAAGAGAGAAGGTAAAAATATAAGAGTTGGATCAAGCTTCGACCATTTTTCCATTGCGGTGTGGATCAAATCTAGGTTGTTTGTCTGAAAAAATTCAAGCTCACTTTGAGGCAACGAAACTATTGGTTTTCCACTAGGTGAGGATCCTAAAAGAGGTGAGATACATACACACATGGTTAGTTTGCACTTAGACTCACACGTGAGTGGCTATGGGGAAAGTCATGCCTCGGTTGGGCTTCCCGCTCAAACCATACCAAAGTTATACCTCGTGATAACTTTAATAAGGCAACATGCAAAAAAATGGTTTTTGAGCTTCATGAGACAAGCAAAGCTTCGTATGCTTAGAACTCATCAACAAAAAATATGGCTCCACAGGCATGCAAGCTTTATTATGCAAGGTGGCCATATAAATGAAAATGAAAAATGAAAAACATGGAATGTTTAAAGGAGTCTTGCTTAGTTCATGGAAAGTCTTAACTTAGGGAACATTGTGCCTAATGTATCCAAGAGAGGACCAATCAAAGAATATAAAATTCGCAACTTAGGGGATGTAGTGTGTCTCATCAAGCCACTAAGAGGAATGTAATATGCTAAGAGAGATCACTCTCTTGAAGGATATCACACCCAATGTCATCCACAAAGTGAAAAACACATTGTATAAAGTAAGAAGACTGCACCATGAATCATGAAAAGAAAATTTCAAAAGAATAATGCCAATGTATGCCCCCACTTTAAAGAAATTGCTAAACACCATGCTATGAGCAATTACTTTAAAGTAGCAAATGATAAATGAAAATAGAAAAGAGGACATGAGAGTTTACTTGGAAAGCCCTATGCCAAGTCATATGTTTCCAAGTAAAGCTACATCATGTGAGAGAAAAAGAAAAGAGAGGGATTTCCCCCAAAATGGGAAAAACAAAACACATAAGGGATCTATGGATTTGGGGTTAGTATGTTCTTGCTGCAATATTTTTAAGAGAGATTGGAATTGTCATCATTCCCCGAATACACATAGAATTGGAAGAACAACACAAAGAGAGAAAAAACAAAGAAAAACCTTTCGGGTCAACATGGAAGAAACATGAATGTCTTGATGCCTTGCGTCATCCACAAAAGGAAAACACACGACAAATGAAAAAGAGATAAAGAAAAAGAAAAGGACAAAGCATTTTGGGTCAACATGGAAGATACATGAATGTCTCGACGCCTTGCATCATCCCTAAAAGGAAAACACAAGACAAATGAAAAGATAAAGGAAAATTTTTGGGTCAAAATGGAAGAAACATGGGTGTCTCAACACCTTGCGTCATCCCTAAAAGGAAAACACAAGACAAATAAAAAAGAAAAAAAAGAAAAAAGTAAAAGGGTGGTGACATAGAGAAGAATGAAGGTACAAATAGAGGAATGTCACAAAGAGAGAGAACATCAAATAGAACATCACGAGGGATCACATCATGCACATGCAATCACACAAAAGAAAAGGAAAGATGCAAAAGGATAGTAAGGCGCATGTGATTCAACCTAAAGAAGGTCGTTCACATCTCAATCATGTTCATTGTATACCGAAGGTGGGAAACTAGCTAAAGGGACAATAGCAAGTGTTGAACTAGGACCAGTACCAGGTTCAACACACTTCTTAGGAGAATTGTTGTTTAAGCTTATAGAAGAGAAAAACAATGTGTTCAATTCATTATGCAGGTCTCTTCGTCAATTTCAACAACTTCCTCATCATCATCCAGGTTAATCACAAAAGGAGGTCGAATGATAATGTCTATGGAAGAGTTCAACTCTTGTTGTGGTTGTTGTATTGGACTGTTTTGTTTTAGGATGGAAGTAGGGTCATCATGCATTGCTTCAGTCAAGTTTGGATTTTGATTTTCTTTGTTTAATTCTTCATGTGACCTACGAGCAAGGGCACAATGTTGACGCCTACACTCTCTAGTGCATCTATTTCTTTTAGTCGTATTTTCAAGCTATGTTTGTGTAGGAGTAGGTTGGTCAACCGTAGGTTTCTTTTCTTCCCTAAGGG
>VDFB02105785.1:410652843-410730782 GCA_007258455.2 Sequoia sempervirens
TGGTTGCTCTATTGCTCAGGAAACCAGTTGGCCCTTCTTAGCAAACATAGGATAATAAGGTAATGAATTTTACTCATATTTGTGTAGAAATTGATTTAAGTAATCCCATTCTAGATTCTTTGGAAATTTGTGTGGGTTCTTCCTCTTGGGTGCAACAGTTAGTATATGAAACCCTCGCCTTCCATTGTTAGTTTTTTCAGGAGTATAGTCATTTGTAGAACACTTGTCCTAAGCATCATTCTTCAGAGCCCATTCTAAACCAAACACCCCATAACCCTCCTAAGGTGGACAATGGTAAGGCTCCTATTTTGGGTGTTTTTAATGATAAAGATGGCTTCATTCCTATCAATCCTTGTCATAGGAATCATGGCCAAAAAATAAATTTCAAGGAGAGGCAGGAGGAGGAAATATTTAATTGTTTTGATGTTTTGGATGATCTTAACCAGTAGGAGGTGAACCCTATTATGATGCTTCTGGAAGAAGGGGCTCTAGAGGATGTTCAAGAGATGCCAAGTTAGTTGATCTTCGAAACTTGCAAGAGGAAGGCATGTCACTTTCCCAAATGAATACAAATCTAAGTACTATGGTTTTGGTTGTTCCTACATAGCACTTGGTTCCTTGGATAGGACTATGGTTGGGAATGCATCCCCTTTGGAGAAGATGGAATCAAATTCAGAGAAAGGAAATAAGGATTTTCTTCCCCTTAGGCTCCTTTAGAAAAATCCAAAGAAAGGGGCTAATGAGAAACCCATCAAGGCTAGGAGAAACAAGGATTTGGAGAAGATTAAGATGATGGGAGAAACATTGGTTGAGTTAGGGTCTGTCCAAACTCTTGAGTCCCAATTTTCCACCTCCCAAAGATGATTATTCTATCTTGGAATGTGAGAGGCTTGAACAACGACCCTAGACAAAAAATTGATTGAGACAGTGTGAAGGCATTCACTAGATATGTTATTTCTTCAAGAAACCAATTTTTTTGTGGAGAGTATGAGTATTTTAGTGCCCAAACTTTGGTGCCAGGGTCAAGGTCAGTGTATTGTGTGCAGGGTAATTTCGAGGGTGTGGCATGCCTTTGAAACCCATTGAAGATTCGTCCTCTTTGGTGGGTTGCTAGTCGGTCTTCCATTTATGTGGTTGTTATGAGTCCGAAGTCTATAGAGAGTTTTTTTATCCAACATTTATGCCTCATTTCAAACTTTTCCCATTGCATTATAACTTGAAACATTACATATTTCCAAGTAATGAATCCACATTACATAATTTCATGATAACATTTCCCATTTACAATTTACATAGAGATGGATACATGGTTACTGTAACACCAAGAAAGTGCAGAAAGAAAAGATTAAGAGCAAACATGCAATGAAAATCTAAATGCAATCTAATGTTAAGCAACAAAGAACAAAGGAATTCAAAAACATAAATAAAACTTGAACAATCTCACCAAATTTGTACGTATTTCCATGATTCATCTCTATTTTCGTTCTCCATTTTGTTGTTGTAGTATAATTTCCCTCAGATTTTCAAGAGTTCGTGCAAGTATAGCCTATGATAATGATTTAGAAAAACATCGAAGATTCAAGATAGTTTCTCCAAAAAGTCATAAGATTTCGAGAGAGATTGGAATGATGAAGACCAGATCAATTTATAGAAAATTGATTATTCGAACAATGGGCCAGGATTGAAAGATCAACGGATGGTTGAGATTGACTGATTAGTCATGCATTCTGATAACAATTAGTAATGACATGAGTGATATAAATTAGAAATAGAATTAAAGATTAAATAAATGATTTAATCTTCCAGTTTGGTATTCAAAAACAGAAGAATTATCTTTGCATGACAAAGATAAAGATGGATTAAAGCAACTCTTGTTCGAATGCACGAACAAGGTTTAATTAATTAAATAGGAATACTTAATTAATATGCATGTACACGCAATTGAGTTAGAACTAGATGACTGAATGATATGACAAATAGATTACTCGAGAACGCCACTCAAACATTAAATCAAGAGTTAACTGAGTGATTTGAATAGATCTTTGAGTCGAGTAAAAGTGAATACTTAGATAACTCACACAATTATCTAAATATAGAGGAATGCGTTAAAATAGAATTCATGAATTGAATAATTCATTTAATTCAAGATTTGATATTTGAAGAATAATTAAATAAATAAGTTTTATTTAATTAAGTGATGAAAGGATTTAAATGAATAATTAAATAAATAAAGAATTTATTTAATTATAGTTGAAGTATGATAAAGAGTAAATTAAATAAGAATTTATTTAATTTTACAAGAAGGATAAGGTTAATTAGTAACATAATTAAATAAAAAGCATTTATTTAATTAATCAGATATAATAAAGAAAAGTGTGAATTAATTAAATAATTAAGATTATTTAATTAATAGAAGAAATGAAGACTATAAAGAATAATTAAATAATTGACATTATT
Source organism: Sequoia sempervirens (assembly GCA_007258455.2). Lineage (NCBI taxonomy): Eukaryota > Viridiplantae > Streptophyta > Pinopsida > Cupressales > Cupressaceae > Sequoia > Sequoia sempervirens. The sequence continues at coordinate 410,655,301 of VDFB02105785.1, forward strand.
TAATCATGACCATGAAGAATACGAATTATGAAGAATATTGAAGTCACAGGCTTAGACCAAATTTCGGTGTCTACATTTTCCCCTCTTTAATACAATGTCATTTCGGCGTTGTGTCAAAGAAAATCGATAAAAAAATATGCCCCAATAATGCCCCAGTGTAAAATAGGTAAAGGTATGCCCCCTCGGGAGGACAGGTGGGTTCAAAGAACATGAGTGTGCTCTCGAAATTGATGAGAGAACTAGAAGATGAAAGAAAAAAGGATAGAGGAAAATAGATAAGGGTGGTGAAGATGTAGAAAAGAAGAAATGTTAGTGCAAAAAGAAAGATGAATAATAAAATATCATGATGTTAGTATTAGCAATCTTTGATGTTTCATCATATCACAAAAGGTATTGCACTTTATCATCATTGAGCGGGACTAATACAAATGGAGAAAAACACCATGATATGACACAGATCAAGATGTACAAGGTCATCCACTTGCTAAAACAGATAGTCGCAGACAAGTGTCGTTATCTCATACTAAGGGCACAAGTTACCACAGTATTTTTGTCAGGACAAACCATAGACAACAGAAAAAGTAAATAAAATAAAATAAAAAAATGGGTCATGAGACGTCATCGCTCCTCTAAATCCTTCATGGGACATCCTTGAGGAAACTAGTAATATGACTCAAAAATAAAAGTTAAAAGACAATTGATAGACAATAATCAAAGAAAACAGAATTTTGATACATCGTTGCTTCTCTAAATCCTTCATGGGACATCCTTGAGAAAAATAGTAACATAATTCTAAGTCATCAATTCAAGATAAATGATAAGATAAATAAGCCATAAAGTCAAAAAGGCAGTAAAATATTTGCCAAAACTTGATCTGTTTGTTTGATTTGTTTTGATTGATAGAAGGATTGATTGATAGAGCCTGATGTCAGGAGATACACATACCAGATAAGACATTGAGTTTGGTTTCGATGTTATGACTATCTGTATAAGGCATGACAAAGCTTGGTTTCAGAAAGACATGTATCGTATAAGACATGGATTCAGATACCATTGATGTGATAACCTGTGTGAGGCTATGTTTGATTGTGACAATGTCGATCATGCAGGAAGGAATCATCCTGTATAAGACATAGATTGTTTTGTTGATATCATTATTTAGGAAGGAATCATCCTAAATAAGACAGAGGTTGATTGTTTTGATGATGTTTGTTCACAGGAAGGACACATCCTGTAGCAAACATCAATTGGTCTGTTTTGATTGTTTCGTTTGGAAAGTTGTTTGATTTGAATTAGAGACATTGCTGACTTGTTCACTAGATTGATGCATGACTTGATATGATGTGTGGAAAATTGACTTGTGTGTGAAGATAAACCCTAAAGGACTGACCTAGTGCGGCCTCAGGGGCTCATCAATTGATGGCCTTGCCTACGTTGTACACACAGAGACCTCGTAGTTCGACTTGACCAATGAATTGAACCATGATTTTATACAGACAAACCTAAACGGATTGACCTAATGCCTTGGGGGCACATTGGAAGATGGCCTTGCCTACATCGAATCATAGAGGCAATGTAGTTCGAAATATGACAAAGACTGACAAGTGCAACTGACTTTGAATCTGTTTTTGGATTTTTGAAATATTTTGATTTTTTTGTCTTTTTGAAGTTTTATAATGTTTTGTATTTTCTCAGGACATTTCACGATGTTTGTGGATTTTTCTATGGTTTTACGTCTTCAACACAGCCAATGGAAGAATCAATATCACACACGTCAAGTGTTTTCCCCCAGTCAAGTATAAGACCAATTGATTATGAATAGGGTAAAATGGGGGATATGAAAAGAAATCGATGTCAATCGTTCCAGGTTATGGGAAAGACTACCACTTATTATGAATGGTATATACAAGCGATGGATACGAAAGATAAGAGATATGTACAGGGATAGGTAGTATGTACCAAGATAAGGACTATGTACAGGGATAAGGACTATGTACAGGGATAAGGACTATGTACAGGGAAGTGGAATATGTATAGGGATAGGTAGTATATACAAGGATAGACTGTATGTACAGGGATGAGGACTATGTACAAGGATAAGTAGTATATACAAGGATAGAGTGTATGTACAGAGATGTGCTAGATTAGAATAATAGTAAAAAAAGGAGCAGAGTCACCTACACATGGTGCCTGTTTGCCAAGTTTTCACCATGGTACCTATCCAAAGCAGAGGAAGTAGTTTTCACTATTGGACGAATTATTTGTCTTTACTAATTTTGTGATTTTCTAATTTTTTTTGTATTTTTTCTGCTAATTGAGACAAGGCTCTCAAAAGCTATGCATAGAAATTCTTCAGATGCAGACTATTGATTGGTGAGGACAATGGTTCCCCTTTAGGAGTAGAGAGTTGGTACACTCCTGATCCAAAAGCTTCTGTAACAATATAAGGTCCTAACCAGTTTGGTTCAAACTTTCTTGGTTTGTCTCTTTCTGCTTGATTCTTTGGGTTCTCCATTAAAACTAGGTCACCAATGTCAAAGTTTCTATTCAAGACCTTCCTATTATAGCTACAACGAAGGTGATTCTGATATGCTTGGAGATAGTCTAGTGCCTTCTATCTTCGCTCATCTAGGAATTCTAACTCATGGAGTCTGGATACTCGGTACTCTTCATCATCAATGTGGCCTTTCAAGGATACCCATAGGGAAGGAATCTCGACCTCAATAGGAAGAATAGCTTCATAACCAAATACTAGTGAATAGGGAGTGGCACCAGTGGGAGTACAAATACTTGTGCGATAAGCCCATAAGGTAGGATTAAGCTATAAATGTCAGTCACGACTAGCATCATTGACAATCTTCTTGAGGATTCTAATGATGGTTTTGTTAGATGCCTCTGCTTGGCCATTACCTTGTGGGTAGTATGGAGTGGAAAAGTGATGTTGAATATGAAATTCATCACACAAATGGCGGACTTCTTGATTCTTAAAGGGGCGGCCATTATCGGTAATTATGGACTGAGGGACACCATACCGACAGATGATATAATTCGAGATAAATTTAGAAATTTGTGTACTGCTAATGTATGTCATAGGAATGGCTTCAATCCACTTCGTAAAATACTCAGTGGTAGTGATAATGAATTTGTGTCCATTAGATGATGTGGGGTGGATCTTACATATGAGGTCGAGTCCCCATTGGGCAAAGGGCCATGGTGATGTTATAGGATGGAGCTCCTGTGCTGGCGCATGTATCAAGTCTCCATGAATTTAGCATTGGCGGCATTTCGTTACAAAGACATATGAGTCTTTTTCCATAGTAGGCCAGTAATAACCCAGTCTCATAATCTTTTTGGCTAAGGTAGGACTGCTAGAATGGGAACCACATATACCCTCATGCATCCCACGCAAGGTTGCTTGTGCTTCAGTAGAATCAAGACATCTCAATAGGGTATTATCTAAAGCACGTCTATATAGGGTTTCTCCAACAATGGTGTATTTGGCTGATTTGCAGAGGAATGTCCTACATTGGTTGTTTGATAGGCCAGCGGGTATGACTTCGACATGAAGGTAGTCATATATTTCTTTGTACCATGGGGAATCTGGACCAACAATGTCAAACACCATTTCAGAATCTGGGATATTGTAGGCTGGGACCAAAAGTTGTTCTACCAAGAACTCAAACTTAGGCACATTGTTAGGAATGTCAAGAAGTGATGCAATTGTAGCCATAACGTCTGCTGCCCTATTTAAAACATGAGGTATTTGATGAAATTTGACTTTGTCAAAGTACTCTTTAAAGATATCAGCCATGCATTTGTAGGGAGTAAGCTTCTCATCCTTAGTCTCATAATCATCATTTACCTATCTGATTACTAGTTGAGAATTGCCATATACTGATCCGGTGGATATTTTCAGTGAAAATTGAAGTGTCTCATTTCTCTCCAGAATCTACACCATCAGAGAGAGCTCAGCATCTTGATTCCAATGCAACTCGAACAGAGCAAAAAGGAGTCTGTTTGCACAAGTTATGGCTAGTCAAAGGCAAGGTCAAACTGGGATCAGAAGGCGTCCAGAAGGTGAAAAAAATGATCGTCTTAGAAATCGATGGAACCAACATCATCGTGAAGAGCTCATCGAGATGATTCTAACGACATTCATTTCATCAAAATATGACATCGTATGCTCAAGATATTGCTAGTCAAATTTCAGTTGACTTGAGGATACAGATGATGACGTCATCATGCTGACGTGTCAGTCCGTACTATACGGATGATTGCATGGATGAATTTTAGCGTGACACATGGCAGTTGAGTCATATTGTACGTACCAATCATATTGTGACATGTGTCCTACCGTACCACGGGCATCACAGGTGGCAGTCTAGTCAGCATTCGGTTTGCTTAGTCATCACACATGTCAGCATCTTCGTCAGCATACTCGACGAATAGGAGCTCAACACGTGTCCTCTGAAATCGGTGAGTTCGTTTGCTTTTTGAGCAAAATTTTGTTGGGGTTTGACCCCGTGACCTCGCCTGCAACAGCCGGTCGTTACACCGTTACACCGCCGCTCATACGCATACTATTTATGGAGCCCACGTTTTTTTTGTAGACTAATATTTTGGAGTTTGCTATTAAAATGTGGCTGGCGGGTGTTGAACCCCTGACCACACAGTGTCTAAAAGTAGCTACAACCAACAGACCATCGATATCTATTTGAATAATATAGGTGTTTGTTTTATTTTGTTGTATTAACAGGCCCGAGGCCTTAACAAATAGCCCATTTTGAGCAAAAACCCACCAACTATTTTGTACCAGAAGATTGTAAAGGGAAAAATAGTTGTTGTACGAGTTGTTAAGGGGGGTTAAGCATTTATTATGTTGGTTAAGCCTTTTTAGGCTAATTTCATGTATAAAAGAAGGGGGAATGTAGCTCTTAGGAGTTCAAGGTATGCAAGTGACATAGTGGAGAACAGTTGATTCGAAAGAGGGAATTTGTAGAGATTTTTGAGCCATTTTCGTACAACAGAGTCTTGTTATGCTGCCGAAGTGCTAGAAGAAATGGTCTTGGTGCATTATTGTAATTGTTTTGGAGATTAATCTGATCGGTCACACTCCATTGGAGCGGACCCAGAGACGTAGTCACGTTTGTGGCGAACTCCGTAATCAAACTCTGTTTGCATCTCTCTCTTTCTTTCTCTCACTTTCTTTCATTCTGTTGTTATCACCTTATCATTTTAATTATTTCCATGAGTTAATTTTGTTCTAATTAACTTGGATAAATCTTTGTAAAAGTTAAGCATTTCAATTCTGCAATTAGTCTAGATCCTATACAGATCAAGTGGTATCAAAGCTCAGTTGACTATTATTGCAGTTGTTTTCTTGAATGCTAATGAGATCCAGGATTCAGAAGGGTGAAGGCAAGCTCGAAGACTTTAATCCTAAGATCGGGAAGCGAAGAACTTTTCCGAAGATGTCTGTGTCTGGGATGGAGGTTCCTGAAGAAATCAGGGAGCAAGAATTTCGTAGAGTATTCCTCGAGATGAAGGCTAAGGTGGACATTCTTTTTCAAGGGAGACAAGAGTGGAAAGAACGTGAAGGAGGTTCGTCGAAGCAAGAAGATCACAAAGACAAGGAAGAGAAGCAACATGGAGATGGTGGCAAACAACCAGATCACCCCTTTTCTTCTTCTCCTCCCTCTTCTCCTTCTCCTTCTTCTCCATCTTCTCCTCGTTCTACTTCTTTTAATCCTTTCAAGAGTGGGCATAAGCCTAAAATTAAATTGGATGTAAAATTTGACTTGCCAAGTATTGTGGTGAACTTAATGCTGAAAAATTGGATGATTGGATTCAGCAAATAGAAGTCTATTGTAGAGTCCAGAACCTATTAGATGATGTTGATAGGATCCAATTAGCTACTATTCGTTTAGGAGGTACAACTTTAACCTGGTGGGAGAGTAAGACTAAGGCAGAAATTTCACAACATGGTAGAGTCAGTTTAACTTGGGCAGAGTTTGTTAATGCTCTTAAGAAGTAGTTTTATCCCCTAGGACATATGCAACAGTTAATGATGGACTGGAAAATGTTTAGGCAAGGGAAAGGTCAAACTGTCCAAGAGTACACCCATGAATTTAGGAAGAAGGCTATTGCTTTGAATGTCCCTTTGTACACCTAGGACACTTTGTTGAAGTGCATAGGAGGTCTTAATTCCTACCTTAGGCATTCTATTTTGGTTTTGAATCCTAACAACTTGGATGAAGTTTGTGTCCAAGCTACCCACTTAGAGTCAAGGGGTAAAGGATCTTTTATTGATAAGTTTGATAATGATGTAAAGAAATCTTCTAAGGTTGCAGAGACAAGGAAAGTAAAGAAGACAGCTACAGTTAAGAAGGATGATAAGCTTTCTTGCTCTCATTGTGACAGGAAGGGTCATGATGAAGAACATTGTTGGCAGTTGCATCCAGAACTGAGGCCTAAGTGGGCTTAGAAATATAATCAGAAACAAAAAGGTAAGGAGAAAGCCTCAAATGTTGTTATGGATCTTGGTTCAGATTCAGATGATGAGACTAAGATAACAGCTATGGGTATGAAAGGTAAAGCTCCTATTTCTGGTGTTTCTATTGCTAGTTGTGCTTCTACTTCTACAGTTAATGATTTCTCTGAAGATAAGAAAAGGAATGAATTGTTTCATTTAAGGATTGTTGCTAAGAATAGTAAAATTGATGCACTCATAGATAGTGGTTCTCAAGTTAACTTAATTTCTGAAAGTGTTGTAAGAAACTTGGGATTAAAAACTACACAGCATAAGAAACCTTATCCACTAGGCTGGATTTGTGAAAATGATAAGTTGCAAGTAACAAGAAAATGCACCTAATATTCGCAATCACTAGTAAATTTGTGGATGAAGTACAATTTGATGTGGTTCCACTAGATATCTGTGGGATAGTGCTTGGTAGCCCTTATCTTTATGACAGAAAAGCAATTTTCTACAGGGAAAAGAATCATTACAATTTGTTTAAAGATGGCATTCAATATATTGTACATTCTCACAAGATTAAGACTGATCATTCTTTTGCAAACACAGGGCAGTTAAAGAGGGTAATTAATGCAAGTAAAGAGTTAACTCTTATGTCTGTCAGTACAGGTGGTTCTACACTTGAACTTGGAGTAGCTAACCAGGGTCAGATGTTGCAGGATGCACCTGTAGTACAGCATCAGGGAATGATAATTGAAAGTATTGATGGTTCCTTGGGTAAAAATGTTCCTATTGTAAAGGATCGAATTGTTTTTGATTTGTTCTCTTTCATATCTGCATTATTGTTCAGCTTGATGCTAGTCAATTTTTGTTGGTTAGTGGCTACGACATTTGATGTAGATGCTTATGGAAGTGATAAAGTTATGTTTATGTTCAACAATATTTCTACAGTCTTGATTATGCTTGTGAGCCAGGTATTCAGATGTACATAGGATACAGGACAAGTGGGGAGGCCAAGTCCTCACTTAATGTCAGAGTAAATGCCACTTTTGGAGATCCAAAAGGTCTTCAGAGGGGAAGCCTGATCCGGTGGATATTTTCAGTGAAAATTGAAGTGTCTCATTTCTCTCTAGAATTTGCACCATCAGAGAGAGCTCAGTGTCTTGATTCCAATGCAACTCAAACAGAGCGAAAAGGAGTCCGTTTGCACAAGTTATGGCCAGTCAAAGGCAGGGTCAAACTAGGATTAGAAGGCATCCAGAAGGTGAAAAAATGATCATCTTATAAATTGATGGAACTAGCGTCATCGTGAAGAGCTCGTCGAGACGATTCCGATGGCATTCATTTTGTCGAAATCTGATATCGTATGCTCAAGATACTGCTAGTCAAAGTTTGGTTGACTTGAGGGTGTAGATGATGACGTCATCATGATGACGTGTCAGTCCATACTGTATGGATGATTGCATGGACGAATTTCAGCATGACACATGGCAATTGAGTCATATTGTATGTACCAATCATATTGTGACACGTGTCCTACCGTACCACGGGCATCACAGGTGGCAGTCCAGTCAACATTCGGTTTGCTTAGTCATCGCACATGTCAGCATCTTCATCAGCATACTCGGTGAATAGGAGCTCGACACATGTCATCTAAAATCGGCGAGTTCGTTTGTTTTTTTGAGCAAAATTCTATTGGGGTTTGACCCCGTGACCTCGCCCGCAACAACCAGCCGTTACACCGTTACACCGCCGCTCATACGCATACTATTTATGGAGCCCACGTTTGTTTTGTAGACTAATATTTTGGAGTTTGCTATTAAAATGTGGCCAGCGGGTGTTGAACCCCTGACCACACGGTGTCTAAAAGTAGCTACAACCAATAGACCATCGATATCTGTTTGAATAATATAGGTGTTTGTTTTGTTTTGTTGTATTACTAGGCCCGAGGCCTTAACAAATAGCCCATTTTGAGCAAAAACCCACCAACTATTTTGTACCAGAAGATTGTAAAGGGAAAAATAGTTGTTGTACGAGTTGTTAAGGGGGGTTAAGCATTTATTATGGTGGTTAAGCCTTTTTAGGCTAATTTCATGTATAAAAGAAGGGGGAATGTAGCTCTTAGGAGTTCAAGGTATGCAAGTGACATAGTGGAGAACAGTTGATTCGAAAGAGGGAATTTGTAGAGATTTTTGATCCATTTTCGTACGACAGAGTATTGTTATGCTGCCGAAGTGCTAGAAGAAATGGTCTTGGTGCATTATTGTAATTGTTTTGGAGATTAATCGGATCAGTCACACTCCATTGGAGTGGACCTAGAGACGTAGTCACGTTTGTGGCAACTTCGTAATCAAACTCTGTTTGCATCTCTCTCTTTCTTTCTCTCACTTTCTTTCATTCTGTTGTTATCACCTTGTCATTTTAATTATTTCCATGAGTTAATTTTGTTCTAATTAACTTGGATAAATCTTTGTAAAAGTTAAGCATTTCAATTCTGCAATTAGTCTAGATCCTATATAGATCATATACCTATAGATGCTTAATTTTCCACTTGACTTCCATGTGTAACCTTGTCACTAGAGCTTCATATTCTGCTATGTTGTTAGTACATGGAAATGCAATCCTAAATGACTTAGGGATGGAATCACCCTGTGGTGTGATAAACAATATACCTGCCCCTGAGCCATGATTTGTATGTGAGCCATCAAAGTACAGTTTCCATGGTATGTTTGTGTCAATTGTAATTATAAACTCATCAAGAAAGTCTGCAAATAATGGGTGATCTTCCTGTATCGGTGTGGCAGCTAACTGATCAGCAATGACTTGTCCTTTAATAGCCTTTCTTTCTACATACTGGATATCATACTCACTAAGTATCATAACCCATTTGGCTAGGCGCCCTGTTAATGCTACCTTGCTGAGAAGATATTTCAGAGGATCTATTTTAGCAATCAGCATTGTTTGATGGTTTAGCATATAATTCCTTTGTTTTTGGGTAGCAAATACTACTGCAAGACAGGAACGTTCAATGGTACTATAGTTGAGCTCATAACCTACCAAAGTCTGACTGATATAATAGATTGCCCTTTCATGACCTTCATCATCTGAGTGATGAATGGGTTACTGTGATATAAAGAATCAATGGTCTTCCTTCAATGGGTGGCATTAAGACTGGTGGTGTGAGTAAATATTCCTTAATCAGTTGAAAAACCTCTCCACACCTAGTTGTCCAGGAAAAGGGTACCCCTTTCTTAAGTAGATGTTGAAAAGGATGTGTCTTATCTACTAATTGCACTATAAATCTTCTGATAGATTGTAGCCTTCCTTGTAATGTCCTTAGTTGATTGAGATTAGCGGGTGGAGGCATGTCTATGATTGCTTTTACCTTGGCTGGATCCACTTCAATGCCTCATCTGGAAATGATATAGCCTAATAGCTTTCCTGACTTCACTCCAAACACACATTTCTTGGGATTGAGTCTCACTTTATACTTCTCCAGCCTTTGAAATATCTTTTCTAAAACCTGTAAATGTTCAGCCCTTGTCTTGGATTTAACAATAAGGTCATTGACATAATCCTCCATAAGAGTGTGTACTAGATTATGAAAGATAGTGGTCATGGCACGTTGATAGGTTGCTCCAGCATTCTTGAGTCTAAAAGGCATAACATTCCAGCAATATGTACCCCAAGGACAAGTGAAAGCTATCTTAGGTTGGTCTTCAGTTGCAATTCTAATCTGGTTATATCCTAAAAATCCATCCATTAGGGACATCATCTCATATCCCATTGTCATGTCAACTATCATGTCTATGTTAGGTAAAGGGGAGTCATCCTTAGGACAAGCCTTGTTGATATCTCTAAAATCAGTGCAGATGCAAATGCCCCCAATTGGTTTAGCGACTTGTACAAGATTGGAAATCCAATCTGCATAGTCGATTGATCTAATGAAACCAAAGTCTAACAGTTTCTTGAGTTCTATCTTGACTAGTAAAGCAATCTATGGATGCATTTTCCTCAATTTTTGTTTCACTGGTTTGGCACCTGGTTGTAAAGGTAAGTGATGTAGAACAAGTTTAGGATCCAACCTAGGCATGTCTGCACAGGACCAGGCAAAATTTATGTGTCTATGTGCAAAGAAGTTGTGGAATTCTGACTGCTCTTTTGTTGTCAATGACACTGCAAAATAAACCAGTTGAGGATTCTCTTTGGTACCTATGTTGACTTCTACTGATTCTTCCACTAGCATGGGTGACTTTTCCTGTGCAATGGGGAGAATGTTCAAACCTCCATCCTTAGGTGCCTCAAAGAGGTTTTCACCTTTGGATGCGTCCTTTCTTTTTACTTTTTCATTGTCTAAAGGTTCCTTTCGGTTTTCACCTAGAGACTCATCCTTTTTATCTTGTTTATTCTTTTTCTCATTTTTGTGACTGTGGGGTTGAATAGATTCCCAAAAGTATGCTTTGTTGTCCAATTCAATGGTAAAACCAGCCTTATGATCACCATTAGGTATTCCCTCTAGTAATCCCAGGAACTCAACAATTGCTTCATCATTCTCAAAAATGTCTAAGACAGGTGTGTCTTGTTGGTCACAATCAATGAGTTGGGGATAAACTAAGGGCATGTCATCATCGGAGTTATCAAAGTTTAATGGGGTCAAGGAAGGATTGAGTTAGTCATATGGTCAAAAAATTCTTGTACAAGGTCTTGTTTGCTCTTAGGTTTGGATCTAGGTGGATTGATAGGTGGACCTAAGGCCAAGGTTTGACTATCTGAAATAGATGGCTTAGGTTGCCAAGAGGTAGGATCAAGTGATTCCCAATAGTAGTGTTTAAACCATTCCTCTTTTGTCATGTTCTTTGGTGGAGAGGAATTAAATGGATTTGGTGAGGATCTTAACATTAAGTCAAGTTCTCCAAATAACTTGTCAAGGTCCATAGAAGAGGTAGAGGATAGGGAATCCCACTCATAATCATTAGAGTCAGGGGAGTCACAATGATATTGGTCCAATGGTTTGTGAGATGTCTTAATATCTTTTGATGCACTCACTTCCTCAATTAAGGGTGAGGTGGTACTAGGAACGCCAATCTGAATCAGTTGAAACCCTAGCCTCACGCCTTTTGGCCACTAAGAAACAAATATTCGTTCAATCCTCCTATCTTGGTATAAGCCTAAACCACTGTGTCCATCATATCCCTTGCTTTGCATGATTTTGAAACCCTTTCCATATAGATCTGTAGGAATGGGAGCAAGTGGGAGAGGTTCTTCATCATCTTTCCTATACATCGAGGAAGTGGCATCTTTTGTATTTACGGTCTCTTTGCTTAATTGTCCCCATTTAGTGAAAGTTGTTGTAGGAGGAACATGTATAGTGACCATAGACTGTCCCCTATCTAGTGTAGGTAAACCGTATGACTAAGGAGGAATCAAATGGCTAACACAATAAGATGTCATCATGTAATACTATCCACAACCCTTATCTTGGATCTCAACCCTAGGAGTAGTAGCAATTGAGGGTGAAATAGATGTTCTAGTGAGTGTGGATGGATCAACATAGGAAGATGGATTAGATGATGAAACCTCTTGGTTTACTGGCACTTGGCATTGGGGGATCTCTTTTAGATTGGTGCAATATTGGAATGGATCTGGATCACCATCTATAGTTATTTATGTGCCATTGTAAGGAAATTTAAGACATTGATGATACGTGGAAGGGACCGCCTTCATGGCATGAATCCATGGTCTACCTAGCAGAAGGTTATAAGGAAGGGTGAGATCCAAGACCTGGAACTTTATCTCCATTACTGCAGGACCAATTCTGATAGGAAGTGTTACCACCCCCTTTGATTTTCATTCTTCATCATCATAAGCTTTAATGATGATACTTTTGGTCATGTCTATGCATGCTTATGAAAAACCTAATGCCTTAATTTGTTTAAAGTGCACAGATTTAACCTTGCTCCTCCGTCTACCAAAACTCGTCTAACTTTGGTATCATCAACATGGACTTCTAGATGTAAAGGGTCATTAAGGTTTGTCTTTTCAATTGCATAGTCTTGTTTAGGAAACGTGGCATGGTGATTATTGGTCAAGTATCCCACCATTTCTTGGAAATGATTGACATCAAGGTCATTAGGGACCGTGGTGTTCTGTAAAGCCTTATCGAGAATAGATCGATGCTCAGGGGAAATACGCAACAGTTCCAAGATTTAAATTTGGGCTGGGGTCTTCCCCAACTGGTCAAGTAGGTTATATTGTAACTTGGAAGGCTGTGGTGTTTGATGGGATGGAGGGCCTTGGATAGTGATCTTAGTACGATGAGTATTGACAGCGCACTCAGGATTTGTATTGATAGTAATGGTATTGATGTTCTCATCAGCAGTGCGAAGGTGATGAATGATTTTACCACCATTATAATCATGCTTGATACTCACATAGTTGGCTGAAATATTGGTCTTAGTAATCGAACTGGGAACAGTTCCTTTCCCATGGTCATGTAGTGGATCAGAAAAGACTTGATGATCAGTGTTTGATGACTTTGGTTTTTGTCCACCAACTTCAATAATTCTCCTTTCAACAAGATCTTGTATGATATTCTTTAGTTGTCGATAGTTTTGTAGGTTATGTCCCTTAGTTCTATGATAATCACAAAAGGAATTATCATGCCACCAAACTAGTTTAAATTGTCTTGGATCGTATTGTCTTGGTTCTTGCAGCTGTATAAGATTACGTTGTAATAGTTGTTTGAATACGGACTCAATGGGTTCTCCTAAGGGAGTGAACTCACGTTTTTAAAACCTCCTTTGTTGTTGTGGACGTTGAGTATTTTGGACCATGTTAGGAGGTTGATTGACAACATTAATTGTGTTGGAAAAAGTGTGAGGTCCTTGTAATGTGATGAGTGGTCCGGTTTGTACTATTTTAGCATCAACTACCCCATCATTGGTGACATTTTTGTTGCAAGACCAAAATCTATTTATGTCAGTTGGGGTGTTTTGTACGATAGAATTTCTATTAGATGTGGATGTCTTAAGTTCACCTTTTTCAATGAGATCCTTTTCTATTATAACCCCTTTTTCCACTAGTTCCAAAAAATATGTACAACAATGTACCCTTAAGTTACTCCTTAGTTTTGCATGAAGGTTTTCTTGGAACATAGTAACTTTTTGTTTTTCAGGTATCTCGACAGGACACCGGCTAGCTATAGTCCTCCATCTCTAGAAGAAAGAAATGAATGTTTCACCTTCATCTTGTGTTGTGTGACACAAGGTTGCTATATTTATCTCGTGGTATATGTTGAAGGAAAACTGCTCCACAAATTTCTCAACTAGTTCACCCTAAGATCCGATGCCAAAGTCTAGACCTGAAAACCACTCTAGTGCAATCCCTACAAGACTTCTTGGAAAGAGTCTCATAAGATACATGGGGTCATAAGCGAAATCTATGCATATGGTAGAAAATTCCCATCTATGTTCTATTGGATTCCATTTTCCATTGTCCTTAGGGAGATTCAGTATGACATACCCGTGAGGGAAAGGGGTCATGTACAATGATCTATCAAAGGGAAATGGGCATATGTCCTTTGTTGAAAAGGATTTCTTAGTTGACACTAACATGTTATCCCTTTGCATTTGTAGTGCCTGCATTTTTGTTTGTAAGACTTCAACTTGGGTCAAGGATGTGCTAGGCGGATTATGCGGATCCGTGTAAGTATTCAGAAATCCAAAGTCTCATGATGGGTTTCAATTGAACGTTGGTATTTGAGGTGGATTGGGATTCAGAATGTTGGTAAACATGTTATGGGTCAGAGTCTGTATAAAATGGTTTTGACTTGGGATCTGTGTGAATGGATTATGGCCACCAGTCTGGGAGAAAGGAATCTGATTTAGAATCTATGTAAATGGATTCTAATTGTCAATCTGGGAAAAAGGATTCTGGTTTGGAATCTGTGTAAATGGATTCTAATTGCCAGTCTAGGAAAATGGATTTTGATGGCCATATTGGAATGAGGGAATGGCTCCCGTGTGTGCAATTCGCGGTATAGTACTAGTGACTTGAGCACTAGGTATAGCCATTGACTATGGTATGGTACTCATGACACTAGCAACAGGTATGGTTGTTGACTATGGTATGGTACTCGTAACACTAACATATGGTGTAGAAGCTGACGTTTTAGGTCTTTTACTCCCAACAAGAGGACCGAAGGGAGTGGATGATGAGGCCCCCATAGTGAAATTAAATCCTAATGTCATGCCCAACATACCAAAGGGAGACGTATGAACTGTTGTACTCTATGTAGGTGTGCCAGATGGCATAGTTGTGTTGACTAGAGGTATAGTAGTACTAGCATTCATTGTATTTGTCCCTTGTGTAGGTTGAGTTTGTAAGGTGCTAATATCGAATCTTGTAGGTAAGGTAGCACCCTCAACTAGCAATTTGGCTAAGTATCATTCATGATCATTTTCTAGGTACTCATCTATGAAAGAGGAAAACTTAGGGTCCTGTGTGGTAGCCTCTATGTCTTCTGTTGTAATGTGACCTTGAGTGTTTCTAATGGTGAATTTTTCTAATAGAGTCTTGTGAGGTCTTGAGGAAAATGGATTGATGAATTCGTTTGGGTTCGACATCTTTTCTCTCTCTCTTCTCTTAGACCTAGTTTCAACCATGTAAGACAAGCTCAATATGCGGGAAATACAAAACTATGTCTATGGATAGTATGACTCTAGTCTATGTTTTTGGGATTTTCTGAATGCAAAATAAGGGATGCTCTAAGATGACGCTAGTCTAGAATGACAATATCTAAAAATGAAAATTCCAATTAGGCTTCTAAGGTAATCAATTTCGTAAACCTAAGACAAGGGTACCAACTACCTAAACTCTAACCACAATGTCAATTTAGTTATGTCAATGAACCACTATAAGATAATGATCAAAGATAAGTTGAGTCTCCTAACTAGACTAATGAGCTAGGTGGACTCTCTGTAGGACAAAGGATAAGATGATATGATGAGGTTCAATGAAAAATTTCGTTGACACTATGATTTTTATAAAGTGTAGAAGGTGGACCTATTGTAAAGTTTGTAAAAGTGACCTTCCTAGAAGTTTAATCTCAAGGTAATATGTACTCTAAGATGAAATGAAAACTTGGACCCACGACAACTATAGTTATGACTAAATGATACCTAAAGGATGCAAAATTGAGCAAATCATTTTAGGTTTCTGTTCAAAAGATGACTTGTGGAAAGACAACTGAAACTGATATAACCATGTTGACTGGATAGTGATCATGGATTTTGACTTTCTGATAATCAGGAAAATGCATCACAGGAATTCACAGATGCATTTCAGTTTAATAGTTGCAGTTAAGTTTCACAATTGCGATCAAATTTCATAGTTGTGGTTTTCTGGTAATCAATTGTGTGTTTCTGGTAAATGTTCAGTATTTGACTTTGACATATGCAGTTAACTTTCTAACAAATGTGACTCGTAATGACAATTGCGACTCAGAATATAACGCATGCAGTTTTCCTCAAATTACGCACTGGTTAAATTTTTGCAATAGTGACAGATGCGATTTTCTAAAACAAATGCGGTCTTTCACAAATCAAATGTGAGCTAATCTGACAGATGTGACTCTACACTAGACAGATGTGACTGATACTGACAGATGCGACTTGAAGCTAAATAGATGTGACTCTAAAAATCAATTGTGACTTTCTAGTGAACCATTGTGACTCTTTGTGTATTTTCAGTGTTTTGAGATTTAAAACTGACTCTGTTTTCCGTGATCAAATTCTGAAAAACAAGGACAATCATCAGAAAAAGTGTTTTCAGTTTGATTGTGGACTCAAAGAACGTTTAAGTTGACAACAGACAAGCACATCCTAATAGTCCAAAAGGCCCAGGGTTTGTATACCTTGTATAGCCCACCGAAATACCCCGGATTGGTGATAAACACCTTTCCTTCTTGAGAGTGGATAGCTTATAAATTTGGTGGCATTGGCTCCCCTCCACGGCTCATTAACGTCTTTCAAGCACACCAAAGTTGAATTCTTTGGGAAATGACCTACCAAGAACTACTATCTCTACTCAAGGGGATCAATAGTGAGTGTCTTCGGGCATGATACTGTACCCTGCACCATACCAAGCAACGGGGAAAAATGGTTGGTCTCTAAAACAAAAGGTGTTTAGTACAGGCATTTCGTTCCTGGGGCATGATCCATGCAGTAAGAGTCCCTTTTCGGATCCATCTCGTCGGAACCATACTCGTGATTCTTGCGATTTCCCCAAGAATCCACTTTTATGTACCAGCTAGAAGTCCCTCGGGTTTAGGGTGCTACCAGCCTAAGTCGTCCTGGGGTGAGTACTTTTTTTCGACCAGAATAGGCCCAAGTTCTAGAGTTGGTAATCGTTTCTCTTACACCCAGGATCGCATGGATGTGCAAGGGGAGAGGATACTTCGATGTACCAAATCGTGAGGGTGATACACAGTTTTTCTTTCGCACCAATCACAGTAAACACTTGTTAATTTTAATCCAAATGAAAGATTTGCTACACTACTAAGCAATCTGTTTCAAGAAAATTAACTATGGTCTTCGACATGCGTTTTGTAGAAAGATTCGTTAGTAGTTTTTAGTATTGTCTATGTCAATCGTCCTGCAAAAACTCGTTAACTCCAAAAAAAAAATCCCACACGCTGAAAATCCGATATTAGTAACACAAATCAATTGAAAATTTTAGATTTCCAAAAATAGAAAGAAAAAGGTTACTAGTCAATTGCATCGCTGTTTATCAGTCAAATGCATTGATTTTCTCTAAAATTGCGCTCTCAGTATTTTACTAGTCAGTTGCGGTTCAGGAATTTGCAGATGCATCAAAAATTTTTAGATGCGTCGTTTCTAGTTTCAGATGCGGTTCAGAAAGTCAATTGCATTGCTTCGTCAAACTAATGCATTTTTGAATTTCAATTGCAGCGTTTCATCAAGCTGATGCGTCGTTCCATACAAAAAACTTGCAAAAATCAAAATAAAATTCTATGGATACGTGAAGATGGTATCTTCACATCGGGTTCACCAAATGTAACGCCAAGAAAGTGCAGAAAGAAAAGATTAAGAGCAAACATGCAATGCAAATCTAAATGCAATCTAATGCTAAGCAACAAAGAACAAAGGAAGTAAAAAAAAGTAAATAAAACTTGAACAATCTCACCAAATTTGTACGTATTTCCATGATTCATCTTGATTGCCCTTCTCCATTTTGCTGTTGTAGTATAATTGCCCTCAAATTTTCAATAGTTCATGCAAGTATAGCCTATGATAATGATTTATCAAAACATCGAAGATTCAAGATAGTTGCTCCAAAAAGTCATAAGATTTCGAGAGATATTGGAATGATGAAGACCAGATCAATTTATAGAAAATTGATTATTCAAACGATAGGCTAGGATTGAAAGATCAACGAACGGTTGAGATTGACTGATTAGTCATGCATTCTGATAATAGTTAGTAATGACATGAGTGATATAAATTAGAAATAGAATTAAAGATTAAATAAATGATTTACTTCCAATTTGGTATTTGAAAATAGAAGAATTATCTTTGCATGACAAAGATAAAGATGGATTAAAGCAACTCTTGTTCGAATGCACGCACAAGGTTTTATTAATTAAATAGGAATATTTAATTAATATGCATGTACACGCAATTGAGTTAGAACTAGATGACTGAATGATATGACAAATAGATTACTTGAGAACGCCACTCAAACATTAAATCAAGAGTTAACTGAGCGATTTGAATAGATCTTTGAGTCGAGTAAAAGTGAATACTTGGATAACTCACACAATTATCTCAATATAGAGGAACGTGTTAAAATAGAATTCATGAATTGAATAATTCATTTAATTCAAGATTTGATATTTGAAGAATAATTAAATAAATAAGATTTATTTAATTAAGTGATGAAAGGATTTAAATGAATAATTAAATAAATAAAGAATTTATTTAATTATAGTTGAAGTATGATAAAGAGTAAATTAAATAAGAATTTATTTAATTTTACAAGAAGGATAAGGTTAATTAGTAACATAATTAAATAAAAAGCATTTATTTAATTAATCAGATAGAATAAAGAAAAGTGTGAATTAATTAAATAATTAAGATTATTTAATTAATAGAAGAAATGGAGACTATAAAGAATAATTAAATAATTGACATTATTTAATCATGACCATGAAGAATACGAATTATGAAGAATATTGAAGTCGCAAGCTTAGACCAAATTTCAGTGTCTACAGTTACACACATAGCTTCCACAAGCTTACTAAAATAGAGATACAAATGGTCCATATGTCCTTCCTCAATTCTTGGCCACCAAATGCATAAGGGAGAGCATCACTCAAGCACATCACTCAACCTTGAGTCTGCAGATATGCAATCTTATCTATTATGTGGTCACATGACTATTTTGGAGAGTCTCAAGAAGGGTTACGACACAAGTTTGAACCTATTGAAGACCAATTTTGCAAATCTATTCAAGTCTATGTAAGTTAGTGAGGCATGTTTGTATAATTTTTTTATAGAACTGTGTATGTGGATTACCCATCTTTTCCATTGATGTCAAAGGGGGAGAATGGGATAGTGAAAAATTCCTTAATCATTTCAGGGGGAGTTGTGTTTTTGGAGTTTTGAAGGCTGGTAGTGTATTCATGTTGGTACTGATTCGACACTTAGTCATTTTTCACTAAGTGTTGCCATAAATGCCAAAGGGGAATATTGTTGGCAAGAGACACTGCACAATTCATTTGGTGTTGTCATTGATGGCAACTGTAGTTAGTGATTCAATCTACACGTCAGCATTTGATGATACTATAAGTCAAATTGAAGTTCTGTAATTAACTGTCACGTTAGAATAGAGCATCTGATAGAATTATGTTGATCAATTCATATGAAAATTTTCTATGATCATTTTGAGTTGTGGATCTTAGGGAAGATTTTTTTTTCTATGATCTATGTTATCCTTTAATCCTAGAGTCTCGTATCGATTTGTGTGCAAGTTAGACGATCCAGTTGATTGTTTTTATGTTCATTAGTGCAAGAAGGCCAACTTGGGGAATGTAGCATGTTGTGAATATTCAAGGAGTAATTTTTAAAGTTTTTTTGTGTTTGAGCATGTTGATTTGGGTCCTCACTATGTTGTGGCTGACTTTGGTTGGTGCACATTGAAAATTAATTGTGGATTGAGCTGACAGTTTGTAAATATTTTATATTTTGTTGAAGCTAACATGTAGCAATTAAATCTTAAGTAGCGGATATATATAAGTGATTGTTTATATCATTTCAATATATGTACGAAGTGTGTTGTGAATGTCAAAAGGATTACAAAGTGATTATGCACAATTTCACTTGTGCATAAAAGGATTTGTAATGTGAATTAAAGCAGAATAAAGCAGAATAGTAGAATCAGATAGAAGGTCAAGAAAACAATTAATGTGCTTAACCAGAACTGTTATTAGGCATTTTTAGATGTTATTTCATAGTTCACCACTCTAGTTGTATTTTGACATTGATTGTAAGGCAGCGAGCCTTTCTATTTTTGAACAATGAGCTCTAGGTAGTGTGCCTGAATGCAAGTGCATTCCCATTTTGTAAACATCTTTTGAGTATACTCAGATAATATTGTGGATTGACCTCCACCGCGTTTTTTTCCCTAACAAGGTTTCCACATTAAAATTCTTGTGTTATGGCGTTGTGGTTGCTTGTCTTATGTTCATGCATCTTTATTTTGGTTGTATGTTATAAGTGCTTTAAGGATCAAATTAATAAAGTTAAAAAATACAGAACACTAATTCAACCCCCCTCTCACTATTCCTTGATTCCAACAAAATCATGGTCAATCAAAATCTGAAGTTTGAGAATCACAAGCAAATCTCATAAATGCTAAGAAATTCATTGAGTCATTGAAAGATAAAATCAATAAGTCCAGGGAGAAGAGAAGGGAACTTTGTGATCAGATCAAGCAGAAAGAGAGTAAAATCATTAAAGATGAACAGCTGAGTCAAGCCTTGAAGGAAAAGATAGAAGAATGTGAAAAGTTTGGCAAAGATAATGCAGTCCTAAAGCATGAGGTGGAATTTATTATGATGAGGATGACCAAGGAAATTGAAGACATAAAGAAGAATGAAGAAAATATTGATCAATCCTTGAAAGAGAAATCTAAAGAATTCAACCAAATTACTGATGGATTCAATCAATTGGAGCTTGAATTGGAACAATCTAGGAATAATGAAGAAGAGCTTGAAATGCAAATTGTTGATCTCAGAGATGAACTTGCTACTATAGATGAATTCAAGGAGAAGTTCAAGATTAGCTCATCCAAGCTTGATGAACTAATTAAAATTCAGAGGATTGAAGGTGACAAGTGAGGTCTTGGATATGAGAAAGGAGAAAGTTTTGGATATGGAAAAAGGAGATTTAGGCAAGGAAATCAAATGAGCAAAGCTAGAAGGTATCTGATAAGACAACCTAATGCTCAGAGGTTCAATGGTTACTATTTTGTTTGTAATAAATTTAGTCATATGGCTACTCAATGTAGAAGTAGAATGAATCCAAGTGGTCCATCATTCTTAGGTCAGTGTTTTAATTACAATAAGTATGGTCATAAGTCAAATGAATGCAGAAATATGATGAAAAACTTTAATAGAGATGTCAGATGTTATACATGGAATAGATTTGGCCATATTGCTAACTAGTGTAGATCAAGAGAAAATCAATGGAATAACTGGTCTGGACAAAGAAATGTGGTGTGCTACAATTGCAACAAATCCGGTCACATTGCTAGATTTTGCAGAAGCATAAATGGTCTAGTAAATCAAGGGAGAAACATGTAGAAGGATGAAAAGGGAAAAGGAAAAGTCACTACAAATGAGATCAGGAAGCAAATGAAGAAGATATGGGTGAAGAAGAGTCCTATTGCAGGAAATGATTCCACACGAAAATTTGGTGCTAGTAATTCCTTCGGGAATTAGTTTAGGGCTTCTGACCTAGGGGGAGCTATCAAGAAAATCCTTCAAACCCCCTGTCAGTAGTTGATACTAGGATATGGATGAGTACAGTGATTGCATTGATGATCTACAGATGTTGTTGAAACAGTTGGAGAGAGTATTTATGTGGAGTTGAAGGTCTGTAAAAGAGTTATCTTTCACAGAGTATGGAAATAGGGTATCTGAATGAGTTAGGGAAAAATCATTTATTGTGACAAAAGGTTAGGTTTGCGAATGATAAAAGGTCATTTGTATTCTTCATTTGTCACTTTGCACTTTGAGAAGAAGTTTGGAGAGCTCTAAAGTGAAATTTGGATAATTGTGGGGAGATTCAAGCGTGAAGGCGATTTGGCGATCAAACCCTAATCCAACGAAAAGGTATTTATTGGGAAAACTTATGAAATTTTGAATTTGTGAAAATGGCTGCTCCGTCGGTAGTTGATATCAAGGATATACCCCATTCAAAATTCAAGTGGCATCCTTTCAAATATGTTGAGACAAAGCCCTTAGGTGCACTTTCATCTATTCTATACAGTGTGTTGCATATTGAAGACATTAGGGAATACATGCATGCAAATATTGAGGAGTTAGGGAGCTTTTAGTTGATGAATTTGTACTCCAATCAACTTGTGCGAGAGGATTTCTATGTTAAACCTGAATTCAAAAGCTTAGAGGAGAAGAAATTCATCCAAATTGTAAATTTTCTTGTGTTTGAAGAAAATGAGTGGGTCTGGTATATTTTGAGCCGAGTTCATGTTGAATTTATGTGGTTGAGTCAACCTTTTAAGACTACAAAAGAATCCATAAGCGTTGTTACTAGTTTAAATTCCTCTAGTGGGTTGCCAATTTTGAAGTCCATGAAGAATCAGACAATTACTGATGCAACCGGTTCAGTGTTTGATAAAAGAGCTATGGCAATTGACAATATTATTGAAGTGGATGTCAGATTTGCATCTATGGTCATTGGTTACAAAATCTATCATTCCAACTAGGATAATTCTATATTTGGTACAACTATCTATGCAACATATCAGATGGTGAAGGAGAATGAAGAGTATGATCTATGTGAGTTACTCTGGAGTCATTTTATGGAGAATATTGGAAAAATCAAGAAATATAATAATAATTCCTTTAAGTATGTTAATTTTTTGTTGTGTCTGTTCTTCTACTTTATGAATGAAGTTTTGATATTTTGAAAAGTACAATGGGAAGCTAGTAAACTGGTAGCTGTTCAAATTAGAGATATCTTGCACAGAGTTGGTGATAGTAAGACAAGGAAAATTGTTATATGGGGATATTTCAAGAGTTTCTAGAGTGACATGCAAGTAAGAGAAAGAATTCCTAAGTCTATTGTGGAGAAGTACAAGGACACTATCTATTTTATGGTTGGCATTGATCAATGCTTGATGGAAGCTATAGATCCTAGAACAATATGGATTATGACAATGGAATATGAAGTTGAGGAGAACATATTGGAACTATATGCAAAAAATTTGTTAAGTAAACCTTGGGATCCGATTGAAGAGAGGTTTGGAACCTATGAAGAAAAATATATGCAAGTACATGAGCAGTTAAAGAAACCTATGATAGTATGGAAGGTACGGAAGGGAGTTGAAGCCTTTGTAGAGAACATGGGTATATCTGTAGAAGTTTTGAGAGAATGTAGAAGGAAGAGAGAACAAGCTGAAGCAGGAGAGCCATCTAGAACTAAATTTTCTAGTTCGACAGCATCCTCTGCCCAAACTAGATCCACAAGGAGCTTTGCACCCTTATTCGGTCCTACAGTGAAATCAAGCCCTGTGAAAGCTCAAGTGAAGACATCCAGTAGAGAAGGATAAAAGGAAAAGAGTTTATGTTGCAGTTGAGGAAGATGAGGAAACATAATCTGATGAAGAGGTAAGAGAAATAAAGAAAAAGGGCACAAAGGAAACAACAGTCTCTAAGGAAAAGCCCTCTGGTGAAGAAGAGAAAGAAAAGAAGATGAAAACTGACAAACCGAGTATGTCTGTAAAGGAAGTTGAGAGAGGCATAATCAAGGATGGTAATCTTAAGCCACTATGTGAATGGTATGATACCTTTGATAGTGTCGGTCAAAGAATTATTGAAGAAGCAACAATAAAGTATTTGAATGTTTTTAATTTGACTCTCATTAAGATCATGTCTGAGTTGCCTAAGCGACTATATGAAGTTCTGGAAATGAGGAGATGAGAGAGTGCATTCTTGTAGATTTATGTCTAGTGATTTCTATTGAGGAAATGAAGTCAATTCTAAACGGTGCTAAGAAGGATTTCAAGAGCAAAACAAGAGTAAACAAGCTTATGATTGGTAGGACTTTAGAGGTAGCAAAAGAAACTAAAAGAATTCTAAAGGAAGTTTTGTTAAAGAACAAAATCGATGTTGTTTCTAAAGGTCATGATGAAGATATTGCTTTTGGTCTGGTGGATGAAGAGGTAAAGGGAGATACAGTAAATGACACTCAGATTCCTCTTGATGTGCATGATACAAAATTTCCTATGGAGACTGAAGCTCCTGAAGTTGTGATAGCTAAAGAAGTTGAGATTCCTAAAGACAAGCAATAATTTTTAGTTGAGGAAACAATGATTGAAGAAAAGAAGGTTGAAGTAAACAAAGTTCCTGTGGAAGTAAGAGATGTTGTGCAGTTTTTGCACACACACCCCGCTAAAGGCAGTAACCCTCTTTCGCTTCGGTTTTGGCATCTCAGCCCTTTCTTTTTTGAGGTTTTGTCTTATTTAGGCATGTGCTTAATGTTTATTTTGATTTCCTAAGTGTCTCCCCTGGGTTATTTATTGAAGATCCTAAGTTTTGGATGAATTTTGAGCTTTTACTCGGATTCGGGATTTTCCACCCTGGTTGGATTTTCCCAAATCCTGCTTGGACTCCAGCTAGACCCTGTTGTTCGGGGATTTTCGGTATTCGTGGATTTCCGCGTGGGCTGGATTTCCCCGGATTCTACCCTATCATCGGCTTTCCGAATTTTCTGACTGTCCTATCGATTGCATTAATGACTTTGTGCATGCTTTGAAGGATGTATTTAACTTGGTTTCTGGGATCTTTTGTGCCATCATGCTTACTATTTGCCATCGTTTGAGTTGAGGAGTGATTTATTGCGATTGATTGACTTTGTTTTGGGGTGTTTGGGTTTGAATTGATCGATTTGGTGGTGATTTCTTGCGCATTCTTTCCTCTATTCTTTTTGGGCACCATTGGGCTTCACATTTGTTGTTTCTGGGATTGATTCTCGCTTTATAATGGTATGTTTTTATTGTTCTACCTTTGATTGAGCATTATGAATGGCATGTTGATGTTATGAGAGCCTGTGGGATTCGAATTCCTACGTATTTGATCATTTCATGCTAGGGTTGTTCAGTATTGTGTTATTTGTCATCTCCTAGGTGAGTTTTGAGCCCATTTGTCTATCTACATTTTGATGAATCTTGCCTGAGAGTAATTAGTAAACCCTAGTGACGACTTAGCAGTTGAAACAACTAAATTTTGAGCTTTCCTATGCGCTGATGGTGGATAAATAGGGTTTCAAACCTAGGGCAATGCCATGTCAGGTTATTTACTCTTAAAATTGACCTAGAATGTAAAGAAAATCTATGAAAGGTCCATCACTAACTTGTCCTGAGTTAAACTTTTGGAATTCATGATTGATTTGGTGCTTGGGTAAAACCGTGACTCTTCATCCCTTCTAGATTTTCTTTGTTGTGACCCTTCAAAGTCAGGGAGATGTCATATTGATCACCCTGTATTTCACTGAGAAGCCTTCCTAAGTTCATATTCGATCGCCGTGACATTATCATTTCTCGCATCGATAAAGTCTTCTATGTCCGTCGGCAAGACAAGCCCTAGTCGGTGAGAGGTCATAGCAAGCTTCATTAGTTATACTGATATTCATTTGCTTCGCTGAGACATCCATCCTTCGGGGAGACCACACGTAGTCGGAAAGAGGTTATACCAATGGGACTTCATGTCGGCGAAACATTACGCGTTCGACAAGACCTTTGGCCGAATTCAAAACCTATCGCCGATCGGCAAGACACTGCAACTTCGTTGAGACCTCATATCGAAAAAATTTAGTCTGGCCGAAGTGTTTGATTGGACCCCGAAAGTCAGTGAGACACAAAAGATTCGCCAGGACCTTACTCTGACCACCCTTTGGTCATATCGATATGTTCGCTATATCGCCGGTCGGTAGGACATGCCCCACTCGTTGTGACCTCATTCCGAATGAAATTTGTTTGGCCGAAGTACATGCTTTTGCACCAGTTGGTTCAGAGTTTTTCCTTATCAGAAAATTTTCGTTGAGTTTGGATTTCTCCAAAATCTAGTGTCTCCCTGGAATTTCCCAAAATTCCTCTCTGGCTCATTCTTCATGGGAATCTGTCCCTCATGGATTTTCCTGAAATCTAATGAAATACAATGGAGCATGAGATAATTAGATTTGTTTATGATTTATGTTACATTTAATGATTATTTCATGTCATATTTGGATTTCCCATGTAATTCATTGATTGATCATGATCAGGTTTAATGGTTAAGTAGGTGTTTCCTGGTTATTCTGTTGGAATCCGATCGGTCTAGAATTTCTCAAAATTCCTCTCTGGCTCAGATTCTGCGGATGGCCCTGAAACCCAAAGGTTGTTGTGATCATCTCATATGAAATTTAATAACACCTTGACTATATGAGATGCATTCTAATGGTGTATGGATGGATTAGTATTAGTTTCCTATGGTTTTTATTATGATTTCCATGTTGAGTGCAGGCTGAATCTAGCAAGGCAGCAGTTGGGTCCTTAATGTCTGATGCAGAGAAGATTAAAATGGACATTAAGAGAAAGATCCCTGAAAGCAAGATCACATCAATTTGGCCAGAGGTGACTGATACAAACGTTGGACAATGGGACTATGAAGAGTTCAAAGAAATAATGGTGGCTAAAGATCTTCCTTTGGTAGCCAGAACGATGAAGGAGTCAGGTTTGGCACATGTGGCTGGTTTCCCTTCAATGGTGTAATGTTATGAGCTTGTCCTTGAGTGTGCCAGACATTACGACTAGGTTACACAAAAGATTATCAGGTCTCAAGGGAGGGTGATAGTAAACCTAAACCCTGTCTCTATTGCTCAGACTTTTGATATGCCAGACAGATCTCACGTGGTGGCATTTGACATGGCGTCCGCCAAGGAATTTACGAGGAGAAAACTGTTAAATCTCAGCAATTCATCAAATCTTGGCTAGAAAAGCCTAAGTCACACTATTCCAAACTGCCCAAGCAGCTATTCAGGGCAAAGTTCAAAAGGGAGTACTATGATCCTATTACATTACTCAGCAAGGTGGTTGGATTGAAGAATGCAAGAGTGTTTGAGAATTGGATGTGCCATGCCATTGTAAGGATGGAGCAAGAATTGATTGATTATCATTGGGCTGGTTTGATTAGTAGATTACTCCATGAACAGTTGTCCAATGTGTTGCAGACCAAGAATTTTACAATGACTTCATATTTGGTCTATGCACTAGCAAGATTCCATCCCTACAAAGGATTGGATACGAAGGGAATTTTCGGACAGGATGTTATTTATGAATTTTTCCCTCAATTACATTTGGGAAGTTCAAACTATAGGAGGGAAAATGATGCATTTACCATGTATATCACCAGAATGCTTAAGGAGGTAGAGCATGTCAAGATTTTAGACCTAGCAAAGGAGCTCATCAAGAAATATGGGGCTTGGTTTATTCAGTTCCCAACCTTCTCCTATGTTTGGATTGATGGTTGCCAAAGGCCCCATACAAACTTCCAAGGTATCCCACTGATCACATTATATTGTTGGAAGTAACTAGACAGATTTGTGACTTTGATGCTATTGTCAAGAAAGACAAACACAAGACAGGATTTGGTGGATATTTTCCCCTAAGGATTGGCATTGGAGAAGCATGTCCTTCCATTATTTCTGCCCAAGCCTCAGAGGAAGAAATGAGTACCCTCGGTCTATCTTTTCATTCTAAGAGATCAAGATTTGATATCACAGGTGAAGCTCAAAAGAAGGCCAATAGAGAATATGGCCATAAGGTTGATCTGGAAGACTATTGGGCCAATTGTAGTAATGAGTATGAGGTCAGAAAGAAGAAATTCTCTCGACTTCCAGTGGATGCAGTCTGTTTGTATAATGTGAAGGCAGTTCTTGATCAATTGGAGGATGATGGAAACCTAATTCAAGATCATGCCTATGAAGCGATAAAGGATAGGCCAATTGGTGATGTGGACTGGTTAGAGGAGGAGAAAATAGAATTGAAGCAATTGATGGATCTAGTTATCAAAGTTACCAAGATGTGGCTCAAGCATACGATATGGGAGTTGGAGAATGAGGGAGTGGAATGCACATACAACCTAATGGGAGATTTGGATCCCCACTCCACCTTTGAAGAATCTACTGAGCAAGATCCTAAGGGCAAGGGTAAGTTGGATTCTCCTTTCAAAATCAAGATAAAAGGGTGTTCAAGAAACAGAGGCTCAGGAAGTAGAAAAACAGAGAAAACCAAAGGCCAAGAAGAGGACAAGGACTAGGAAGTCCGAGCAGAAAGAGACTCAAAATTAGGGTCCTGAAGTTGATGTGCCAGTGCCCAAGAGGAGAAGAATCACAAAATTGTCAGAGAAGGCAAGCTCCAAGGTTGGGGAGGAAGAAGTTGCCCCACTAGTGGTAAATGTTGAAATTTTAGAGGAGAAGTCTAAGGTATATACAAGGAGGTCTAGGACTCCTCCTAGGGACAATGTGCCCAAGGTTGATCTCTCTCCAGTGGTTTCTCATGAGGAGCAGCATGATGGTGTTCCTCCTGTTCATGAAGCCCAAAGTAAACCAGGATCACCAGTCACAAATGAAGAAGTTGAATCTCCTCCAGGGGCAGAAAAGATCCCATCACCCGAGCATAAGGATAAACATGGTGAAGAGGAAGAAAGTAAGATGGATGAAACTCCTGAGAAGCAGAATGTGAGTGAAGAAACACCTAAAGGTCAACAAGAAGAGGAAAAATAGGCTGAGGTGCAATTGGAATCCACTGTCCCTAGTTGGTTGGACAAAGAGATAAGGAGAAAACAAATTGTTATGGAAGATAGTCCACCGAATTGGGATGCACTAATAGCCAAGATTGGAAAAGACAAAGGTAAGAAGGCTAGGGTGATCTCAAGGATTGAAAGAGATGAAGCTCATAACAGGGTTGTTCACATTGCAACCCCTGCTCCAGATAAAAACAACCCCTGCTCTAGATAAAAATAGAGATGATGTGGTTGGAAAGGACTACAATATTCAGACTTTCAATCTAGGACCTACATCAGTCGAGCAGGACATTGAAGATTATGAGGGATCCAGTGCAGTTATTGTGGGTAGATTGAGGAAGGAAGTGAAGACCAAGTAGGAGCTAAAGAAAGAAAATGAAAATCTCAGGAAATGCTTGGAAGACTTAATGAAACCATTGCAGTCCATTAACCCTTCTTCCTCTGATGCAAATCCTCTACCTCAAGAGACCATCACCGAGCTAGAAAAGATGAAAGCTTTCACTGTTACCACTACGAATTTGCTAAAAGGGGTGCAAATAAAGGGTGATGAAGCTATTAAAGAGATTCTATCAACTAGAAAGGATGCTATCATGGAAACTGATTGGTTGAAGGCAGTGTTGGCACAAGATAAGGAAGACATGGATCTCCTGTAGAAAACCAGAACTATCATGGAATACACCAAGGATAAATTAGTAAGTGATGGAATTCTTCCTTCCTCCAGAGCTTCCAAACAATGGGAGTGGTATGAGGCACTAAAAATTAGGTAGAAGGTGTTGAAGAAGATTTATAAACAAAGAAGGCAGATTGATGATACCCTAAGTGTTGTATATAATGGCTCCATTTCCTTCTTTGAAATTATGACAGGAAGAAGGAAGATCGTGCCCAAGTACTTGAGCTTCGAATAGTTGAGGAAGTGGTGGCATGATTTTTACGCACCACTTGATGATGGTTCCATTTCTGAGCACCAGTTGGATGATGCAACCACCTACCTTGCAGTTATTGACAAATACCTAACGTATAGGGTGGATTGGGATAAGTCGGTCAAATGGTCAAGAGAGGAGATTGCATCCATTGAGAATCAACTTAGGGTTTTTCCTTTGCCACCATTAGCTGACTTGGATGGGACGCTTTTGAAAGTTCATGAAATGTTGGGTCAGAATGGGGATAATAGGGAAGGGAGCTAATGATAGGCTGCATCACAATTTGTGCTTCCCTATTATCTTCCTGCGCATTGGTCCGAACTGCATCACAGATCCCAGGATGACTTGGATGGAACATGCATTTAATGCTTATTTGACCAATTGTGACTTTCTCTTGGTTGGTCAGTGGTGCCCAGTTAATGCTATAGGCTCTTGCTTGGCGGATGAGTTTTCTGGGGGATTCTATATATTGGGCATTTCGCCTCATTTTTAATGGTTAGAAACAGTGAAGAAAAGTTAGAAGATAGAAGTAGAATAAAGTAGAATAGTTAGAAGCGAGTAGAGCAGGTTAGCAAGTAGTTGTTCTCAAGCAAATATTCTAACAGAAAACTGGAATTGTTGCTATAGTGGATAATTCAAATGCAAGTAATGACATTGTAATTTGGTGCCATACTTTTATTCTCTTTTCTTGCATGGTTCTTGTTATTTCATCTTTAAAATTGCTTTGAGGAGGTTAATATTTAGATTAGATTTGATTCAAAAATGTTTGTGATTTGATACTTGAATGTTGTAGCAATCCTTCAGTCCATACTTTTCGCAACCAACTAATTGTTAGTTTCTTTGCAAAGTTAGCCTAGACTTCATATTTTGTGTGCTTAGTTCAATTGTGAGGATTTTTTCATTTCAACTGCAATAGGGTTGTTGAATGAATGTTCATGATTTGAAAATCTTAACACCTCAGAAGATTTCACTATTTTCTATAAGATTGCAGATTTATCTGGGTCAAGTAGAGATCAGTTTTGAGGGATTGGTCCATTTCGAGTGTTGGTTATTTTTATTGTTAATCTTAGGAGTAGTATTAGATTTAGAAATCTCTTTGAAACCCTCATATTTTTATGTTTCTTTATCATTGGGTTAGATCTAGGATTAAAGTATCATCAGATTGTTAGATCTGATAAAATCGATTTAGTATTTTGCTTGTAGTAAGGTCCCATTGTGATTACCATCATTTTCACATTTTATCACTGAGTTGTTTATGCATTATCAAGACCTGACATTAGAGACCTTGGGGTTATCTCTTGAGGCTTGCTGATAGAGATTTACCTTTCAAGAGAGATAGGATATTATATTCTATCTAAGTTGTTGTTGTGCAAAAAACACCATCAACAAGAGACACTGCAAAGGAAGTGAAGAAATTTTTGGAAGAGAAATAGGAAGATTTTGACCTTGAATTGGGTGAAGGTCCTATTAATTTGGCTACTTTGTCTCCGATTCAGAAATTAAAAGTTGCATCATTTGCTCAAGCGAAAGCTAGGGAAGAATTGTTGAAGTCTCACATTGAGGATAGTGAGTTGTTAACTCTTGCATCTGGTATTCTGGAGAGAATCATGCCTTCTCATGTTAAGGATCCATATGGTTCTCCCTCTGGTGAGCTAAAGAAGCTTATTAACTCTATAAGTACTCATTTTGAGTCCTTTAGAAGTCAGTTGAGGACAAGGTACAAAAGGAATCTGATCATAAAAGGTTCAATAGGGTAAAGTGCATGATTTCTAATGAAAAATCATTATTAGCTACCTATGTGAAGAATATTCAAAGTGCACTATCTAAAGAAGGAAAGATTTATAAGTCATGTTTATCTTTGTCTAAATTTACTGAGGGAAATGAGAAAAAGATTAAGGATCTTGAGAAATAGTTAGTTGATATTTCTGAAGCCTTTGATCCTTTAACTATTTTTGTTGAAAAGAAAGAAGGTCAATTTATATCCCTACTTGACAAGATAAAGAGTTATTCTCAATGCTATTTTTTGGGGTAGATGCAGAATCTTCAAATGCCAGAATCGGATCTAAAATAATTTCTATAAAATGTAACTTGGAGGACTAAGATGCCCTTACTACCATCTTAGTCCCGATCTGAATTTATGAAATCTTCTAAAGTGGTCTTGAGGCTCAAGGTCTGCACTTCCTTCTTCTCAGATCTCAGGTGCTGAAACTTCTAGATTTGGCCTATAGGTGAGTTTGTGTGAAGATGAGAACTTTGCAATGCAACTTTGAAACTTTGAAACTTTTCACCTCAAATGATCTTCAAGTCTTCAACTTAAATTTGTAATAAAAAACATGCAAGATGAGAAAAACTTGTTTATTTTCATTGAATGGTGGTTTTCCTTGGTCAAACCCCTTGTAGGTAATTAAACCAAATGATGAAATGAAGCATGAAATACAAAATATGTAAATGATTAAATGATGTGACCTTCAATGATGTCTTGTGAAGCGAATCTGTAATCTACCATGTAGTGGCTATGAAGAATGTAAATCATGGATTCTTAGATATGATGTGAACAATGGTTGTAAATAGATCTTCAATGCTACATCCACAGTCTTGGCTCAACAACATTAATGGATGTACTAAACCTTTGAAATACTGCTTGAATCTTGATGATTGCTCCAAATACTTGATGAAATGGTCTTGAATGCTCTTTTGAACTTAATTATGCTATGAAGAATGCTATTACAAAAGACTTGATTTAAAAATGAGTGAAGGAACCTTATATTTATACTTATCTATGCTTAATATCCTAAAATTACATGACAATAAGCCAAAATATGAATTCATTAATTAAAGGAGGATAAATCCTGCCAAGATTTGAAATTGAATCCCAAAAATAAGCCAAGGAGGACTAAGATGCACTAGGTGACGTCTTAGTCCCAAGGCTCAAATCTTGGGGCACAAACTCCAAAAAGGGAACTTTTTAGGTGCATTAAAGATTAGGTTCCCAAGACCCATGGAGGAAAAGATGCCCTAGGCATAGTTTTAGTCCCACTCCACAAATCAGGGACACACATATATAACCATTAAATGATCATTTATCTTTTGATGTATGCCAGGATTAGCCATAAAATGATATAGTTCATTGGGCTTGTGGATGAAAAATAGGACCAATTAAGACATAAATAGGGATAAATAAAGCAAGGTGGGCCCAAAAAAGTGTGAAGATGCAAGGGTATGCATTTTAGTACACTACATTTAGCCCCCACTTTAGTGAGAGGATGAACTTGCTTCAAACTCACACTAAAATAGACATTCAAGACTCTTATGTATGCAACAATAACAAAGGTTCACAATACAACATCAAAGACAAGCCTCAACAATGATCTCAACTATTTTTCCTAGGTCGGATCAAGCCTTAACCATCATTAAAGAATGCTCCCTCTAGGGCCATGAACCTTTAGGTCATCCACAGGATGAGTATCCCAACAAGAAAAAAAAAACACAAAATGCACTAACTTTGGGGCCACATATATTTAGGTTGTTTGCAGGGTGAGTATCCAAAATGGTGGTGGATCAAGCTTCAATAGGCTATCCAATGCACTATGGACTAGGTCTAGGTTGTTTCTGCAATAATTCTTACAAGTGACTTACGCCATACACTATGCAAACAAAATGCAAGCTCACAAGGGCTACTAAAGCTATTTCTCCACTAGGTGAGCCCCCAAGAGACCATACCAAATCCATACCTCCAATGAATTTGATAAGGTACCAAATGCATGCTCACAAGGGCTCGTGAAGCTAGTTGTCCACTAAGTGATCCCCCAGAAAACCATACCAAGGCCATACCTCTGATGACTTTGATAAGGTACAAAATGCAACACAATAGGAAAAAAGAATGTTCAAAGGGGTTTCACTTAGTTCCTGTAAGGTCTTAATCTTAGGGGAAATCATTCCTAATGTCTCCAAGAGAGGACCAATCAAAGGATAAAAGATTAACAACTTAGGGAATGCAGTGTGTTGCATGACCACTAAGAGGAATGTAATATGCTTGTAAGATGGGGTCAAAAATCAAATAGCATAGACAAAGTGACAACACTTCTAAACTATTAACCTCATCCAAATAAGAGAAAACAATGAAAGCATAAGGAAAATAAAACATCAAATCAAAATACTCCCCATGCTCTAACTTGAATCACTTCTCTTGCTCTCTTATTTCTCCTTTTGCAAATATGCCCTCAGATTTGTAGTCTAACTTGTGCAAATACCTATAAATTGTAAGTAGAAATTTGGAGAAGAATAGTTATTAAGGTGAAATTGGAGAAGGAAGGTTGCTTTTATAGACAACCTTTTGAATGGATGGTTGAGATTAATCTTCTAGAAAGATTCCAAGATCAATGGATGGGAATGCATGAGAGGGATGTTACTGTTATCAATAAGATTTGCACCCTGCTAAAACTGAAAGTTGAGCAATCTATTGACACATGGAAATGTTCTCGAGTTGTGGGTAACTCTTTGTGAGAATGAATCTCTAGAGTGAGATGGTTCTCCGAATGATGATCCTATTCTAAATGATTTTCGAAGGAAAGAGTTAGAGAATATGACTAAAATGAAATCCTATCTAATGTGGTCTCAACTTAATAATGACTTTGATATTTCACCCACAAATAATCTTCAGAAAAACAATAATGACCTCACAATCTCTCATGAACATCAGTACAAAATTGATTTGCATGAAGGTCTGAACCTAAACACAGCATGCAACCTGCATTAAGTGAACTTTCTGTATCAATAATCTGCAATATTAGGACATAAAAAGGATCTGTAAAATAGAATCACAATATGATCATACTAAAACTGCAAATAGAGACAGAAATTGGAGATAGGAATGCTACTTTTATTGGATGAAGGAGTGAAAACTCTCAAAACCTGAGTACAAAGAAGTTTACAAGCTCAAAAATGTGTAAGAGCAAGAAACTAGAATTTGAACTGAAAAAAACTAAGTTTTTCACAAGATATATCTCCAAAACTCTAATCTGAGCTGAAGAAGAAAGCTCAAGGAAAGATATAAAAAACTAGCTCAAAAGTCTACACAAGAGCGGAAAAAACACACTTTTTACAAATACAAACTGAAAAGCCTCTCAAAATAGGCCAAATCTTCTTTTAAAGGAAAAAAAACACCTTATCTCTCCATCCAGAAATTCAAATCCGACCAAGGAAATATCTCTCACAAATCTGCTAAAAATAGCAAAGAGATAAAAAGAACTTGTTTTATCCTTGCTTTACATAGCTTGCAGATCTTAATATACTCTCACAATCTAATCTATTTTGTGCAACTAAATATTTTGGAAATCTTTTACAAAACAATAATAAGCTTATCTCCCCAATTACAATATCTGATTTTTCTTATAAAAAATCATAAAAATAATTAAAACCCTCTATTACATATTTAATTGTTTTTCTTTAAAAAACAATTTAAAAATAAAGTGCCTAAAATATGAAATTTAATCTAAGGCATATCTCTCCAAGATTTAATTGATCTTCTCAAAATCAATTAAGAAACCTAAGGCATTGGACATTCTTCATTCTCGACTAAGGCAAAGGAATAAATGTTAATATTTAAATCACAAGCCCTAGATACTTAACCAAAACCTAAAATCATTGAAGCCAATACTTACAAAGTCTTATGAATTTTCCTAAAGATCAACCTAGGCATATGGAAATAAATGAAGACTTAAACAAAGTCAACCTAGGGCATGTCAGAATTTGGCCCCTCATGGTATTAAGCTTCAAATTTTAATTTTAAAATGCAAAAAAAGGACCCTAAGTTCGAATTAGGGCAAGTAGAACAAAGAAAAAGGGGAAACCCTAATCCTCTATCATTTCACACTTTTCAACTTTGAAAGTTTGGGTCTGCCTGGGAAGAGATACCGCCATGATGAAAGCTTGACTTTGCAGCTTGGGAATGCCTTGGAAGCTTTATATTTTAAATTCAAATGGTTGATTCTTCATTGTTGTTCATGGTAAGTTGTCTTCATAGTATTTTGTGGCTTTTCCCATTGTTTTGAAGGGAAAGAATGACCTTCTAAGGCTGCGGCCTATGCATATATTATCTCTGATTTTTCCTTGTATTTCATTTCTCTGTGCTTGCCTTGTCTCTTGTTGGCCACCATGGGAGAGCTCGACCCTTATTCTTGAGAGCTCTTAAGATCTTGGCCGCAACTTCTCTATTCTTCTATGGGCATCACAAGGTAAGCTTCACTCTCTCTATTATTCTTTTTGGCCGAACCAAAGCTTTAGAAGCTTATATGCAAAGAAATAATTGTTGTTTCTTTACAAACAAAATTTAGACCAAGTACTGGCCACACCATGAATATGTGATTCTGGGTTTCTTCTATGAATTTTTCACTGTACCTCACATCCTTTATCTTCAGATTTTGATTTAAATACAACAAACTAAAAATGGTTACCATACTTTTAGTGGTTTTGTAACTGAGAACTTCTCCTCCATTTGGTTGCACTAATAAAGCACAAATGGTGCTTGTAATCTGCATTTTGATGTAAAACCCTTACATGGGTGACTTATGATTCTGAAAGGAAACCTTTATTTGTCTTCCTGTTGAATACCCCATGTGGGTTTAGCTGAAAATTGTAAGAACTTCATTATGATAAGAAACCCCAATATGGGTATTTCGGAAAATTGAAAAACTCTTTGTCTCTAGAATAAATTTACTCATCTTTGAATTTTGAATTCAAATCCTCCTATGGATATCCTTTATTTGAAGCACAAAACTGCATCTTTGTCAAAACCCAATGTGGGTATCCATTATTTTGAATAAATCTGCATTATAATAAAAAATGCTCATATGGGTATTTTGGAAACCATAATAAGTTTGTATTTGAATTTAAACCCATCATGTGGGTTTTTCTATTTTCTGAAAGAAATTGCCTACTCTTGTATTCTTGATTAAAATCAACATGGTATTTGGCAATAATGGAAAAACCAATTGAAACTTGAACATTTCCTCACATTGATAGTTCTGGAAACCTTATAAAACTTGTGTAAAAATAGTTTTGAAAGCCGAAAAAGATTCCACATATTTGTATTCTTTGTCTAGTTGTAGCTGCAATAAAATTACAGACTTTACCTATTCTGAGGGCTAACTCCATGCCTTTGAAAAACATCATTTGGCTTTTAGTCACTGTAGTACCATTCTTGATCATATTTGATGCATTCTCCATTCATTTGAATGAGAAACTGGAGCTCCTCTCATGTCTCCATGCCTGACTGTTATTTCATTTTAGGCTCTTCTAACTGGCACTCTTCATGCATTTTTATGTTTCGTTTAATAAAAACTATCTTATGCCTTGCTCTCTTCTAAAATGAAAATATGAAACAACACTCTTTGTTGAGGCATTATGTATGCCTATTCACTATCATTGCTTAAAGATAGAACACTGTTGTAATATCATGAAACAAGATGCATAATAACACCCATGACAGAAAAATGCAAACTGTGCAGCAATACCTGTGATTTGCAATTATGAAAATGATGTATTCTAGTTGAATTGATTGAGCTCATTTAAACCTATTGTTCACCTATAACTTTCAGGGAGCATACTTGATTGTTTTGAGTGAACAGTCAGCTAATAACTTGATGGGTGAACTCTATTTTACTCTTCCAGTTGTATATTTCATTTCTTGATGAACATGATGATTGCACTCCTTCTCTCAGCCCCATCTATAATGTATAAGGGACAAAATGCCGAGCTCTACCCTTGTGGGAGCTCGTTTTTCCCACATGCTTGGTCTTCAAAAGATAATAAGCTACATGACTTTTTCTATACCTGCACAAGGAAACAAACAATGTTAGCATAAAAACAATGTGTGATGGTGATGTTTTTCTTTTCAGTTCATCTTTTTGTTCCTTTCTTTAGTTGATTCCATGCATTTCAAAGAGTGAATTATATGTCTGTTGGTAGAGATTGTAGTATAACTCATATCTGAAGCTCTTAATTGACACCCCTCTCAATCTCTTGCAGGCACACTCAGGAGTGGAAGCAAGATGGAGCAAGCAGCAAGCATCTCAACCGAAGATGAAGAATCAGACAATGATGGATATGTCTTCTACTATCTGCTCTCATTTCTTGTACCTTTAGCTGTATAGTTTACTTTCCATAATGAATGGATTTAGCTAAAACCACAGCTTGTGTGGATATTTAAGTTTCTTCTTTCATTTCCATTTTGAAAGAAAAGCATTGCAATGCAATGTTGTACTTGTCATTTGTATTCTTGAAATCAAATGAACATATTGTAATGTGAATCATTTCATGAAATAAACGAAAGAATTTTGTTATGCTTTATCATTTGTATATTCAATTATGTACTCCATTTGATTTTGCAAAAAACATGAGTAATACTTCTGAAATCCATCTTCTCGAAACACTTGCATAACTATCACTTGATAAAAGATAAATAAAGTGTAAATATCTCTTGAGCATAAAAAAAAAAATAACTGTTCTTTCCACCTTAAGATATAACAATATTTAATCAGCTCCACCAATTGAGTTGTAGCGAAAAATTGGTAATAGTTACGAAATGGAGGGTTGATATTAAGTCTCAGAAAAGATGCCAAGATCAACGGTCCAAAATTGATGTACCAAAAATATGCCATGCATGGAAAATATATGACGCCTATCGCTATGACGTCTGATAGCTATTAAAGACATGCAAAACATGCAGGCTATGACAAAAATCAATGTTATGATAGGGGATTATGATAGAACATCTTTGACCAGGTGGTGCATAAATAATTTATTTTAAATTATTTATTCAAAAATGGAGAGAGTGGAGGAAATGGACAAGTGGAAAATAAATTATTTATTCAAATTATTTATTTGGAGAAGATGAAAAGAGGGGCATTTAATTAAATTTATCAATTTAATTAAATTGATAGATGAAAATTAGACCTTAAATAATTAATTTAGATTAATTATTTAATAGGGGAGGTGGCATGGGATAGTTAAATAATTTTAATAATTATTTAACTATAGAAGAATCAAAGGACCATGAATAGATAAATAATTAATGGTAATTATTTAACTATAGATGAAAGGTGACAAAATAATTAAATAAATAGTAATTTATTTAACTATTGAAGAAGAGGGAGAAATTAGTGACACAATTAGTTTATTTCATCGATCAGGATAGAATAAATATTAGAAAGTGAATTAATTAAATAATTCCTACGAGTATCATTTTTCTTCATCCCCATCCTTTGATAATTGAATAATTTTAGTTATGCAATTATGTTTGATCATATTCCTATATTAATTAAATAATTATTAAAAATTATTTAATTAATAGAGGAATATGATCAAACATAATTGAATAACTAAAATTATTCAATTATCGAAGGACAAGGATGAAGAAAAATGATACTCGTAGGCTTAGGACATTTTTTATTGTCTACATTTTTCCCCTCTTTGACATAATGCAGTTCATCGCATTGTGTCAAAGAAATTTAATTTTGAAATATGCCCCAGTGAAAGAAGAATGATGAGGAGGGTTGTGTATGCCCCCTCGAGAGGACAGGTGAGTTCAAAGAACACGAATGTGCTCTCAAAATGGATGATAAGACTAGAGGATAAAGGATAGAAGAAATGTTAGCTTGGAAGGGGATGGATATTAGCGTGGAAGAGAAAGGAGGATGAAGATGGAAAGCTAGACGAGAAATGATAAGGGAACCAACTTTCATGCTTACATTTTATATTTATCATCATTGGGTAGATTATTGTAATGGCCAAAAAACACCATGATATGACGTAGGCCAAGGTGTGCATTGTACCATCATGTGAGACAAGCAGTTGTAGACAAGGATGATCATGACTCATACTAAGAGAACAATTACCCTAGTCTTTCTGTCTTAATCAACCACAAATAGTAAAGATAGGAAAGACAAATCATGAAACGTCAATGATCATCTAAATCTTGTTATCAGGACATCCTCAAGGAACTAGCATCATGATTGCCAAAAGACAAAACAAGCATCATAAAATTAAATGCCAAATGCTTGCCAAGTGTCTGAATGTCAAAATGTCAAGTGTGGTGGAATGTCAGATGTCTTGGTGTCAAAATGCCAGGGTTGATGATATGAAGATGCCAGATTGGTGTCGAGTTTAGGAAGGAAACGTCTTGAATGATGTTGAGATGTCAGATTCAGAAAGGACACATTTTGAATGACGTCAATGCCAGAGGGATACCAAATTCGGGAAGGACATGTCCCAAATGAGGTCGATGTCAAGATGTCAAATTGATGTCAAGTTCAGGAAGGACACATCCTAAAAAATGTCGGTATCAAGATGCTGAACTGATGTCAAGTTTGGGAAGGACACATCCCAAATGATGTCGATGTCAAGATTGTTGAATTCAAGAAGGACACATCTTGAATGATGTTGATATCAAGAGGAATATATCTCAAATTTTGTGAGAATCCTCAAAATGCCATATTATCATGACAATGCCTAAGAAGGAAACATCGTAGGGAATAATTAAATGATGGGCTACCCTTCAGAAGGACACATCTATAGAGTAAGCAAGATTTGACTAGTTTGACTAAGTTTGATTGAGTTTGACCGATTTTGATATGCCAAGATGATTGTCGTGCTTGATTGACAGATTGTAGAAGTTCGCTTGGGTAGATTGTTCGTTTGAATTTTGACAAAGATCATGATAAATTTAAAGACTATTTCATGTGTGTGAGAAAATTGTGCAATGAAACCTAATGGGCTGACCTAGTGTGGCCTCGGGGGCTCATCAATAGATGGCCTTGCCTACGTCATACACTCAGAGACCTCCTTGTTTGACACGACCAATGACTTTGTCTTGTTGACCAAAGATTAAGTCATGATTTATTTTGAAAAACCTAATAGGACTGACCTAATGTCTTGTGGGCTCGAAGATGAGCCTTGCTTACATAGCAAGTGTGTAGAGACAATGTAGTTCGACAATGATAAAGACTAATCAAGACTTGAATTGACATGACTGTGTTGACTGACATGACTTTTGGAATCTTTTTTGTGTTTTCTTCAGGACGTTTTTTGATTTTTAGGTCTTTTTTCAAGACATTTTCCTATTTTTAGGTCTTTTTTCAGGACATTTTTCAAATTTTAGGTCTTTTTTCAAGACATTTTATGATTTTTAGGTCTTTTTTAAGGACTTTTTTGATTTTTAGGATCACGTGTGATACCCACTGCAGTCTCATGATAAAAAATTTCCCCTAGTCAAGTTGAGAATGAGCCAAGAAAAATGGAATGTAAAGAAAAGGCATGACTAGCATGGACAATGGACAGTATGTAAGACTTGATTTCAACCATTGTCAGCCATGGACGGAAATGTCATGATGTCAGGGTGAAGTGTTATGACAAATGTTAGAAAGAGTATGTTCATTAGGGACAAAGGTAGATAGAGTGATAGTAGATGGCACAACAATGACTGACTACACATGGTGTCTATTTTCTAGGTTTTCACCATGGTACTTATCCAAAGCGCCTGTTTACCAGGTTTTCACTATTGGACGAATTATTTCTCTTTATTTTTGTCATCATTTAATTTAATTTTTTAATTTTTTTAATTTTTGGTGTCACCAAGATGCTTGTTTGCCAGATTTTCATCAAGGTGATGATTTTTTGTATTTTTCACTTGTTTGGTATTTTTTTAAGACTTTTTCCCTAGCTCTTTGAAGCTAGGTATAAAATTGATAAATGCCAGATCCATGGACTGCCTTGACGATGCCTTGATCTTTTGTGGATGACCGTGTTGGATGAAAGGACCTTATCAGGATGACGAGTACGAGTGGTAGATATGAAGGATGATAGATGTGATGAATGAAAGAGGCTATGGTAGGATCCCTAATGTGCACACTATGTGGGCCATCAGGCTTCAGCCAAAAAGGAGCTTGGGCAACCAATGAACTAGAGTACAAGAAGGAGTTGTCATCAAAGATACATTGAAAGACATCACCAATGGAGGGATATGATGGATATGTGAAAATGGATGGATGGAAATGAGTATATGGTATGAGTGAGAGTGACATGGATATAGACCTTGGATCAACAGGCACTTTGTTTGAATTTTTTCCTTGATAGATGCCCCCAGTGATTTTTGATGGAGAGGCATACTTTGAGATCATTTTTTTCTCATTTTCACTTTTAAATTTTATTTTTGTTTTGTCTGATAGCTTTTTATTTTGGCTATGGGACTTGTCTTGATCTTCTTTTCTTTCTTTTGATTTTTTATCTCCTTTTAAAGATATCTCGTTCATTGGAGCTTTTCCTTTATTCTTCTCTTGAGCTATGATTTTTTGATCCATTTCTATGATGCAAGTGGACATGTGTGAAATGGGGGAAGTAGGTGAAGTGAAAGGAATGTTTAGTGGATGAATGGGAGTGGCGATGCCATCAATGGAATCTTTTGGACCATCCTTTTCTGTATTGTTAACATCAAAGGAGGCTTGCACATCCTTAATGACTTGGAAAGATGACTTAGTAGAGATGACAATAGGAGATTCATATCCTAGTCAAAGGTAGGTGGGATGGAAGGATGATGATTGGATATCCTCAATGGGGTCATGCTCAAAGAGTGGGTTATCATAAATTTCTTGGTCAAGCAAGGGGTTATAATAGATATGAAAATATTGGGAGGAAGTAGATATGGCAAAGGCCGACATGTCATTAGGGTCTCAAAAGGTTTCAATCGAAGCACGACCATCCTTTTGTGTTCCTTTTGTAACTATCTTGACATCAACATTGGAATTTTGATCTCTATCAACGACATTAGCATTGTCGTTTGCTGGTAAATTATCCATACAATATTCTCCATTACCCATGTCATGAATTTGGACCTTGGGGTTTGATAGGGGGTAAATGGAGTGTATGACTTGGTCAATGAAGATGGATCAATGTAGTGAGATGATGTGGCGATGGATGTGGGCATGGAAGGATTTGCAAGTCTTGATGGGTCGATGAATTTGGAAGATGAAGACGTCTAGGCTTCACGGTTGATAGGCACTTGACATTCTGAGACACCTCATAAGTTGGTACAATATTGGGATGGATCGGGGTCTTTGTATATAGCAATTTTGGTACCTTCAAAAGTAAATTTTAGGCATTGGTGATACATGGAAGGGATGAATTTCAAGGCATAGATCCAAGGTCGACCAAGTAAAATGTTGTATGGTAGGTCCAAATCCAGAACTTGATCAGTTGTTTCAACAATGACTAGCCCGATTCGAATTGGAAGTGTAATTATGCATTGAGAGGAATGATCTTCATCATCATATGCCTTGATAACAACGCTTTTTGTTGCATCTACACAAGCATCAGAAAAGCCTAGTGCCTTGACCAATTTTAAGGAACATATATTCAGTCCCACTACGCCATCTACTAAGACTCGTCTGACCTTATGTTTATGAAAAAAAATTGATATGAAGGGCATCATTATGGTTGGATTTGGATGATGAATAGTCTTGGTCAGAAAAGGTGATATGGTGGGGAGTCATGAGATATCCTACCATGGCTTCAAATTGGCTAACATCAATATCTTGGGGAACGGAGGATTTTTGTAATGTTGTATCTAGGATGGCCTTATGGGTAGGCGAGATGCGTAACAACTCAAGGATAGAGATTTGTGCCAGTGTTTTTCCAAGCTGGTTAATAAGATTAAAGTTTCCTTTAGGTTGGGATTGCTTATTTTGTGGATGCGATTGCGACTACGAAGTGGACGAGCCAGCTATTTTTACCTTTGGTTGTCTAGAGGGAGGAGGCCTGGCTATAGTGACCTTTCCACTACGGGTGGTGACATTGCATTCAGGGGCCTGTCTGACAGTGACTATGCAGACAGGTTTATCAGTTGTTCTAATGTGATGTACGATAGGTCCCCTAGAATAGTCATACCAATACGGTCATAGTTGGCTCAACTATTATTATTTGTATTTGACGTAGAAGGGTTTCTAGAACCATGATCCTATAGTGGGCTCTTGTGTATAGTATGATCCACATTAGAAGCAAACTGTGGTCCACCAACTTCAATGATACGCTTTTCAATAAGGTCTTGCACCAGATTTTTCAATTGTCTACAGGAAGAGATTTTGTGTCCTTTTATTTGGTGATAGTAACAAAATGTGTTATCATCCCACCAAGATGGTTTAAACTATCCAGGGTTGTATGGTTTGGGGTCCTCAAGTGTGATGACACCATTCTGAAGGCATTTCCTGAGAACTTCTTCAATAGGCTCACCCAAGGGAGTTTATGTACGTCCTCTAGGGAATTGTTTGGGTTCTCTAGGCTGCCTTTGAATTTGATTTTTTTGATTGCCTTGATTATTTTGATTTATCTGGATAGCATTAGCAGCATAGGTTTGTGTCATCATCTGTGTGTTTTGTGGTTGTTTCCCTTTTAGAGTAATCATAGGACCCATAGCGTTGACAACCTTAGCATCGACTACACCATCGTTGGTAACATGTTTGTTCTTAACCCAATATTTGTTTTTGTCGGCAAGAGGAGGGTTTACGTTTGTGTTTTTAGGACCATATTTTAGTCTTCCTTTAGCAATGAGGGCTTGTTCAACTTGGACACCTCGTTCAACTAGGTCCACAAAATTTGTGCAACAATGAACATGCAAGCCATTTTTTAGTGGGCCTAATAATGTTTGTAAGAACATGCCAACTTTTTCCTTTTCAGGTATGTCTATATGACAGTGACTCGCTAGGCCCCTCCATTTTTGAAAGAATGATAAAAAGGTTTCACTTGAATCTTCTTGTGTGAGCTGGCATAAGTTGGTAATGGAGGTGTCTGTGTCAATGTTGTATGTGTAATTTTTCACAAAATTTTCAGCAAGTTCTTTTCATGACTATATTCCAGGTTGTAGTGTATAGAACCATTCTAAGGATGGTCATGCGAGGCTTTTAGGAAACAGATGCATTAGATATGTGCGCTTATGAGCAATATCCACACAATTTTCTATGAACTCTCTAATGTGGTCAAGTGGATTTGTTTTACCCTTGTATTTGTTGAAGTTTGGAGCCACATAACCATGTGGAAATGGTGGCATGTACAAAGTTGTATCAAAAGGATATGGACATAAGTTGTATGGAATTTGCATCTTCTTGTTAGAGGTTTTCATATTTTCCATCTATTTTTTAAGGTCATCCATGTTTGCTAGCAAGGCATGTACAATGGGATCATTGATTGCTTGAAAGTACGGTATGTTCTAATTAGGCGTTTGTTGATATTTCCAGTTGTGAGTGGGAATTTGTTGTTGAGTATGAATCTGAGACAAGTATGTGGGAATATGTGACCTAGCCATGCTTGTTTGTATTTGAGGTATTTGAAATCCCTTACTCATTTGATTGCCAAAGT
Source organism: Sequoia sempervirens (assembly GCA_007258455.2). Lineage (NCBI taxonomy): Eukaryota > Viridiplantae > Streptophyta > Pinopsida > Cupressales > Cupressaceae > Sequoia > Sequoia sempervirens. The sequence goes on from VDFB02105785.1 coordinate 410,700,197, forward strand.
TACACATTTGTTGCATCATTTGAGTTCCTTGTCCTTGTTGAAAGAATTGTCCATGTAGCATGTTGGTGTTTGTTCCTTGGGAGTGTCCATATGGTGCATTGATATTTTGTCCTTTTCCATGTGTGATGTTCATATTTTGTCCTTGTCCATGTGGGATATTCATATTTTTTCCTTGTCCATGTGGGATGTTTAATTGTGATGATGTATTAATGTTGTGTTGAGGGCCTTGAATGAAGACTCATCGTGGGTTTCCTCCAAAGGGATTAAATGAGATTCCACCATAAGGATGTGATGAAGATGCCCCCATTATCATAGATGAATATCCCAATATAGGGTTTGTGGGATTTTCTCCCATTGATGTGGACCCAACTGTTATTTCTATCATTTGTGATGATGATGTGGACATTGTAGGAATGGTCATAGTAGATGTTCCTCCAATAGATGTTGTATTAGTTGAGGTGGAGGTGTTTTGACTTGTGTTGCCACTAGATGTCACATTAATGGTGTTAGTAACAATTTTTTGGGACCACAATGTTATTGCTATTGGAGGCATTGTTTGTGTTTTGTTGAGATGTCATGGTTTCTTTCGCATTTTCCGGAGAAGAAGGTCTAATGATATTAATGTTGAAGCCTTTTGGTAGTTTTCCCCCTTGGTCTAAAAGCATAGCAAGGTATTTTCCAGGATCGTTCAAGACCAATTCTTCTACAAATGAAGCTATGTCAGGGTTTTGAGCGGCAACATTTAAATCCTCAGCTAGTACTTGTCTATTTTAGTCTCTTTGTAAGAATTGTTCAAAAAGTGGATTTTGAAAGGAAGTTGACATGCTCATGGATGATTGTACATTCAAATTGCCAAATGGGTTGTCATAAATCCAGTCATTGGGATTGGTGTTGGTGTTGGTGTTGTTGTCAAAGTCTTGTCCAAAGGCTGCCATTTGTCTTTTCTTTCTTTGAAGTCTTGTTTCCACCATCAAAGAAATTGCTCAAATGAAGATGATGACAATGCAAGTATGACACTAGTCTATGTTTTTGTCTTTTTGTGTGATAACAGATGACAATGCAAAGAGATGATAATGCAAGTATGCCAAAAGCCAAGGTGACTAGGATTACGATGTTGACTTGGATGACAATGTTGATTAGGAAAATGACAATGTGGACTAGGACAATTGCAAGGTCAAGGTGCAAAATGAGGACTAAGGTGATGAAATTGAATAAAGAGGTAACTAATGTAGGTTTTAGGTTCAAAATGATGACTAGGATGCACAGTATTTTTGGAATTTTAGGAATAAAGTATACAAGGTATGAACTAAAATGAATGCAATTTAGAGAAAGGGGTACCTAAGCAATCTAAGCTTAATCTTTGTTTTCGATTTTGGTTACCAAAGGACTTGTTGAAAATGACAAAGTGACAAGGTCAAGATGACTAGTGACTTTTCCTAACTAGATTGTTGAGTTGGAAATTCTCAAAAAAGGGACAATGACTGAAAATAGGAATGATGACTAAGTCCAAGATAACCTAGTTTCGAAAGCAATGATTTTGCAAATTGTGATGAGGTTAGCCTAATCCAAAGTATGCAAAGATGAAAACCTAGGGTCAAGCTAATGCCAGAAATTATGATTATGAAGCCTAATGTATGCAACTGAAATTTGAAAGATTAGGCCTATGGTCAAGAATACAATCTAATGGTTGAATAATGAGGATTTTGAGCAATTTCAAAGCTGATTTATGACAGAGACATCTTAGAAAAAATGTTTGATAGCAGGCTGAGACTATTTTTTTGATGTTTTGTTGAAAAGTATGAGTTGTTTGAGGTCAATTTTTTGTGTCCATATTTTTTAATGTTGTGTATATTGTTTGAAAATCCAGAAAACACTTGACAAGCACAATGTTTGAATGTGGAAAAACACAAATAAGACAAGCACAATCCTATGGTTAGGTCAAGACAATATTCGCTAGATTCCACATGGGTTTTCCCAACTACATATCAGTAGCGTGTGAATCCAGAAGCTTGGATGCACGGGATCCCCCTTACAGTGCACTCTCTTCTTAGGCCAACCAAGCTTCCAACCCCCATGAAACTCCCATGGCAGATTGATCACCTTTACTATAGACTGCAAAGATGTGGATGCCTTCACACTGACCGGTGTGGCACTAACAAATAAAAGGTTTTTGGATACTACACAAAGGTGTTTAATTCGGAACCCCCATTCGAGTGGCCATCCATGGGGCACAATATTAAACTTTGGTTAAGAGGCACTCCAGCCTGAAGAGGTTAAGCTCAATAGGATTTTTGGGAGTACTACTTGGTCTGTATGACACATCCGCACTCGTAATCCTAGGCTTTCCCTTAGGATTCGCATTTATATACCGATCAAGGGTAGCTTGGCCAAAAAACTTCGTTGTCGGTTTGAGTCGCCTTGGGGTGAGTACTTTTTCCCACCAAGGCAAGCCCAAGTTCTAGAGACAATAACCATTTCTCTTACACCTAGGATCGCATGAATGCACAAGGGGAGAGGATACTTCGATTATTCCATCAAAGTGAAAAAATTTGAAGACACTTGTAAATTTTAATTACCAAATGATAATGTGAGGAGGACACAGAAGACACTTTGTTCTTCTTAAAAGTTTAACTTGAAATATAAAAAACAAAGTTCATTTTAACCATATGAGTTTCAATGCATGAGAGGGATGTTATGAAATGCATGGTTGAGATTAAGTCTCAGAAAAGATGCCAAGATCAATGGTATAGAATTGATGCACCAGAAATATGCCATGCATGGAAAAGCTATGATGCATGACAGCTATGACAGACATGCAAGACATGTAGGCTATGATAGAAATGAATGTTATGACAGGGGATTATGACAGAACATCTTTGACTAGGTGGTGCATAAATAATTTATTTTAAATTATTTATTCAAAAATGGAGAGAGTGGAGGAAATGGACAAGTGGAAAATAAATTATTTATTCAAATTATTTATTTGGAGAAAATGAAAAGAGGAAATGGAGAGATGAAAATTAGACCTTAAATAATTAATTTAGATTAATTATTTAACAGGGGAGGTGGCATGGGATAGTTAAATAATTTTAATAATTATTTAACTATAGATGAAAGGTGACAAAATAATTAAATAAATAATAATTTATTTAACTATTGAAGAAGAGGGAGAAATTAGTGACACAATTAGTTTATTCAATCGATCAGGATAGAATAAAGATTATAAAGTGAATTAATTAAGTAATTATTAAAAATTATTTAATTAATAGAGGAATATGATCAAACATAATTGAATAACTAAAATTATTCAATTATCGAAGGACGAGGAAGAAGAAAAATGGCATTCACAGGCTTAGGACATTTTTCATTGTCTACAATGCTAAGATAGATCAAGCTCTCTAAGGACATTACTCTCGATGTCACCACAAAGAGAAAAACACATCACATGAAGTAAGAAAACCACATCAAGGAACATGGAAAAAATGCAAATGAAATCATGCCAAAATAATGGAAATGTATGCCCCCACTTTAAAGAAATTGCTAAACACCATGTTGTGAGTAGTTACTTTAAAGTAGCAAAGGATAAATACTGACAATAAAGAGGACATGAGAGTTTATTTCAAAATCCCTATGCCAAGTCATATGTTTCCGATAAGCTACATCATGTAATAGGATGGAAGGGTTCCTTAATATGTCACATGTGAGCCAACTTAAGGCATGTCATCCACATCCCAAGCTTGCTCTTATATATACATGCAAGGTGCTCAACCAACCAAAAGAGGCAACAATAGGTGACATAAAAAGACAAGGCTACCTAACCCCTTGCCCCCACTTAGTGCAGGACAAGGCTTAGTTGAAATTCATGAGATGAATGCTAGAGTGAAAATCAGTATCAATTAGAGGAATTAGGTGCCCCCACATAAGGAAGAGTACCAAACTCCTTAAGATGTTGGATTTTACTACTCAAAGCCCTACATTCATTCGTAGAATGACCATGAACTCTATGATATGCACATAATGAATTTTTTTAGTAGAATTTCTTTCATGTTCTTGGAGGGATGGATATCAAATGATCTCAGAGGAGGCTCAAAAAGATACCATCTTGATCAATGGTAGATATTGCTTTATTTTTTGAAAAATATATATCTTGCTTAGTATTAGTTGTCATACCTATACAAGACTCTTTAGGTTGTGAGATTTTGTATTCTTCTTTAAAGGAAGGTGCATAATCTAAAGAATTCAAATCATTAGGGTTTTTCATGGTGACATTAATGTTAAGGGAGGACTTCTCTGTTTCTTTCAAATGATAACAATGAAGAGCACTAGTGTCTATCAATTCAGGATGCACTATTGTTAAAGTCGGTTTAGGAGAATCTTTTGTGATAGTGTTAATATTAAGTGAAGGCTTGTTTGTGTCTTTTGAGGGACAATAACAAGACCACTAGTCTCTCCTTGCATGTGAGGCTCTATAGGGATGCAAATACCTTTTTCTCTAGCACCACATCCTTTTCCACTATAACCGAGTTGTTTAATCATTTCATAACCTTTCCATAAAAATTCTTCATCTCTTTTAGATTTGATGGTTGCTAATAATTGAGTTCATCACAATTTGTTGTATAATTTGTTTCATTTAAAGTGGTTGAGGTGGATTCTTTTGAAGGGTCTTCCGAGTTTTGTGTTGACATTACTACTTTTTCTTTTTTCACATTTCTTTATTATGATCTTTGGTTTCCCATCAAAGTTAGGTGTGAAATACAAGGAACCCTAATCATCATCTAATAGCTTCATGAATTCCTCAATATATTTTTCATTGTCTTTTTGTTGCATAGGTTCCACTTGTGTAGTTGGTGTTAATGTTTCCAAAGGATTCTCCTTTTTTTTCTCAATGTTTAGACAACTATTTGGGTTAGGTTCAGCTTCAAGTGTGTACACTTTGTTGTTGTAGACATACTTCATTTTATGATGAAGAGTGGAAGGCACCACATTCATTGCATGAATCCACAGTTTGCCTAAAAGAAGATTATATGAAAGATCATGAGGCATAACATGGATCGATGTTTGTAATGTGGAATTTCCAACTTTAATAGGTAAAGTGATCACTCCAAGTAGTTGTTTTTGCGCGTTATCAAAGCCATTAATAGATAAAGAGGCAGGTAGGATTTTTGATTTATCAACACTAAGCTTATCCAAAAGTTTCACACTACACACATTTAAGGTCGAGCCATTGTCAACAAGGGTTCATTTTATCTTTGTTGTATTGTATTGAGTTATGATCATGAAAGCATCATTTTGTTTTTGTACTTCCAAAGGACTTTCGATAGGTGCATCTTCTAATACCAACCTATCCTCTTTGTATCAAGGGGGGATATTGGAAGGACAATTATGGTTATCTATGATATCATCCTCTTTCATTAAAACATTCTCACAAGCAACGGATGAATGGAGACTAGGTAAGGTGATGTTTAGAAATGTTTCTATGATCTCATCTTCTTATTTTATAATATCTTCCAAAGGGGGAGGAGGATAGGGACAATCAAGAATCTCAATGCTTGTATCTTCTTTCACCAAGATACCTTCGTCACTAATAGGAGAGGTATTGGGAGAAGAAAAAATATGATTGTTATGATTATCTACACTACAATCCTCAACAATGGGCAATGTAATATTATGGATTGTGTCAATGGTTTCATGAAAGATAGTAGAAGGATGAATAATATGTTTCTTAATGACCTCATTGGCTCATTCTATATTGAACTCATAAGAGGGGATGTTGTACTTATGCAATCCATTTTTAACCATATCAAGGCCACATCTCTTGAAATAAAACATGCTATCATGGAAGAGTAATGAAATTGCAATGCAATGACTTAAAGTGAAATGTTTAAATGCAATGTTCAGATTTGAAACATGGTAATTTGTTGATCACACTATGCAACAACTTGAAAGATGAAATGTTGTGAATGCAAATTTGGAATGAAGCAATGACATGAAGCAATTTAAGCTAGATTTTGTAAAATTCATGGAACAAGAAGTCAACCCACTGAAATAGATAACCAACGATAGAAAACAAAAAATAGAAGCACAAAAAAGTAGTTTCAAATCCTTAAAACTACAAAGTCAAATTCAATAGGGACTAAGACACCAGTAAGGGCGTCTTGGTCTGAAAGGAGAGATTTTGAAGTTCCAGAAAGTGAAATAGAAAGCAATCAATAGAGATGGGATTTTGAGCCAAAAACCCTAAGAGGGACTAAGACGCCAAGAGGATGTTTTAGTCCTAGCAGATATTTTTCTTAGAAAAATAGAAAATTATGGATTGTTTACAGTGTTCACAGATTGCCTATTCAGGATGTTGATGTTTAAAAACAAAAAACTATGTAAATGAATGCAAGAAAAAGTAACTAGTAACAAGGAATTGAATGCAATTTTTAAAAATTTTGAATGCAATAAGAATGTTTCTAAATGCAATTAAGATGATGAGCAATGCACTTTCTAGTTTTTCAATGAAATGAAATGATGCAAGAAAGAAAAAATGCAACCTATATGCAATTTCACTAATGCAAATATGAGAAATCCTAGATGCACTTTCACTAATGCAAGATGTAATGGAAGAATGAATGCAACCTAGATCTAGGACCTTAATGAGCTCCAAATTAGAAAAATGAATGAATCTTCTAAAATGTCAGATTCACCACAATGATTAATAGGAAAATGGGAGCTTTATAACCTAGGTCATAGAACACCACTCTTTTCCAATTATCATTCAAGGGTGTCCTAGGAGTCTTAATTAGATTGACTATCAACCTCACAAGGTGAGTTAATTTTCAACAAGGAAGACCTAGGAAGGGGTTTTTTAAGCTTTTAGGGGTTCACCACCAAGAAAAATCTTGGAAAACACACATTAACATTCAACTCACAAAACCTAGTAATGCAAGCCAAATGAAGAGTGAAAATAATGAAATTAAGCAACACAAAGTTAGGCTATGTGTACTTGGGAGGTCTAGAAATATGACAAGGATTCTGGAAATGTAAAGATGTTGTCGAAAAGTGCTATGGAGGACTAAGATTCCCTTACTATTGTCTTAGTTCCGCTGCTATTTTTTGGGGTAGATGCAAAATCTTCAGATGCCAAAACTGGATATGAAAGATTTTTTGTAAAATTCCACTTGGAGGACAAAGAAACCCTTACTATCATCTTAGTCCTGATCTGAATTTCTAAAATCTCCAAAAGTGGTCCCAAGGCTCAAGGTTTGCACTTGCTTCTTCTCAGATCTCAGGTTCTAAAACTTCTAGATTTTTCCTATAGGTGAGTTTTCGTGAAGATGACAACTTTGCAACGCAACTTTGCAATGAAAATTTGCATCTTTGCAACTTTGCAATGAAAATTTGCATCTTTGCAACTTTGCAACTTTGCTCCTCAAATGATCTTCAAGTCTTCAACCTAAATATGCAATCAAAAACATGCAAGAGGATAAAAACTTGTTGATTGTCAGTGAATGGGGGTTTTCCTTGGTCAAACCCTTTGTAGGTAATTAAACCAAATGATGAAATGAAGCATGGAATACAAAATATGTAAATGATTTCACCTTGGATGATGTCTTGTGAAGTGAATTTGAAATCTACCATGTAGTAGCCATGAAGAATGTGGATCTTGGATCCTTGGATATGATGTGAATAATGGTTGCAAATAGATCTTCAATGCTACATCCACAATTTTGGCTCAACAACATGAATTGATACACTAAACCTTTTACATAATGCTAGAATCTTGATGATGGCTCCAAATACTTGATGAAATGCTCTTGAAAGTTGTTGTGAACTTATTTATGCTATGATGAATGCTCTCACAAAAGACTTGATTTGAAAATGAGTGAAGGAACCTTGTATTTATACTTATCTATGCTTAATATCCTAAAATTACATCACAACATGTTGACATATGAATTCATTAATTAAAGGAGGCTAAATCCCACCAAGATTTGAAATTGAAACCCACAAATAAGCCAAGGAGGACTAAGATGCCCTAGGTGGCGTCTTAGTCCCAAGGCTCAAATCTTGGGGCATAGACTCCAAAAAGGGACATTTTTAGGTGCATTCAAGATTAGGGTCCCAAGACCCATGGAGGAAAAAGATGCCCTAGGTGGAATTTTAGTCCCAGTCCACAAATCAGGGACACATAGACAAAATCATTAAATGATCATTTATCTTTTGACATATGTCGAGATTAACCATAAAAAGATATAGTTCATTGGGCTTGTGGATGTAAAATAGGACCAATTAAGACATAAATAGGGATAAATAAAGCAAGGCGAGCCCAAACAAGTGTGAAGATGCAAGGGTATGCATTTTACTACACTACATGTATGTACTTGGGAAGTCTAGAAATGTGATGAGGATTTTGAAAATGTAAATTTTTTTTCAAAATGTGCTAGGGAGGACTAAGATGCCCTTACTATTGTCTTAGTCTCGCTGCTATTTTTCAAGGAAGATGTGGAATATTCGAATGCTAGAATAGGATCTGAAAGAATCTCTACAAAATTCCCTTGGGAGGACTAAGATGCCCTTACTATCGACTTAATCCCATTCTGAATTTTTGAAATCTTTGAATGTGATCCTGAGGCTTAATGTTTGTACTTCCTTCCTCTTAGATCTCAAGACTTGAAACTTCCAAATCTGGATTTTAGGTAAGTTTCTGTGAAGATGACAATTTTGCAATGCAACTTTGAAACTTTGCAAATTTTCACTTCAAGTGATCTCCAAGTCTTCAACCTAAATCTATAATCAAAAACACACAAGAGAGGAAAAACTTGTTGATTTTTAGTAAATTGGGGTTTTCCTTGGTCAAACCCCTTGTTGGTAATTAAACCTTGGAATGAAATGAAATAAAGGAGGGAAATGATGAATGAACAAAATGTTATGTTGCAACTCACCAAACCCTTGTTGTGAAATCTACAAACTTGTATGAAGTGGCTAGCTTGGATGTACATCTTGAAATGCTTGATTGAATCAAAACCCTACATCACAAAAGTTAGCTCAAAAACACACATGATGCAAGAATATCTTTGATTTAATGCCTGAATCTTGATGATGTCTCCAAATTCTTGATGAATTGCTCTTGAATGCTCTTGTGGACTCAATTATGCTATGATGAATGCTCTCACAAAAGTATTGATGTGAAAATGAGTGAAGGAACCTTGTATTTATACTTATCTATTCTTAATATCCTGAAATTACACCATAATAAGCTGACATATGAATTCATTAATTAAAGGAGGCTAAATCCCACCAAGATTTGAAATTAAATCTCAAAAATAACCTAAGGAGAACTAAGACACCCTAGGTGGTGTCTTAGTATTGAGGCATGAAACTCGGGGCACGGACTCCAAAAGGGGCTCATTTAAGGTGCATTTGAAATCAAGGTCCCAAGACCTTTGGAGGACAAAGATGTACTAGGTGGCATCTTAGTCCCAATCCAAAAATCAGGGACACACAGCTAGAATCAATAAATTATCATTTATCCTTTGATGTTTGTTGAGATTAGCCATAAAAAGATATAATTTATTAGGCTTGTGGATGCAAAATAGCCATAAAAAGATATAATTTATTAGGCTTGTGGACCAATTAAGAAATAAATAAGGATAAACAAAGAAAGGTGGACCCAAACAAGTGTGAAAATGCAAGGGTATGCTAAATTTAGCCCCCACTTTAGTGAGAGGATGAACTTGCTTCAAACTCACACTAAAGTAGCCAACTACGCTATCAAGAGGGGTTCAAATGTACAAATTCTAGTTGATTATGTGGAAAAATAGATATATATGAAATATCACTTTTCTCCAACTATCATTCAACAATGTCCTAGGAGTCCTAATTGGATTGACTATGAACCTCACAAGGTGAGTCAATTCTCAACAAGGAAGACCTAGGAGGGGGTTCTTTAAGCTTTTAGGGGTTCACCACCAAGAAAATGCTTGGAAAAGATAAATAAGAATTTAACCTATAAAACTTAATAATGCAAGCTAAATGAAGGATGCAAATCATGAAATTATGCAACAGGGTGTTAGGATCTGTATTTGGGAAGTCTACAAATGTGACGAGGATTTTGAAGATACAAAGAAGCTACCAAAATGTTCTATGGAGGACAAAGACACCCTTACTATTTTCTTAGTCTTGCTACTATTTTTTGAGGTAGATGTAGAATCTTCAGATGCCGGAATAGGATCTGAAAGTGTCTCTACACAATTCCACCTAGAGGACTAAGATTCCCTTACTACCGTCTTAGTCAAAATTTAATTTTTTGAAATTTCTGAGTTTGATCCTGAGGTTCAAGGTCTGTACTTCCTTATCTAGCAAGTCTTCATATATGAACCTACAAAATGACCTGCAAAACAAAGGAAATTGGATTGATTGTTTATGGGTTTTCCTTGGTCAAACCCCTTGTTTGGTAATTAAACCTTGATGAAAAAGCATAGATCTAAAAATGGAAATGTGTGTGCCCTAATCTTAAGTGTTTCTAAGATCATGCAAGCTAGAACATGGAGAAACCCTATACAAATGTGTTAGAATAGAATTTCTAAAATGAAAATGAAAATGGCCTATAAAGGAGATCTCTAATCACCCTAATAGGCTATAAGCATGAAATGTACCTTCCTTAGGTAGAAAATAGAACAAAAATGGAAGATGGAATCGATCAAGAAACAAGTCCTTGGGCTTGGAAGAATGGCTAGTTGCATCTCCAACCTAGAATCTCTCATAATCCTCCATAGGCATCCATTATTAGTCTTTGGCAATGCTAGATCTTGACTTGAAAATAGACTTGAAAAACCTGCAAAAATGCTAGAAGGTTGCTCTAAGACTTGAAACTCTCCTCCAAACTTGCTTCACTTGTCTCAACTTATCACTTGCTTCAACTTGTTTTCAACTTAGGTGAAAATGGGGTGTGAATATTACTTTTATAGGCATTCCTATCTAATAACCCGATTATTAGATCCCAAAGGCTGACAAAATGCTAATTTAAATCAAATATTTTCATTTTTCACTCTTAATTCCTGAAAATAAAGCACTCAGGACTAAGACACCCTAGGTGGTGTCTTGGTCCCACTAGGTGGGACTAAGACACCACCAAGGGTTTCTTGGTCCCACAAGGCTTAATTTGTAACTTTGAAAGGTGGGCTACCAATATTAACAGTTGTTTATGGATTTTGGTTAGGTTAATGATTGAAATATGCCTTGGGATGCATAAAAAGGGGTCTTAGGGGCCCATAACAAGTAGCCTAAAGGAAATTTAATGCAAGGGGTGCCAAAATGGGTCCAAATTAAGTGTGAAAATGCAAAGGTATGCATTTTTCTACACTACATTTAGCCCCCACTTTAGCACCCATATGAGTACGTGCATATGCAAGCTAAAGTACTTCAACAAGTAACTTTATAAAAGGTAACTCATATGGATTTGTTAGGGAGAATGAATCCCCCACTGTAGTTACCTACAAAACCATAATTTCAAGTCCTACATCTTGCATGACAAATTCATTAGTAGCTCAAAAATAATCCTCTTATCTAACTTTCCTAGAAAATTACATTCGAGGGTAGTGATGAAGCCTTCTAAGGTCTTCATATATTTTACAATATTAACACTTAATACTTTATGTTTGGCTTAATAACTTATGGTATTACCTTTTATATACTTCAAACATGAACTTAATTATCCAAAAAAAGTTAGAATATAAATGTTTTGTATGAATGATTATTTCTATTAAATGCATGATTAAAATGATATTTAATGTGCGATTGTTTCATGATGGTGTGTATTTAATGCATAACTGGAAGAAGCATTTACTTATCAAAATCAAGTGCTAATTTTTTACCATTCAAAATGAGATTGGAAGCTAACCTTTTATAGCTCAACATACTCGACCAAGTTACCTATCAATCGAGTAGTAGTTCCAGCTATGCACATGTCCAATTCTAAAGTTTTGTTCGGTGTCAATTGAAGATAGTTGCAATATCTTCACGACTATTTCCCCTATGCTCCAAAATATCTTTAATAGACTGGAGCTAGTTTAATTTCCTGCTTTTCCCTATTTTCAAATAAGAGATGGATATATGTATCTAGTCTCAAGTTAGTTCGTCATTAGATTATCTTAGTTTTTTATTTCAATTTTTGCTTTGCTTTTCAATTCCTAGTTGAAACAATTTGTAGTTTTCCCTCCTTGGGAACATTTGATGAAAATAAAAGGAACTTGATCTAAATTTTGTGTTGAATCCCTCCAAAGGCATAGCAAGGCTCGCTCTACTGAAGGAAGGTGATTCTGTTAATTTTATGATTGATCTTCATTCATTTAAAACTTCATCTTTGTCCTTGGAATGGTCTTACAAATTGAATGTTAGAATACATCTCAAATATTTCAATGCAATCTTAGATCGATTACTGTGTTAATTAAATATTAGATTGATTATTGTGTTGATTAAATAAATAGAGTCCTTTCAGTTTACTTCCCAGTTAACTAGATTGCGGATTAGATAGCCACTTTAACATTGATGAATGATTAAGTTTTTAATGGAATATGAATAGAGTGGAGATTATTACTTGTAAAATTGAACGAATGAGGATTGGAGTAGTTTTTTTTTAAAGTTAGATTTAAATTCTAGAACTTGATTTGAGTAAATGTTAGATTATTATTTTCCTACAATTAGAGTAATTTAATCATCCAGTCTTCACTATTTGATTTAGCTTGGAATATGGCCTATCTCTGTATATTTTTTGTTTTAAAGTAATTATGATTCAAAGCTGTAGAATAATTTAAGCAAGAGAAAGTTAGAAGAATATCATAAGATAGAGTAGAGTCACTTTCGACAAGGAAGGAACAACTCTGAACTACTCCTAACAAGGCAGAACCACAACAAACCCCCCAAAAAATTTATCCAACTCTTACCGCAAATAGCTTTAGAAACCCCTAGGTTGATCCAAGTCCATCATAGGGAATTTCTAAGTACCATGCCACCTAATGATAGCATTTGATGAGAATAGGAGAAGAGCCATGATTCTGACACAACAAAATTGAAAATGGAGTTCACTAGCTCCAAATATGTTAGTTAAATAAAAAGCACTTCTTTTCTTTTTAACAAAAAGTGACCTAAAAATGCATGTATATAAAGATAAAAGAGAAGGTAAATTACATTCATTTTATCTTTTACCTTTTTGCAAAGTGAGCCACCATGTCGAGCAGATTCCCATCACCCATCCACAGATCCAACTTCTACGAGAGGTGATCGCATGAGGCAAGGTACAATCTATTGTGAGTGGATTTTTCCTTCTCTGTACTTTGCTTTAATAAATTTTTTATGTTTTATGAAATTTTTATATGAATTTATAGGCTAGGGAGGTTTTTTATTTCATTTTTTTATATTGTTGCAAAGTGTCTCACTTTGTTGCAAATTGTCCCAGTTAAGGAATAAAGTGTCTAGAATCCTTAACTAAGATATCCTAGAGCAACTTTAGCACACTTTTTGACCATTAAAGCACAAATTTAAGGTTTTAAGATGTTTTAAATGACATTTTGCTTATTTCCTTATGGTAGAATGCACCCCAGTCATGCCAACACCAAGGAGGCCATACGTTCAACCATCTTCGAGAGCTTGTTGCCAGCTACCTAAGGAGGATGTGCAGATCTTCCAAGAGACGGGTCTCTACTGGGCTTATCTCTCGCCAGCCATCTGGTCTCATGACGCCATGTTGATGCGCTGGAAGAGAAATGGGATGTAGACACCTGCACCTTCCATCTAGTTGATGGTCATATTGGAGGAATTCACTACATACTATGAGTGCCTATCCGAGGAGAGAGGGTATTCCTAGTGCAGGGTAGGAGGTTTGAGGACATGCGGTCTAACACTAAGTATTGCCTAGGAAAAATAGTTCATCCTAAGATCATGGGGATGTTCATTGAACCATCATGGCTTCTTCATGCACATTCACCACTAGTTAGATGCATCTTGATTTTCACAATAGCGCTAGTAATAGTCCTCGATGGTCACAAAGCACATCTAAAGGGGGGCTAGTGCATAGATTTGAGACATGGAGAACTACTGTGTCATCTTTTCATGGGGTCATAGCATACTGGTGCACCTATACTATGACTTGGGTTGGTTTACTTAAGAAGAGTTGCACAACATGTTGCACTGTACCCTACTATAGACATAGATCCTAAAGCACATTACCTGCACTAGGCTAGTAGGATTCCCGATTGCAACAGTGGTGGGATACCCAAAGGCCTTTAATCATACCCTTAGGTAGGAATGGTAGCACAATGATGTATGGAATGAGCAAGGAGGACATTATATGGAGACCCTATCTAATGGAGCTATGTGGTGCAGGAGCACCCCTAGGTTACCATAGGTTGTTTAGAAGGTCTGTCTAGGATAGTCTTGTTTAGAGAAAATAAACAATCAAATTTAGTTCATTTCAATGTAAGCCTTAATGGAATTTTTGGTTGGGTTTTGATCAGATGAAGGCCATGTTGACCATAGAATAGGTATCATTAGGCTCTAGCTCAAAATGAGGTCTTGGAGTTTGAGAAATTCTTGCAAATATTTGAAAATGTTGCTCAATTGGAGCTACAAGTGGCCAAGAAGAGCCCAAGGGAGAGGAAAACTAAATTTAAGACCCTATTTATGGGATGCCTCAGCATTGGAGTAGGGTTGGAAGCATTTTTTATGTTTTGAAATTTTGTGAATTCAAGGAAAGCAGTTGTGTTTGAGAGTGAATTTTCTAATTTTTGCTTGTAGTGAGGTTTTGATGAATTGATCATGGCACTGTAATTTGTGTAGGGTGTAGTGTAGTTGTTCTTCAAGATTTTTGTGACACTAGATAGTTTCTTTATTCATTTTCAAGCATTGTTTTTAAATAGTTTGGATTTCATACTATGTTGGTCTGAACTAGGCAGTTTTGTGAGAATGGAGTGTTAGTTCACTTTCCCACCATACAAATTGTACGGCCCTTTGGGAATAGTGACTAGACTCCATGGATGTACATATAGTAGGGTTTAGGGTTTTTGAAATCACAGGAGTTGTTGTGGAAGTCTTACCCTAGGCGAGCCAGGAAGAGTCCAGCTAGGAATGACTATAGTGCAGAGCACATAACTTGCAGGGGTGTCAAATTTTTGACAAATTATCTTTTGGAGAAGATAGATAAGTGCCTTGACAAGGCTTAGCATGGAGGAGGAAGCTCCATCAATCCATCTGGTGTGAGGAATACTCAATAGTTTGAGAGCAGCCAGGAAAGGGCTTAAAAGACCTAGTTTTGGCTCATTTTCAAGTTAGGGCGTTGTACGGACAACTGAGACCCAAGGCCCCAAAAATACTTGAGAGGTGGGCATATGAACTAGGAATCCCAAGAAAATATTTGGGTTTTCTTTGGAAAGTTTTGAGAACTAACTTGTTTTCTTGGAGGAGGCCTAATTGGGGCTCCTAGGGCTAGTAGCCTTTTTAGGCCTAAATGAGGGTTTGGTGGAAGTGACTAAGAAATGGAGTCAGGTGGACCCTTAAGAACCAACATAGGATGGATTGAAGACATCAGAAAAACCTTCACACCCCTACAAAGATAAATTCAAGATTTAGGTGTATTGTAGCCTTTAGGGTGGATTAAGGGCTAAGGTTAGAGTTGCAAGATTGCACCAAGACTTGTCTTGGTAGGAGGATCTAAGTTGATAGTTGGGTTGGCAAGGAGAAACTAGGGGACCCTAAGAAGGAAGAGGTCCTATAGGTTTCAAGTGGTGGAGTGCAACACCCTAGAAGTCTTCCAAGAGAAACCAAGAGCATGAAACAGTGATTGTTTCATCCAACCTCCCCATCAGATTGGTATCAGAGCTAACAAAATATTTGGGACAGAATAATATATGTCAAAGATTGAGTCTAGTGGTTCTACTGACATAGTGAAAAATGAAGAATTGGCCAAGAAGGTCAAAGAACAGGAGGAAGACAATAGGCTATTGAGGGAAAGAATAGCCCAACTTGAGCAAGCAATGAATAATGTGCAAACTAGGACCGATGAGGTCAGTGATAGATTGGAAGGCAGGCTACCAAAGAGAGAAGAGGTTGCAGAGGAAGACAAGATCCCTGAACCTGACCATGTTTTGCAAGAAGAGCCTTTCTTGAAGGCATTGAAGGCTTTGAGTGGAAAAGCACTTGAAGGAATACCACTGTTTAGTGGGAAAATGGAAGTTGATCTAGTCATGGAATGGATAGAGGGAATGGAAAACCATTTTGAATGTGATGGAATCACTGAAGCATAGAAGGTAAAGGTGGCCAAATCAAGGTTGAGAGGTTCTTCCTTGACATGGTGGAAGTTCATTCAGAAAGAGAGAGAAAAGGAAGGAAAGAAGCCTATTTCTACTTGGAAGGGAATGGTTACCAAAGTGAGAGAAGCATACATGCCAAATTATTATGAAATTCAGTTGCACAAGAAAAGACAGTGCTTGAGATAAAGAGACCAAGATGTGAATTCCTATACGGAGGAGTTTCAAAAACTTTGCATAAGGTATAATGTTTCTGAGGATGAAAGTCTTAAGGTGGCTAGATAACTTAACGGTTTGAAGTAGAACAATCAAGAGGAGATGATTCTTCTACATCCCAAAACAATGCACCAATGATATCAATTGGCTATAAAGATTGAAGAGAGGAGTAAGAGGAAACAAGATCAGGCTTCTAAAAGTAGAGGTAAAGGTAGAGATCAAAGAGGACATAGAGGTGGATACCAAAGTAGAGGGATTGAAAAAAGAAGTCAGGGAGAGTCTAAACTCATAGAGCATGGAAGTGAAACAACTTCTAGAGGAGGCTATGGAAGAGGTAGAGGACCTCAAGGAGGTTCAAATAGAGGAAGAGGAGCAGGCAGAAGTAACTCATACTTTTCTAGTATGAAGTGTTACAACTATGGTCAAGTAGGTCATCCAACTTATACGTGCCCGCAGAAAGCATCTTCATCAAATATAGAAAAGAGAGTAGCATATGCTCAAGAAGACACTATGAGTGTTAAGTCACCAGAGGTTAGTCACATTGAGTCAGAAATGGGGGAGAACTTGATGTTTAGCAGGGTTCTAATCAGACAACCAGTCAAAGAAGAGCCAAAGCAAAGGAGAGCCTTATTCAGGGTAAGATGCAAAATACTTGGAAAGGTGTGCAAGGTTATAGTGGACTCAGGGTCTACTAACAACATCATCTCTAAGGAGGCAGTGAGGAAGTTAAACTTGGAGAAAGTACCCCACACTAACCCTTACAAGGTGACATGGTTGAACAAAGGACAAAGTGTTCTTATAAATGAGCAGACAACGATGGAGTTCTCCATTGGAGGATACAAGGACAAGTTTATTTGTGATGTGTTTCCCATGGATGCATGCCATCTTCTATTAGGCAGACCATGGCAGTATGACAGAGGAGCCATCTATCATGGAAAGGAGAACAATATCTCATTCAAGAAGGATGGAAAGACATTCAAACTGCAGTCACTGTCAGATGAGGAAGAAGGATATTCAAAGACCCCTAGTGTCTTGTTAAGTAGTGGCAAGGAGTTAATCAACACACTACAACAAGGAGGGGAAGGATATGTGGTCATGGTGCAACCCAAGGAGGAAGATAAGACTAAGAAAACAGTCATACTAGGAGCAGTCCAAAAGTTGCTTGAGAAGTTCAAGGACATAGTCAGTGATGGAACAGCAGCAACCTTACCTCCAAAGAGATCCATCAGTCATCAGATTAACTTCATACCAGGGGCTTCATCACCAAATAAAGCAGCTTACAAGCTTACACCAGATCAGAACCTAGAAGTAGCTAGGCAAGTGCAAGAGTTGTTAGACCAAGGACTAATTAGGAAGAGCATCAGTACATGTGTAGTACCAGTGGTCTTAGCAACCAACAAAGGTGGTAGGTGGAGGCTATGCACTAATTCTAGGGCTATAAATAGAATTACAATCAGATATAGGTTCCCTATTCCTAGGATTAAGGATTTGATGGATTGTCTTGGAGTAGCTCAGTATTTCACAAAGTTGGATCTCAAGAGTGGATACCATTAGATCTGAATCAAAGATGGGGATGAGTGGAAGACAACCTTTAAGACAATTGATGGGTTATATGAGTGGAGAGTTATTCCATTTGGCCTCTCAAATGCCCCTAGCACATTCATGAGGCTCATGAATGAAGTGCTTAAGGATTTCATAGGTATATTTGTGGTGGTATATCTAGATGATATACTCATCTTTAGAAAGATAGAAGAAGAACATCTAAAGCATGTGGAGTTGGTTCTTAAAAGATTGCAGGATGAGAGGTTAGCCATCAACTTAGAAAAGTGTGAATTCTTCAAACAAGAGCTTGTGTATTTAGGGTTTGTAGTATCCCAAGGATCATTGAAGATGGACCCAAGCAAAGTGGAAGCTATTCTAAACTGGCCTACACCAACCATTGGGACAGAGGAAAGGATTTTTCATGGGTTAGCTCAATTTTATAGGAAGTTTATAAGGAACTTTAGTGGCATATGTGCACCAGTACTTGATACAATCAAAGGTTGCCTAAAAACTAAGTTCAAATGGACTCTTGAAGCTGAGAAGGGTTTTGAGAAACTGAAACAAGAAGTGGCAACTCAACCCATCCTTTTGTTACCTAGTTTTGATAAGTTATTCACTGTGGAATGTGATGTCAGTGGAATTGCAGTAGGAGGAGTACTAAGCCAGGAAGGAAGACCTATAGCTTTCATTAGTAAAAATATCAATGAAGCTAAGAAAAAGTATTCTACCTATGACCTAGAATTGTATGCTCTAGTACAGTCACTTAGAAAGTGGAGGCATTATCTTCTACCTAAAGAGTTTGTAGTGTTTACTGATAACCAGGCACTTAGCTACATGAACACACAAGAGAAGTTGAGCAATAGGCATTTGAAATGGATGGAATACCTCCAAGCATTCACATTTACCATCAAGCACAAGAAGGGATAGTTGAACAAGGTGGCAGATGCACTAAGTAGGAGGTTGTTGATAGTGCAAGAGATACAAATAAAGAGCATTGGGATAGAAAGTTTCAAGGATCTCTATGGAGAAGATGAAGACTTCTCAGAGGCATATAAGGTATGTTCTGATTTTGGGAATCACTTTCATAGTCAATTCTCAGAGTATACATATCAGAATGGACTTTTGTTCAAGGGGAATCAGTTATGTGTTCCAAAAGGTTCAATGAGGGAGAACCTTATCCAGGAGAAGCACAATGGTAGTCTTAGTGGTCATTTTGGTATCAACAAGACACTAGAATTAGTGCAGAGGTTCTATTATTGGCCCAAGTTTCCAAGGGATGTCAAAAGGTATGTGGAGCAGTGTGTAGTTTGTATGAAGGCCAAGGGGGGAGCTAGCAATGTAGGTTTGTATCAACCTCTACCCATTCCCAATAGACCATGGGAATGTATTAGCATGGACTTTGTGGTAGGACTCCCAAAGACTAATACAGGGTTTGATAGTGTCTATGTGGTGGTAGATAGGTTCAGTAAGATGAGTCACTTTGTTCCTTGCAAGACCACCCATGATGCTAGCTATATTTCTCATCTCTTCTTCAAAGAGATTGTGAGGATCCATGGATTTCCATTGAGCATTGTCTGATACAGGGATGTGAAGTTCATGAGTCATTTTTGGAAGACTCTATGGAGTAGATTAGGTACTAACTTGTCTTTTGGATCAGCTTACCATCCTTAGACAGATGGAAAAACTGAGGTAATAAATAGAGTGTTAGGTAACCTTCTAAGGTGCCTCACCAAGGAGTATGGACAGACATGGGACTTGGTCATATCATAGGCTGAATATGACTACAATGACAGTGTGAATCGGACCACAGGAAGAAGTCCTTTTGAAATAGTGTATGGAATGCACCCAAGAGGTGTGTGTGAACTTAGAGATTTAGGAGCTACGAAACATAGGAGTGGCCATGCTGAGGATTTCTTCAGACCATGAAGGAGATTCAGGAGTAGGTGAAAAAGAAAATCACAGAGGCTACTCACAAGCTGAAAGCTAAGGTGGATATGTCTAGGAAAGATCTACAATTTTTAGTAGGGGACTATGTCATGGTCCATCTCAAAAAATCTAGGTTGTAGAAAGGAACATCAACCAAGTTGCAGATGAAGAGAGTGGGACCATGTCAGGTGTTAGAAAAATATGGATAGAATGCCTAAAAGGTGGAGCTACCTACAGACTTAGGCATTTCACCAATGTTTAATGTGGCTGAATCAGGTATAAAGGACCATTCACTAACTTGGATCAAAAGAGTGTGGATGTCTTGAAGGATGTGAGTAACATTTCCTTACCTCCTAAAGACAAGCTGCAAGCAGAGAGGATCTTGGAATCAAGGGTGAAGAAGTCTACCCGGTATAAGGAATACATGGAACATCTCATCAAATGGAAGGACAAACCAGAATCTAAGGCTACATGGGTGGATGAAGCTCAGTTCAAGAAGTAGAGTATTGATTTATCTCTGATCTCTCCCCACAATCCTTAGTGTTTGGTAGAGGGGGAGAATGGTGCAGGAGCACCCATAGGTTACCATAGGTTGTTTAGAAGGTTTGTCTAGGACAGTCTTGTCTAGATCAAATAAGCAATCAAATTTAGTTCATTTGGATGTAAGCCTTAATGGAATTTTTGGTTGGGTTTTGATCAAATGAAGGTCATGTTGACCATAGAATAGGTATCATTAGGTTCTAGCTCAAAATGAGGTCTTGGAGTTTGAGAAATTCTTGCAAATATTTGAAAATGTTGCTCAATTGGAGCTACAAGCGGCCAAGAAGAGCCCAAGAGAGAGGATAACTAAATTGAAGACCCTATTTATGGGATGCCTCGACATTGGAGTGGGGTTGGAAGCATTTGTTATGTTTTGAAGTTTTAGTGAATTCAAGGAAAGCAGTTGTGTTTGAGAGTGAATTTTCTTGATTTTTGCTTGTAGTGAGGTTTTGATGAATTGATCATGGCATTGTAATTTGTGTAGGGCATAGTGTAGTTTTTCTTCAATCTTTTTGTGACACTAGATAGTTTCTTTATTCATTTTCAAGCATTGTTTTTAAATAGTTTTGATTTCATACCGTGCTAGTCTGAACCAGGCAGTTTTGTGAGAATGGAGTGTTAGTTCACTTTCCCACCATACAAATTGTATGGACCTTTGGGAACAGTGACTAGACTCCATGGATGTACATATAGTAGGGTTTAGGGTTTTTGAAATCACAGGAGTTGTTGTGGAAGTCTTACCCTAGACGAGCCAGGAAGAGTCCGGCTAGGAAAGACTATAGTGCAGAGCACATAACTTGCAGGGGTGTCAAAGTTTTGAACAAATTATCTTTTGGAGAAGGTAGATAAGTTCCTTTCCAAGGCTTAGCATGGAGGAGGAAGCTCCATCAATCCATCTGGTGTGAGGAATACTTAACAGTTTGAGACAGCTAGGAAAGGGCTTAAAAGACCTAGTTTTGGCTCATTTTCAAGTTAGGGCGTTGTACGGACAACTGAGACCCAAGACCCCAAAAATCCTTGAGAGGTGGGAATATGAACCAGGAATCCCAAGAAAAGATTTGGGTGTTCTTTGGAAATTTTTGAGAACTAACCAGTTTTCTCGGAGAAGGGCCTAATTGGGGCTCCTAGGGCTAGTAGCCTTTTTAGGCCTAAATGAGGGTTTGGTGGAAGCGACTAAGAAATGGAGTCAGGTGGACCCTCAAGAACCAATATAGGATGGATTGAAGACATTAGAAACACCTTCACACCCCTGCAAAGCTAAATTCAAGATTTAGGTGTATTGTAGCCTTTAGGGTGGATTAAGGGCTAAGGTTAGAGTTGCAAGATTGCACCAAGACTTGTCTTGGTAGGAGGATCTAAGTTGATAGTTGGGTTGGAAAGGAGAAACCAGGGGACCCTAAGAAGGAAGAGGTCCTATAGGTTTCAAGTGGTGGAGTGCAACTGTAGCACTCGGAAAATTAAGAGTGTTTTCAATTTGTTCAAATCAGTGAAAAAGGATTTCCAAGTAATCAACATTGTTCATAAAACTTCCAAAATGAGCTCAATAAAAGAGAATTTAAATTGCATTTCATGTATAATAATAATATCAATTTATCAAGATTATACAAAGCATAAGTATTTCAATGACTTTTCTCATATACATATATTCAACCATACTTGGAAGAAATCAACAATTCCAATAGGAACATCTTTTCTATGCTAAGTCATAAAACTTTAATTCCTCAGATCAATGTTACATTAGATACTTTCAAATCATACTTCTAATCTAAAGTTTCAACAAAGAATGTCAAATACATATACATTTACAATGGGCTTCACAAGCCAATCCTGAATAATACACAAGTACATCAATAGCAAATAAAACTCGTAACCACCAACCGCCGTGACACCATCGGTCTGCTTGCGAGCTGGGGCCAAGAGTGTGATTCAGGCGCCTTTTCCGCCCAACCACGAAGTACATGACTTCCCCAGGTTCCTTCCTAACTCGAAGGAATCCCCGGCCCTGCATAAAGGAGCCTAGCAACCCGAAACAGTAAAACAGGAGGGAAACTCTCGATGCATGCCTGGTGCCTATATGCATTTCTAACATGAGAAAAACACATTTCTTGCAACAGGAGGTGGCAGAGACTCAAATAAATATATGTTTCTAGGCTTTTAAAACAAACCCATCTATTTCAATGGTACAAGTGCTTGGCCAAGCATAAATAATACAAGTAAATGGTAGTTTAGAAAAGGTAATACTACCGTCTCTGTTGGTCCACCTTCGACACCCTGTCCCGGAAGTTACCAAAAGTAAAGTATGAATAAATACCAAAGCAGAAAGTTGTGCATTTTCTTACATGTTTTTCATTCATTCAATTGATTCTAAAAAGAATTTCAAATGTGAATTCCAGAACATCCTTTGAAAGAAAAATTGTAAATTTAGTAGTAGGATTTCATTTACTCTTTTGTAAGTAATCCTTTTCTGATTTGGAAAAAGGCTCTGTTTTTAAAGAAGAACATGTATGTCAAAATACTATCAGTGCACTATTAGAAAGAAAGATTTAATTAATTTGTTTGAATGAAACAGTGTTTTCTGATTTCAGTATGTACTTCTATTCTTTCCAAATTCAGGCTGACTGATAGTGTAATTCCCAATTTTAATACAGGTTTCAGAGTATTAGTAATATACTGAAACAGTGCAATTTGTTCAGAATATCAGAGGTTTGAAAGATAATCTTGCATTCAAATTTTATATTGTATTCCTTTACTCAGGATTGTACTTCTGTATGTAAGTATATGACAAAGTAATCAAGAAGATTTTCAGTTTACATGGTTTCGCAGAAATACTTCTGTTCTTGTTCCAGGTTTAACATTTCTGAGATATTTGTGTATATTTAACAGAGATCATATCACTTTCTGGAAATGGTTTTCCTGTTCAAACTTGCATTTTGGTATATATATGCATGGATATAAATATATATAAATATATATATATATATGTATACATATACAGCTAAGTGTATATGTATATATATATATGTGTGTGTGTGTGTAAAAATTCATATACAGCAGTGTGTGTAAAAATTCATATACAGTGAAATTTTGAAGAAAGAAATACTGGTTTTTTTTTATAACTGTTCAAAAGTTCTCTGGCCGTGCACACAGAATATAAACATTTTTCAGGGTTTCCCTACTGGCGTTGAGCATCATAAGGGCGTAGGAAGCCCTTGCCCCTCCCATGGGGAGGGGGTGGGCTGTGAGGGGCTCGCGCCTCCTCCACAGGCCGCGGCCTGTGGAGGGCGCGAGCCTCCCACAGTGCCGCATCCTTCCCATGGGGAGGACAAGGGATTAAATCCCTATCCTTATTCCAGTGTAATACAATTTCAAAACTCAAAATAAAGAAGACATTTTGCCCAGTATATACTGCATTCGAATTTATCTCAAAGGCATTTTGAATTTATTTCAGATGACAGAGTTTTATGCAGAAATTATATGCATATATATATATATATATGTATATATGCACGGGAATTCAGATTCCTGTGCATATATATATATATATGTTTATGTATATTTCCAGTTATAATTGAGAGCAATTTAATAAATTGCAGCTTCTTTTTTTTTTTCAACAGAATGTAACCCTAATCTGGAAGAAAAGATTGGGTATTCTATATTGCAACAATGAGAAGTAAACTATTACCCAGATTCAGAAATAAAATCGGAAGAGAAATCTCAGTTATCTGTAATCATTTCATGGAATGATGCATTTCATATCTTCAATTTCCTTACTGCAATTTTAAACTAAATGAAGGCAAAGCATGAAAAGAACCTGGCAATTTTTCTCCAGTGCAGATGCCCAGTAATACCTTCTTGTCGCCTCTTTCCAGAGCTCTCGGATATGTCTGAATGAATGTTCTCTTTTCTCTCTTAAAGCTTTATTCCTCTTTTCGAGGATCATGCAGAGTATTTCCAGATGACAGATAAATTTCTCATGCAAATTCTAAAGATTGCCACATGCCAACAACATTGTTGGTTTTAAGGAAAAATTTCCAGAGCCCAAAGTTCTCTCGGGCTGTTCATTCCTCTTTATTTTGGAAAAATAACCATATGCAAACAGAAATATCTCCCCTTTATACAAACCAATTATTTCATTATATGCAAACATAATATTTTTACTTTATTATTTGTTTTGTTTTATTTTTTTAATTTCCTATATATTATATTTCTTTTAAAATCAGATTTTTCCTTTTTATTGCACAAAAATAAATGGGATAAATTAAAATAGAATAAACCATATTCTCTTCACAATTTTTATGGTTAATTAAACTATATTTTAATTTTGCTATGCTAATCAATTTCAAACAATCATATTGAAAACAGACATGACCTAATGTAGCTACATGATTTTACGTGGTGTGTGCGTAATCGAGAGCTTCTTCTCTTTTACCCTGTCGGGAAGCTAACCTTCTTTTCCTCAATCACACTCTTGGCCTTCGATCACCTGCAACTCAAATGCACTCAGGCGTGCAAAAACGAAAGTGTATTAGTAACCAATATAGAAATATAAATTTAAACAATAATTAAATCAACATTCCTATTTTATATAAAATGCACTCATAATTCTGAAAGAAAACAATTATTTTTCTACATTTCCATACACCAAAGCATTGTAGTATATTATATTGCTCTAACACGTATCATAATTCGTATATTAAATCCCACAAAGTCATGGTCAAACAGTGTCAAAGTAAGTCATTGTCAAAATAGCATCAAAGTAAGCCATGGTCAAAATAGCATCAAAGTATGAGATGTGATAGCAACACCGTAGAAGTCTTCCAAGCAAGATCCAGAGCATGAAACAGTGATTGTTTCATCCAACCTCCCTATCACTATGCTATCCAGACACTATAGGACAACTGAGGCGAATGCAAAGGGACAGGATTTTGCTAGGACAATGTGATCATGTATTGAGACCCTTCTACTATGATCACGTCATCAAATAGTTCAAGTAGGTACAGTGGTGACCATGGCTATAAGATTCATATAGATGGTCATTACAGAGCACCCACAGACTAGGGGACCTCAAACAACTAACAATAGATGATGTCATCCCGAGCGATGCAGAGGAGGAGGATACAGATGTTCCCGTATTCTTTGACATGGACTTCATTGGCATGACACAAGAGTATGATGAGTGGTGGGAGGTGGTTCAAGCAGGAGCTATCTTTCCTATGGACTATCTTACGGGCTTCACAAGACCTTTACTAGATCTAGGGGAGGAGGACAAAGAGTCAAGCAAGAGGGTAGATCTAGCAAATCTATTCCCAGAGGGGGATGAGGAGTCAGAGGAGGATAGCAACTATGATGGGGAGGATGATGACGAGGAGAGAGAGGGTGAGCAGAGCCAGTTGATGAGCGAGGACAATGACAGAGGTGAAGCTAGTCCTCCTACATCCAAGTGGAGAGATACAATTCCTACATGGGTTAGGAGGTCATAGTCTACATGTGCCACTATCTAAGAGCATGGGGAGAGTAGTAGGGCATTTGAGATCCCTATTGATCATGCTACAGACCCAGGTGATGATATTTATTTTTATGCTTTATGTTTTTATGCATATCATGCTCATGTATATGTATATATTATGATGATGTATACTGATTATTCTTATGATTTCTATCTTGTAGGGCTCATGATAGATCCTGAGGACCTCTTCCCACATGTAGCTATAGATATAGTGCTGACCCTTCCTACAAATAAGGTTATGGCCATAGAGTACATGCCCCCACCTTTCATGGCGGAGCGCATGGATCTATTCAAGCCTTATGTGAGGATCAGGGGAGCATATGATGATGTATCCAGGCATGTTGATCAGGCTGAGGGTCAGGTATTAGCATTAGCAATAGAGTTAGAGGAGGCTTGAGCAACTTGACTATTTGAGAGAGAGGCTATCTTATAGTCAGAGGTCAAGTGGTTGCAGAGAGATAATGTCAAAATCTAGGCTGATAGAGACCGCACAAAGTGAGAGCATGTAGAGGCACTGAGACATGAGGGTGAGATACGTGGGTCACTACAAACTATGTGGGAGATGTCTAGCATAAGTAGATCCCCATCACACACCATTCTCTCTCAAAGAGCACAGACACCACATCTCAAGGGATCCAGTAGTCATAGGCCATAGTGGCATTGTACTATTGATGAGATGTATTAAAATTTTTGATATATATATATATATGAGCATGTTTATATTTTATGTTTATGTGTTAGATGGAAATGTGATTTATTAAATAATCTCTGATAGACTATTCAATAAATATCTCCATGATCTAACATGTCTTTTATTAAGTTTTATGATGTAGTATGTTATGGTAAATTAAATGCACTTATGATTTAATTGTGAAACATTAAATAACAATAAGGATTTAACGTAACATAACATACACCATAAGGTCTGAATAGCATGATACCTAAATTAAGAATCCAAAACCACATTGGACCCACTACCCCACAATTCAAGACACAAAGCACTATGTGTTAGGAATGAAGCAAGTGTGAGATAAAATGGCATACTATCCATTAACTCTAACACTGTTTTAAAGACTCACACTATACAGAAAGGCTAGGCGTAGTACCAATGTAAATGTGTGGCATTGATAGGTTCCCGAAGAGGTGTACCATCTATTTCGGATATCAAGTAGACCCATATCTCTCTTGAACTACATAAGGTTCTAATCAATTAGGGCTAAACTTTCCTTCTCTATCGGATTGGCATTGAAATTTCACTAATTTTTTTTATAGCACCAAATCACCCTTGTTAAATGAGTGAGGGATGACATGGTCATTATCACTTCGTTGTATTTTCTTATGATAAGCTTGAAGATGTTTAAGGGAGTTGATGGGCCTATCATTGAGCATTTCAAGTTGGTGTAATCATTGTTCCCTATAAGTATTGTCATCAATTAGCCCTTGAAGAGCGATTCTTAAGGAGGGAATCTCTAACTCTAGGGACATAATTGCCTCGACACCATAAACAAGGTTATAAGGTGTGTTTCCTGTTGAAGTTTTGATACTAGTATGATAAGCCCATAATGAATATGTTAATTATTGTATGCCAGTCTTTATTGTGTTTGTTCACTATTTTTCTTAGGATTTTCTCAAGAGTTTTGTTAGTTGATTTGGCTTGTCCATTAGATTGCTGGTAATAAGGCATTGAGAATCGATGTTATATATTAAATATTTCTAAGAACTTATTCACATCATTATGCTTAAATGGTGTTCCATTTTCTAAAACTAACATTGAAGGAAGTTCAAAGCAAGCAATAATGTGTTTCAATATGAAATGACATATTACATCAGCTGTTGTTGAATGCAAGGGAACATATTCTACCCATTTCACGAAATAATCAGTTGTCATGATTATAAATGTATGTCCTTCGGATGAGGGTGGAGATATTTTTCCAATAATATCCGAACCCCATACCGAGAATGGCCAAATAGGAACTTGTGTGTGAAGCTCGGAGATAGGAGCATGAATTAATTTTTGATGCTCTTGACACTTGTGACATTTCTTAACGTATTCAAAGCAATCGCGTTCCATGTTCTTCCAATAATACCTATGCAGATTAGCTTTTGAACTAATGATCTTCCTCCAAAATTCCCCCCACAAGCACCTGCATGAGTTTGTTCAAGTGCCATAGGGATTTTGGATTACTTAAGACACCTAAGCAAAAGGCCATCATAGAACCGCTTACATAAGATGCCTGCTAGGATGATATATCTAGATGAAAATTGTTGAAGATGAGAGTGACTACCTTTTATTTGTTGGTTCAAGAAAGGTACCATATTTCAAATAATTGAATATCATATCATACCATTCACTCAAGTTTTGGAATGTTGTTGCTAACACTTTGTTTGTTTTATCATCGATTAATGGTTTCATAATTGTATATACAATAAAAGTGAAGTCTTTCGAAGGATCTTGAGGGGAGATAAGAGAAGCTATACTTTCCATTGTATCTGCATGACGATTATATTTTTGAGGGATATTATCAATGGTGAATGATTCAAACTTATCTAACAATTTCATTTTGAGATCCTTGTATTTTGATAATTTGTCATGTTTTGTTTGATATGTTCCATTTATTTGTTTGATAACTAATTGTGAATCACAAAATATCTTAATATCTCTAGCACAAATAACTAAAGTGGCACGCAATCCAGCAAGTAATTCCTCATACTCAGCGGTGTTGTTTGTACATGGGAAATTTAATCGATATGATAAGGGAATAGGCTCTTTTACAAGTAGTTTTATTATAACCCTTGATGGCACTTTCAAATTTTGAACAATCTGAAGTGCTCATATTAAACCCTAATAATTTTTATCTAAAACCTTTGTTACATTTGATGTAGGGTTCTTATATGGGGGTTTAGGGTTTTTTTCATTCCAGTTGCTTGTAGCATTCTATTTTGTTGATTAATTGCATGGTGCATGTGTCCAGTCATATGAAACTTTCATGTCTATTGATATCATCAAGTGACTGGCCCCTCCCATATCTAGGTTTGAATCGGCCTTTTTTTTTATAAGGTTAAATAAAGGATCTTTTGGCCTTTTATATCCTTTGTGTTTCAAAGTCTCAAACCAATTATTCTTATGTCATCCTAGAGAGTCCCCCCTTTTAGAACAACTTAAGTGCACGTGCTCAAAGTTTCCACTTAAGTCTCGATGACCCTCATAACTATATCTCTCATCATTGATTTTCTCATAGGAACACACCTTGAATTAGCGATGAGCAATGGAACAGTGTTTTCTTTGACATTTCTCATCGCTAATGGCTTTTGAGTCTTCAAATTGTAATAGTGATGAGCAATGCTTCGGGCCTTTTGATCTTAATTGTTCATCACGATGGTCATAAGATGATAAATTTGGATCAGTGATGAGTGATATGATGTAATATCGCATGATTGCGGATATGTTTTGAATGTAAATTCCCATAGTAGTGATATGTGATGGACACTATGAACGTTGTAAATTCTCTCATCACTAATTGCTCACAAAATGTATGAGGAGAATTAGCGATGAGTGGCAGCCTTATGTTACATCATTCATCGCAAATTCACTTCAAAACTTGAATTCTGAATTAACAACAAGTGATGGTATCCTCTAAAGGGTTTTTCTTTTTCTAATTTGATATGATCCTATGAGTGATGTCTTTTGTGCCCTTTCTTTTTTATGCAAGTGTACGTGTCTAAATTTGGCGCTTCCACAACATAGCTCGTCACTGATAGGAGCCCGAATGTAAAGTTTGAATTAGTGATGCACTATGGAGGGACATATGTGACCAAGGGACAGGCCACAAAACCAAGGGATAGAGATCATCACGGGGATGTTTTACATCATTGATGAGGCCTATGAAGTACGAAATGCATCTGCGATAAGAGATCACTTTTCATGGAATGAGCAACGTGGTAGGATCCTTAGGATTTCACGTGAAGCAAAAAGGAAAGTAGCGAAGGGATTGGAGAACCATTGATGAATTTTCAAAACAAGATGATCCAATAGACTAAGATCACTACATGAATACCTTCATCATTGATTGCACCCTAGAAGTTAAGAAAGATCAGCGATGAGCGATGAAGTGTATACGAAAATATTCTTTCAAGAAGACAGACTGGTCTCATGTACTTCACTGATATAAATGAAGAGGCACATATTAGGTTGGTTATACATGCTAATTGTTAGATCAGCTATGATTAATCAAGGTTGAGAAGAACATGGCAGCATTTGAGATAGCATCAATTTTTTCAAGGAGCAAGTTGATAATGATTGAAAAATGATGCTCATGGCCACCTTAGATGAAATTTTAATTGCTCTAAGATCAACAGCCTAGATTCAAAGCCTAGTTGTTAAGTTATCAATTCGCTTGAGCAATGAGTTCTTGAATCATTAATTTTGCATGCTCAAATTTTCTATTTAATGTAGGTTGATCACTATTCATTCTCACCATCTTTTCAGTCTACAATGTATGTGAGGTGAAGTGTGAAGTGGATTTTAAAGAAAATGGGAAAAGTTGGTGCAAAAATTCTTCCTATTAGGAGGTCT